>JAAWXA010000007.1:22747505-22907611 GCA_038090715.1 Florisuga fusca
GGGGGGGGGGAGGGAACCAACCCACGCATTCAAAATACTAATAAAATTCCCAATACCCCAACATGTTCATATTGGAAAAAAAAAATTAACAAATCAGTAATTATAGATTAGTGTGGTGGCAAGAATAATATCTGCTTCAATACACGGAGGTGAATATTGAGACCAATGTGAATATTAAGGCCAAAAATCAGTATCCTAGATTCCTTATCTTCCTACAATTTATTATGCAAAAATCAGATACAAAAATTCAAAATAGAAAGTGTTAAGAGGAAAAAGAAATTTTGAATACAACCCTTTCCAAAGCATTTAAACACTGTTTCAGGTAATACACCTTCCTCCTGAAATGACTTGCCAATTAGATCCTGCAATCCTATTTTCCCTTTATTTAGCAGCATTCTCTTGCCTTGTTGAGCTGTGAGAGCAATGGGAAAGCTCACTGACTGTCCATTTGACAGCTATAGAAACAGCATGCTGTCAAATAGAGAAATCGAAACAAAAGCATTTTTTCCATACAAAGGTGTCACTGCTTAGAAAAAAGGATAACAAAACTATTGTATGCCATTCTACTATAAGAAAGCTAAAATATCAGGCTATTCTTAGATATGAAATGGCAGAAGTGGTTTAGTAGATCCAGTACAAAGTATTTAACATAAAACAATCTTGTATTTTCCACCAGCCAAAGCCAGCCTTTCTGTAAAGTACATGGAGTTTAAATGTACAAGACAGACATCAGTACAAGATGTCAATTTTTGTTTATGATAGCAATTTTATTACTAATATTATCACTTAATGAAAGGGTTCTGACAAAGTACTTAACCTTGAAATTCTCACGCTAACATGCTCTATTCAGTGAGACAGATTTAGAAGTGTCCTGTCACTACAATGCTGCTCTTCATTTACTTCTCTCTCTCTTCCTTTCCCACACACTCAGATGTTTTAACAGCATACTTCCAGTATTTGCAAAATCCTGCCCAAAGAGCGTGGCCGATTTCCCACGGGCTCCCACCCCACCCTGGATGAACTCGTTACTTCCCAAAGTCCACTCCACTTCCTCTTCCACCCCTGGACCTCCCAGCGCTCCCAACGCCCCTCTGCCTTGCGCAACATCCGCGGCCTCCTCCCCACATTTCAGACAATCCCCGATGCGACATTTACATTGAGATTTTTTTTTTTTTTTTTTTTGCCGTTGTTCCCAGACCACTAGCAAAGACTGAGAGCTTAAAGGGCTCGCGATGTGGTTCCAATCCCAAATAGTGGTACATAATAAAACAAGCTACAAAGAGAAGAGTATACTGAGGTTGCTAAGCCGTTCCTCTTCAGATCTCCTGTGAGTCAAACCGTATTTGATACTAAGTATTTAAATAATACTGAAAAGTGCCAGCGACATCTGCCCTATCAAAATTATTGTTCACAGCTCAGACCATCTATTCAAAAGGTAAGTCTCCTCAAACATTTTAGCAGCCAGATTAAACAGCTAAAATAAACCAGGAAAAGAGCTAATTCTCCAATAAATTCTTTCCCCGAGCACACACGTTAACCAAAGGCTGACGGTAAAGTGCTCTGGGAGGAAGAAAGGACGAGGGATACAGGCAGGGCTGCGATGGGGGATGGGGAGCGAAAGGAGATGTTAGGGCAGGGAAGATGAATATTCCTCCAAGGACTATTCAATACATTTAACACGTATCCTCGGAAAGAAGGAAAATCTCAAGCAGGCGGGTATAGGGACAGATAAAAGGGGAAAGGAGGGAAGGAGTGCCGGATTATCCCCAGATGACATTATACATGGCAACCCCGCGAGAAAAGGGGCTGTGAGGGAGAGGAAGCGCTGAGAGCCCTCCCCGAGCCGCCTCTGTCCCCTTTATCTGCACAGGAAAAGAAGGGAGGGTGGGAAGGGGTGGGGGGGAGAAAGGCTCTCGTTTAATTTTACAATAGCCGATCACCTATCATCTCCTTAGACATCAGGAGCAGAGAAGGGCCGGGGTAGAGGGCTGCGGTGACAAACCTTGCCGGAAAATGGGGGGCAGGAAGAAAGGTAAATTAAGGCGGCCACCTTCTGCCCTGCCGAGCTCTGAAGTGGTGGGGGGCAAGGGGGAGCTACACAATAGGAAGTCACTCACAGGGAAGCGATGCTTTCCCCGAAGCCCCCTTGCTCGCACTGGATTGGGGAAGGGGCTNGGGGGGGGGAGTGCAGAGCCTTGTCGCCTTCTCACGAAGCGTCCCACTGAAACGCTGGGAGGAGAAGGCCTTTCCCTCCTCGGGTGGGAAGCCCGATGCCGTGAAAAGTGCTCGGGGGGTCCCTGCGGTGGTGGTGACCGAGGAGAGGCGAAGGGCTCCCCGCAGGGCCGGGCCGCGGGCGGTGCCGCTGTGGTAAACACCGGGCGGCGGGAAGATGGCGCGGCGGGCCAGGGAAGGTGACGGGCCGGGCGAAGGCTCCTGAGCGGGGACTGCTCCCCGCCGGGGTATATGTAGATATATATATACATATATATATATATATATACACCTAAATAAAATGTTCGCCCGCGGAGATAAAACGTGGAAGTGCTGTCCGTCGGTGTCTACTAGGGCTGTGGGTTGGTTCTCGGTGGCAGTGAGCGGCACTGCAGGCGGAGGGGTGCGGGACTGACTCAGTGCGTCCTGACAGGAAGAGGGTCCCCCCCGCCCCGCAAGTACTGCAGTGGGGGGGGGGTCAACAGGCACCTCGGGCCTTCCTTCTAGAAAATATTTTAACTTTTCTTTCTTTCCTGCTGTTGGATGTTTTGGCAATGACGAGCCAGCAAAATCTTATTATTTCTGCCTCTTATGTGAAAAAGTTAAGCATTAAAGTATTTTCATTTTTAGTCTCCTAATTAGATTTATAGCTTGTGCTTTAGCAAAGCACAGTAACTGTAGAGGTGTGAATATGCCTAGCCTTACAGCATAACAAATATATTAAGTGTTGAAGTATTATTTTGTTGGTGAAGAACTACACAGCCTTTATTAATGTAGTTGAACCAATAAAGCTTTGTCACACAGACTAATGATAATGGTCCATGGCAGTTAAGGCACTCCTACCAAATTTCCATTTTCTGATCCTCATTCCCACCCACTGTAGTATGTTCTTGCTGTCACACCAGCACAGCTGCTTGTTGGACAATGCATTTAACAGAATCACAGAATGTTTAGGTTGGAAGAGACCTCTAAGATCATCCAGTCCAATCTTTGACCGACACCACAGTCAACGACTAAGCCATGTCCTTAAGGACCAGGTCCAAATGCCTTTTAAATACCTCCAGGGATGGTGACTCCACCACTGTCCTGGGCCATTCCAATGCCTGACAACCCTCTCAGGGGAAAAATGTTTCCTAACATCCAGCCTAAACATCCCCTGGTGCAGTTTCCATCCATTTCTTCTGGTCCTATCACAGTTTACTAAGGAGAAAAGGCTTTTTGCCTCTTCACTCCAACCTCCCTTGATGCAGCTGTAGAGAGCAATAAGGTCTCCTCTCAGCCTCCTCCAGACTGAACACCCCCAGCTCCCTCAGCCACTCCTCACAGGACTTGTGCTCCAGGCCCTTCATGAGCTTTGTTGCCCTTCTCTGGACACACTCCAGCACTTCTATGTCCCTCCTATAGTGAGGTGCCCAGACCTGAACACAGTACTCAAGTTGCAGCCTCACCAGAGCTGAGTACAGAGGGATGGTCACCTCCCTGTTCCTGCTGGCCACAGTGTTCCTAATACAAGCCAGGATGCCATTGGCCTTCTTGGCCACCTGCACACACTGCTGACTCATATTGAGTCGACTATCAACCCATACCCCCAGGTCCCTTTCCAACTTACAGCTCTCTAACCACACTTCCCCAGGTCTGTAGCTTCCCATGGGGTTGGTATGACCCAGGTGCAAGATCTGGCATTTGGCCTTATTAAACCTCCCACAGTTAACCTTGGCCCATTGGTACAACCTGTCTAGGTCCTGCTGTAAGGCTTCCCTACCCTCCAGCAGATCAACACAGCCACCTAGTTTGGTGCCATCTGCAAATTTACTGAGGGTACACTCAATCCCCTCATCCAAATCATTAATGAAGATACGAAAGAGAAGAGGCCCTGGCACTGAACCCTTGGGGACACCACATGTGACGGGTCACCAGCCAGATGTAGTTCCATTCATGACTACTCTTTCAGCCCAACCATCCAGCCATTTTTTTATCCAATGCTGGCTATGTTTATCCAAGCCAAGTGCCAGAAGTTTCTGAAGAAGAATGATGTGAGAGATGAGCTGAGGGAACTAATTCAGCTGCAATGTAAGTCTATAGAAAAATTGTACTTCTCTGTTGATTCAGTTAAGCTGGCTTTGCTCCTGAAAGGAATGGGCATGGAAGCTTGTATTTCCTGCAGTGGTGTAAGATAATACTGTTTTAGATGACTGCTGAATTTTACTGCCACTACACCAGAATTAGCAAAGTGGCATGTCACCACCCTCTGCCCAGTTCAATGCCCACCAACTCATCGTCTTCCTAGTGAAGGCAACTTTTTTGTGCTATGACATAAACCCCTGAACTGTAGCTGCTGGTGCACATACACACGTTTCCTTCTGCATCTGGAAAATTGAGAAAGTTAGCATTTTTGTGTGATTTGGTGTAGACTTCAGCCTTTTATAACAAAGGTGGTGTTTTAGCAGTTTTTCATGGAGCTTAGTGTACAGCAGATATAATGGTGCAGCGATGAACAGGGAAATGGCATCAGTTCTGTGCTGAGGTTTCTTGAAGCCTGAGCACTCCACACAAGTACATGAGCCATCACATCTCAGACTACTCTCCATGTCCTTTACACCATAAGCTAATCAATCAGCCCTGAAGAGCCACAAAAGTGTCTACTTTTCTTGATTTAATTCCTCTCTTCCCTTTCCTTTTCCTTCCCAAGTTTTCTCTTTCTCTTGTACCAAAAAGCATCATTAAAGATCAATACAGAAAATAAGTATTTATGTGTGTATATAGGTAGGTAGATAGGGCACAGAGAACACCAAAGATGGCTGTGATGTGGATCATCATCTAGTATTTTCATGTCACTTTGCTTGATTTCTGTCTGCTTGAAGAAGGTTGTTTAGTTCGCTCAGCAGTTGCCCTGGTGAACCTGTTCCCTGTGCCAGATGGCACGTAGCACTAGAAAAGTGATACTTGGCACTAAGCAACCAATTGATGAAGTCTTGGATATGGTCTGGTTTTCTTCACTCCATTTGTTCATGGGACAAGGTTACAGAGGGCTTGATTAGGAGAGAAAGAAAGAAAGATGATGATTTATTGCATTTGAATCTCATGTCATTGTTGCCTCACATCGAAAGGACCCAATTATCAGAACATCCTGGTTCATAATCTACTGCTGAGCTGTAATAAGCTGTTGCAGACTAGCAAGTGTAACAGTGACCTTTCATTTGGGAAAGCTGTCAGGAAGTATATACAGCCTAAGAAAAAAAAAAGCCCCCCAAAGGAGGCACGTGTCACTAGCCAAAACAAGGTCATATAGGAATCAAAGCAATAGAAGTAGCTGGGTGGAGAACTTTGCCTGGCACTGTTTGCATGTGCAGTTACCTGTGAGAGCTGCCAGGCAGTCCTGAGCACAAACCCAATGGCCCTGCAAATGCTGCACAAATCTGTTTCATCTCGCTGCTATGCACATGGAAACCTGAATTTTCAGCAGCAAAAGCTATGCTTTAACACAGACTTTTGATCTGAAACTGGAACTGTCTGGGTTAAAACCAGACATCTGACCAATGTAGCATGTGTGCATGAGTGTGTATTTGTGTAGCTGTAGCAGAGAGATGGAAAAAGAGAGACACAGGTCATATTACTCACCCTATAGATAGAACAGGAAGTTTTAAACAAAATCTGTAGAAAATTGTGGTTGTCTTAATGATCCATACAAGTATGTTCCTTAGAGAAAAGCAAGTAGATCACCCGCAGCCTCTCTTGTATTAATCTCATTTTGCCTTGCTGTGCACTGCTCCACCTACCACAGCAAAGGAAGACAGCCAGGTTTGGTGTTTTTTTTCCTGTTCAAAGGTGGCTTCTTATGTTCTCACAAGGTAAGCATGTGTTAACTGGTTAATGTGTTTGCCAGCATACATACCATGGTTATGCCCAGCCAATGGGTGGGAGCACCAAATGTCCTAGTTTACTAAGCCTCAGAGGTTTCCCTGAGCAGGCTCACCTCAAAGCTCTTTGGCTGCAATGTCAATGTGGCTTTGAGCCATGTTCAAAACCTGGTGCATATCTACCCAAAACTGTGTTCCAGAAGGACATCAAAGAACTAAGGTGGGAAGAAAGGCTGAAATAACTCTTCAGGTCTGAGTAAGAGCATTGTCTTTTATGGTTTAATTCCTCCTTTGTCCAGCAAAACAAGTCTTGTAAATTGACATGACTACATTACTGTGATAGTTCACTTCATCGCCCATTTCTCCTACCCTTTGCAATAGTCTACAAACCCTTGGATTGTAATTACCTGTTTGGAGTCACACATTAATTATGGTAGTGTATAATTAATAACATTTTTGTGTAATTATAATTAAAATATTATCGGTATATCTTGTACATGAACTCTCAATTTTATCTTTAGTGAGAGTCTGAGAAGTTTCTGTAATCAAGATAATTTAGGATAAAAAATAGATGTTAGCATTCATATATTTAAAAATAGCATTCCTGAAATATACTTTAAGTGGAGATTTTTGGAAGTTTTCTAAAAATGTGGCGTTTCAATGGAAAATGCTGTTTCTATAAAAGTTAACTTTCCACAGGAAAGTTTTTTTGCCAAAGGTTTCCTGCTTTCTGACAGAAACAATGCTCTCTTATACTTACAGATGCAGAAATGTCTTCACCATTGAAGACAACTCGGGATGGGGACCCAGGACATGAAGGAGCTGGAGCATGGTGTATTAAAACCAGGAAGCTGTTGCCACGCTCAAGGCTACACATTAAAAATAAGTCCAAATGAAACGTTTGACTTTGATCTGACAAACTGAAATGCAATGTGTCTTTCCACAAATGTCAAAATGTTTCATGCTGGTTGAAAATAGTTAAATGAAACATTCAGGAATATCAGCATCAAGTACTTCTTGTATATTTTGACCCTCAAAGCATTTCAGTATTAGTCACTTTTGTTTCCCAAGAGGATACAAATAACCTTTTCAGGTTTTCTGGCAGATCCTCATTTACAATTTTACCACTTAGACTACAAGTAACAAAGTAACAAATGAGAATCCCCATGGATACTCAAAATACTAAATTTGAACACAAAGGACGTTGTGGACAATAAGTCTGAGGAAGATGCATTGTATCCTTTGTATATAACAACTAAATTGAATTTCTTAAACCCAAAATTAATCTCATTTTAAATGAGTCATAAAGACCTGATCAGTGTCTGTATAATATGTTCCATTCATACTAATTAAGTGCCATGTGACTACTGGATTTCTTGACATTTGCCTCTATTACTCTCAGTTAGGCAATGACAGACTCCTCTTCTGTAATTACCACTGAAAATGGAACTACTAGAATTTAATTTTACATTACTTACTTACCTTTTATTTATTTACTTCCCATCTTCTGGTATTCATTGCACAATACTGCTAAAACACTTTAAATGTGACATTTTTTATACAGCTAATATTTTAGATCATAATTACTGAGTTTCATAATCAGTACATACATTTTGATTCCTCCCTAGCTGTAGCATACAAACACACACACACACACAAATTCATCTCATACTCACACAGTTCCCATACATAGAAGAAACTTTCTTGCTGCTGTACGTGCTGTAGGTTAAAGTGGTTTTGCTAATGTGCAGCTGAAACAAAAATAAGCATGTGCATTATGATCATCCACATAATCTTCTATCATGACCAGTTCTAAAAAGAAAGCAGCTGCGATACTGTTCAGACTTACATTTTTTCTGTTTCACTTTTTAAATTTTTCATATAATCGAGTTTATTCTCTTTTGAATGGTGTATTTTATTTTATTTTTGTGGCAGTAAAAAAGGGGGGGTGTTCAAAGGACAATGAGTATTTTCTGCAAGATATTAATGGTATTAAAATAAATAATGTATGAGCTCCAAATAAATTGCTGTGTCCTTTCAACAGCTACTTTTTGATAGTTTCATTGTAAATCGCTGAGGGGCCTAATGGTTGTTATTTATACATGTCACTCAGTGCAGGAAATCTGATTTGAGCAGGATACCTGTTTCACACTATTGGACAGAAGATGAGGAAAATCAGGAGCCGTTTTCCATCTGTGTCTTTTGACCTTATTAAAATTGGATGTATAATTTCTAAAGCAGGAACATTTCAATCTTGTGACCACACCGCACGTTTGACACAATGTGACGGGTCTGGGTTGCCAGTGGCCAGCAGCCAGCTGCAACCCAAGGGTGGGCTGCTCTGGGGTACCTCATTTGCCTCCTTGTGACAAAGCTTTGGTGGAGGGTATTCCCCAAGCACAGCCACAGCACATCTGAAATGGAAATACCAGCAGCAGACGGTAAGCCTGGGCCCAGGGCATATTAGGTGTTTGTGCTCTCAGATCTTTTCCTACAAGTATCAGAAAAAGCATCATGTTTAAATCAGCATGTTTAAAAGGCACAAGGAGAGAATCTGTATTTTCTAACAGGAGGCACTCATTCAAAAATTTATTTTGAAAACAAGTAATTGAACAAAAATCAAGCTTGCAGTATCCCTTAAGGAAAAAAAGTCTTATTAAAACCCCGCATCGATGAATCCAAAAGATGTGTAAAAACTGAACAAGCTTTGCACCATTTATCATGTCTAGGTTTTGTGTATCAGCCTCAAGAACAAAAGAATTAATGTTTGTTATCAGTTCTATTTCAAGGTTCTTATCCATTAATGTAGCAGTATTTGTATTATCATTTAACAAACCTCAGGCTAATATTTGCCTCTAGTTTTAGATTAATATATATGAATTAAAATATTTCCACTCTTCTAAAATGCATCTTTACTGAAAATAAAACTGAAAATTACTAGGCAAAATCTGAGCCATAGTGACTGAACATGTTTCTACCTGACAATATCTTTATCTGGATTCTCTTTTATTCTGAAAATCCTATTAGAATAATAATGGCTAATTCATAATCCCAACTGCTTTTTAGATGTTAAAAAAATATTTTACATTGTTTCTTAAGGGAAAGAGTGAACTTTATGTTTTGGCCAACAAAGAAAGATTGAAAAAAGAAAAAGGAAAAAAAAAAAAAAAAAAAAAAGAAAGAGAAAAGTAGACACACTTCCCCCTCAAGGCCATGAAAATTGTTCTATAGGAAGCCACCCTGTATGTGACCAGGTCTTTTTTTATGGGTGCAGTTGTGACTTTACTTTGTGATGTGATTTTTGTCCCACAATTCAGTGAGAGACTTGCTGTTGTACCTGCACATTTAACAAAGTGACATAATCCCAACATATATGGTGTTCAACAACACTTACATTTCATTATCAGAGATTACAACAATAGTTCTATTGTGTGGGGCAGCTCTCCTTGGAGGTGGAAGGAAGGCTACACACAGGCTTCCAGAGTGGTCCAGAAATACGGTGGTGACACCAGACTGGCTCATGTAAACAGGAAATCAAACCAGGATGTAAACTGGACTGCTTCCATATTCAGTAGTGCTCGGCTAAAAATAAATGGGTTGAATAGAGGTAGGGAAGGCAATTGTCTCTGTAAACTCATTTTTAACTTGAATTTTTCAAAACTTTGTAGAAAAAAAAAATCAAATAAATTGCATTTTATTGTTGCTTTATCAATATGTCTGCAACAAGACTGCAGTCACATCTAGAGGGGTTACTAGCATGAAAAGGAGAATGGGTTATTCACTCTTTCCAGTGAGTAATAAGGACTTGGAGATGAAGGCTGAAAAGGGGTATGACTGCTCTATAATATATCAAGAGATTAAAAAAATCAAGGAGAAAGAAATCCTGCTTAAGCTAGAAGACATCATAAGAATAAATAAGCACAGACTATGAAATCTAGAAATGATTAGGCATCTTATTCTGAGAAAAACAAGGGGTTCCTGAGCAGCCTTTACAGGGCGAGAAGTTATTTTTTTCCTATAAGAGAATCATTTAATGTTATTGCCTTCAAGACTATCATGTGGAGTTCACCTAGGAGATCTCCTGCAGTCTTTGGTTGCTCATGAATTCTTCGTCTGCTGACCTCATCTGTCTCAGAAGGAAAGCCTTTCAAAAAAAGGAGGAATTCTTCAGCATTATATAGGTGACATGAGAAATACACATTATACAGAAGCCATGAGTGAAGTTTCCCTTCTGCAGAAATCTCTTTGGAGTACAGTTCTAAATATTGTGATTTGATGTATATCATAATCTTAATGGAAACGCAGAAAAAATGTGTCAATTCATTTAACTGTTGTTACTTCACCATCTCCATCAGATACACCAGATGTCAGAGGCCTGGAGCATGACAAACCATAAGGACTCGGCAAAAAAAGCATGATACCCTTACATAAACCTGAAATTCATGGGACTGAAATTATGTAAAACTGTCCCCAGCTTTGGGAATATCTGAACATAGAGTAAGAACTGGAGAGGAGTTGCAAAACATTGAGTCCAAGCTCCCACTATCACACGTAAACCTGGAAATAATCTTATTAATAACACTGTCAAGCTTAACCTCAAAATAATTCACATAGTTTGCTTCCACTGGCCACACAAGTCAACAGTTCCAAAACCTTACTGCTGTAACAGTGGGAGACTTTTCTTATTTCCAACCCCAGTTTCTCCAAGGGTATTTTTACAGTACAAAATATCTCCTAATTGCAATCATCTTTGTCTTATTGTATTAGACAAGCTACATGCTTGCTCTCCTCTTATGCCATAGTCTTCTCATAATTTCTATCAGGTCTTCTTCATAGCTGGAGAATCAAATTAATTCTTCAAGCTGAATTGGTCATCCTTGGAGAAGAAAGATTAGATATGTGCCAGGTTCCAGATTCCAAAATCTTGCCCAACCTCTGGGTCTTCCTGCAGGGGCAGGGGGTAAAAGACAACCTGAGCAGATGTGATTCTGAGGAAAAAGAAGCACACAGAGGAGTGCTATGGCTAGAGTTTTACTGCTTAGTGGTAAGCAAGATCAGACCACCATGCCACTTAAAGGATCTAAGCTTGCTCCTTGAGAACAGCAGCAAGGAATGGCCAAAGGTACCCTACTGGATAGGCCTCATTATTCCCCTCATAAACCATATATTGTGCTAGGAGCACAACACATCGTAGACAGAAATCACAGCACACTCCATGAGCAGCTAATCAAGCCAGTGGCATTATTATGGACTCTGTGACATTGACAGAAGATGTAGAAACAAGTCAGTCAGCTGGTCTAGCATTCAAGGAGGGCTCTCTCTTCAGAAAATTGTCTGTATAATTCAGTTCTGGAACCTCAGGCCCACTGGAAATGCTGGATAAGTAAATAAATAAGGTGCCCAGTATTTTCTCTCCCTGAGTGTAGAACTGTTTTACAACACTGGAGTCTGTGGAAGAAGAAAAGCACAGAGAGACCTGGCTATGAGCCAAATGCACAGGAGTCACATTTCTGACCTAGAGACTCAGTACAGACATCACTGATGGCAGGGGCAGAATTCATGTGGTGGCCTCGAGAAAAAGTAACCACGATATAGTAAAGGTTGTGTATGTTCTCATTCATGTGCAAAGGCTGGAGGGGAAGGATTTTTACACCATCTGTAAGATGACAAGATGATTTCAAGATGGAAACACAGACTCTGTGACAAAGGCCTGTGGAGGTACTGCCCTCCAGTGCAATGGAGTTAACTCCAGCTTCCACCCTTTTATGATCAAGGTTGTTATGATCAACCAGACTCTTATGATGAAATATTCTTTTTAAAAAGCTGGTTTGTTTTAGCTGGCACAGAAAGAGATGTGACACTTGTTGAATTAAATTTGGTGGAACAAAATAATCCAGACAGTCAAAAATATTAGCACACAATGTTCAGTAGGTAAAACTGTTCCATTTTCATAGCACAGACTTTGGTCTTAGTTTCATAGCAAATTAAAGTGGATGGTAAAATCTCTAAATCTATGAACTAAAATAGAAAGAGGAAGAAAAAAATTATTCAGTTGTGATAAAAGGAAATTTGCACAAAGAATGAGGGTAGAATACAATGCAGCTGCTAGATTTCTGCATCATTTATTGAAGAAAAGTAACTAGAGGCACTTTTAAAATGACCTCTTTTTCCCCTTTTTTATGTTCTTATGTACAAAAATGCACTAACACCTAAAAAAAAAATTCCACACGTGTTTGGTTATCATTTTTGAGCATACACTCTTGATAGTGCTGAAGTGTAGGACTTCAGCATTAACATCCCTTGGTTGCAGTATTGATTGTATATACATTTTCTGGTTAATTATTTAACTTTAAAACAACTCCCTGCTTTTTCCTTACTGATTGTTGCACCAATGTATACTTCCCACAAGTAGGGAATAGCTCAGTTTCCAATCACCACAAAAGAAACTCTTACTTGATTGTAGTCAGAAACCATTATATTCAGTCATGTCCTTTAAGTGCAAGATGTTCTCTGTATTGGAATAAATGACACACCTGCTACATGGCCAGAAGCATAGTCAGTAGGTCATTTTCTGCCAACATGGGTGGGTTTTTTGTTTTCATATAAACATGAACCACCTCAATAAAATTAAAAACTCACACTCACTGCTATCTGGATAATTACACTGTCTGAGGACTTTGTGTTTACATATTCAGAATGTCTTTCCCTCTTCTACTGATGCAATTTCACACACTAAAGAAGCAAGATACAAATCACTATTGAGTATTACAGCACGGACTCAGAATTTTCAAAATACTATGTGTCAAGTAACGTAACTGGATGGAAACTTTTAATATCAAGAAAGAGAAAGAAAGTGTAAGCATGTGTGCAGAGCAGCAAAGATGAAGTTGTGCCTTCCACTGTCTTGTCATAGTCAAAGTAACAACAAAACTAACTTGAAAGTGTGCATGATGGAGAATACACTTGAGTACTTCTACTTTATGACAGCAATAATTGCAAGCAGTGTACAAAACAGGAAGAGGCAGATCCTTTCCATTAATATTTTTTGAAGTTACTTGCCCTGTGATAGACACTGTCTAGACTGTTGGTATTTTTTACAAGTGAGTTGTCAGGGTGTTGAAGGGATATATCTGCTGAAGAAGTGACCAGGAAGTCTCCCAGAATAAGATACATAATTGATAAACATTTAATAGATCAAATCTGCTACTACACCAACAGGCTGTCTTATTGGAAATACATCAATTAGAATCTCTTTGGAATAAATTATTTCTCTCCAAAACAACCAAGAACCCAAGCACCAGTAACACAGTAAACTGCTTACTTTTTTCTATAATCCATCTGACAAAGTCAGTGAGTAGGTATGATCATGGCTGAATGCTTTGAATACTAAATATAAAAATAGTGAAAACCAATCTACTCTCAGGTCCAAACACAATTCCTAAAGCAGAATGCTCACAAAGTTAGCTGTACCCGTGGTTTAAATCTGCTTTTAATTTTATTCTTCACTTACATGATACAAATTGAGTGAAGTCACCAGAGTGTTGTAAAACTAGTAGAACCAAATAAACAGTCTTTCAATATGCTCAGCAAAATTCACAGATCCTGAAAAGCCTGATCTCTGGTTAAGCTCAAATCTATATGCTGCCTGAGCTTCTTTTTTACAGCCTTGTTTCATTCTAAATGAAACCTGAATGGCCTTCTGGACTGACTGCAGAAATGGAGATCCACACGTAAGAGCCCACACTTAGCAGGATTTTATTAAGAGGCTTCTGAAGCACTTGAGCTCCCAGCAGCACTGCTCAGCCCATGCAGGGGCACAGATGCAGCACAGTGCACACTGGAGCTGTCTCCTGCGTGTCCTTTAAGGGGGCAGAGCTCTAGCTGCCTAGTTGTGCATCCATTTAATGCATTTCCCACAAAAGACATCTTGGAGAAGCCAATGCTAAACTAAGTGCTCATTATCCTGATACCAGTTTTCATGCAGGGCAGGTCTTCAGTATTCTGAACTAATAATGTGTACTGGTTAAAGCAGAAGAAATAATAATAAAGAACACAATTAGCAGACATCAGGATAAATATGGTACAATGAAGAGGAGTCAACATGGGTTTTGTAAAGGGAAGTCGTGCTTCACTAATCTACCAAAGTGCTCTGACAGAGTCAGTAAAACACGCTGGCAACAGAGATCTGTTTGATACCATCTGCCTGGATTTCCAGAAGGCACTCAGAGACCTGCCTCCCTCCAGGCTCTTGAGGAAGCTAATCAGACATGAAGAAATGTACAGAAGATAGGAAGAAGGCAGATGAACTGATAGTTGCCTTTCACAGTAGGAAGAGATCACACATAGACATGGTTCTGTGCTGAAGTCTGCATTGCTCAACGGATCACAAGTAATCATAAAACAGTGTTGAAAAGGGATGAAAATGCTTGCTGATGGCATTGAATCAGTCAGTCAGAGGGCTATAGACTGTAGCTGATGGCAGACTCACAGAAGAACCTCCTACCACATAATGACTAGACAACAAAAATTCACTCTACAGAAATGTAAAATTAAGGTAAGCAGTGCTAGAAATCACTAAAAAAAGGAATAGAGAATAAAAAATATCCTTCCACTGTCATCTAATACATGGTACATTCACATCTCCAATAGTGTTTATGGTTATGTGTCCATCTGAAAACAAATATAGAAGTACTGTGTAAGATACAGATAAGTGCAGGAAGTGTGGTTAAAGATACAGAGCAGTTAGAGGATGAACAACAATAAAACAGTTGAAGGTTTTTGTTGCGAAAAGCACTAAGAAGATGTATGCTAGAGGTCAATAAAATCAGGAGTGTCCTGAACAAGGCAAATAGGGAATGACTGATTTTTCAGTATAAAATCTGGAAGATATTAAATGAAACCAGAAGATGACAGTCTCCGGGGGAGCTGTCTTCACTCATCATATAATTACCAGCAGAACTTGTGACAGGATGTTGTGGATGTTAAAAACGTACCTGACTTAAATAAACAAATAAATAAATAATAAGGGGGGGGTGGGGGAGGAGAAATATATATATACATATAAATTCAGGGACAAAAAGGAAACCAAGGGCTATTCTATCCAAAACCATACCATTTAGCTTAGGAAGCCCTAGAATAAATGATCACTAGAAAATAAAAAAAATATTTTGTGAAGGATCTCTAGAGAGTCATTATAATCTTCTCAGGATGTTCACTTGGTTGTCACTGTTGAAGATAAGGTGCAGAGACAGATGAAATTTTGATCTTATATGTATTGCTATCATTCAGGTCTGAACTGGGGTTATGCACTGTCAGCCTACAATCAGTGCAGAAGAAGAGTCTTCTGTATGGATCTGCAGAAAAAAGAAATTTCTGGGCGGTACCATCATACTGTGCACACACAGGTGCACTGTTTGGGGAAACATCAAGCCTACTGTACACAATGCAGCCACGATCTTCAAGGTGCTGTAACTGTTCAAGATTTCCAAAACTATGTCAAGCCTCCACTCAGAACCATGTATTTTCGCTGCCTTTGCAAAACCATCAGATTCACAAGCAGAAGGGCTGCTGCATACCTCAAAATCCTAGATAAATACACAATTCCTCTAAATCATGCCAGACAAGATTTCTAACTGAGAAAGAACCGTATTAATGAGAAAACAGATATATGATAATTTTGCTTGGAATATGCTCTTTTATCTAGAGTGAATGCTCTTCTGACTTGAAAGATAGGTTTTATACTGTTTGGTGGTTCTTGTCTTCACTGCAGAATAGTGAAGACAGAATAGTCTTTGTCTCTGCTTGGCGGTAGTATATACAGGTTTGTTACAGAGTAACTTTTCTTTCCCCTCATCATTTTTGTCATCAGAAGTTTCACACATACTGAGAATAGCCTCAAACATCTGCATTTTTTCCAAACTCATCTTTCTGGTCCTTATGACACATGTGAATGAAGCTCTCAAATGCAGAGGTGTGGCTTTGTCATGTAGTAAACTAAGATAGGGTCTTAATCATCTTCATTTCTCTAAGTGTTTGCTTTGCTATTTCAACACAGTTTTCAAAGTCCGTTTGACCTCTGAATGATACAAACTGCAAGCTTGCCTATGAAACCTCCATACTTCTCAAATATTTAAAATTCCTGAGGTATTTAATGTGTTCTGTTATCTGAAACAGCTTTATCATAAATGTTGTTGGCTAAAGCTGTCCTGTTGTGATTCATTTCCTTGCTGAATAATGAATTACCTAGATTAATTTCCTTCATAAAACTAGTGCAATAGTAAACTCTGAACAGGTCCTGGTCACTTCTGTGTTCAAATAATACCATGAACAAATGCTTCCAGGATCTGCTAGCTGCCTCACAAATCAGCCCAGGCTTATTGTAAATTTATCCTTAATATTACCTATACAGTAAAAAAACAGCTTTCCCTGTTTCTACCTTGTATTGTAGTTTTAAATTATTCTTGCATGTTCTTTGGACAGCACAATAACAGCATGAGCATGAGTTCTGTGGGATTTTTCTCAAATCTACCCATTTTCCTCAGAAGAGCTGTTTCTTTTTCTTCTTTTCTTTTTGGACTAGTTCACTCCCTCCAGCCAGTTCTCTGATGTTTTTTGTTAGTGTTTTTGTTTTGTTTGTTTGTTTTGTTTTTCTTGACCTCTGTAAGAATTGATGAAATTTTCTACCAGCCATACAGAAGGGCTTTTTTTGTTTCTTGAAAAGCAGAGCATTGCTTTGCCCTGCGTGATAAGATTACCTGTACATAGTGGCAAGTGTACAGTGCTCTTCTTTCTCCTCAGTCTTATGTCTTTTACATCTTCTTGTACTCTGAAACAGAGTAAGAGAATTCTGTTTGTCAAAATGTAATATAAGCCTCTAGGCTTACATTAAATTACCAACTATTTTTTTTTTTCAATCTTCTAAGTTTTTTTTAACTGAAAAGTTGGCAGCAGAGATACCAAACCTTCCTCAGTAACATTTTCTAGGAATTGTTTATGCAATGGTCTGTTGTCAATTGTCTATCCAGAGCTTGTCCAGACTGTTATCTTTGCTGTCTCTGCCACTGTGTCTCTTTTTAAAGTCCTTATAGACACATTATGATCTTCATGTGTCTCACAATAAAACTTGGAAGCTTTTCTTACTGTAACTAATGTGACTTTCTATTGGCTGGGGGCCAACGCTTTTGGCTGTTGCTAAATGACCACAGATAAACTTTCTGACATCTAGTGACAATATGAAATAATTCTTTTCTGCTTGAGCATAATTCTGCTACCTCAGCATCAGCCTTCTCCATTTGTTCCATTCCTGCCACAAGGCTGCTCCAAGGGCTGCTTATGAAGCAGCTCAGAAACCTGCAGCGTTTTTCCTCAGTTTTCACATGTTAAGGAATTATCAGGCTTCCCAGCTCACAGACTGCTTTCAGAAGTTAGCTCACCCACCAAAGCAGACACCCACCAAAAAGCTGGAGCTTCCATTAATTTCAACTGCTTGTCTTTTCAAACAGAAAGCATTATGTGTGAGTATAGATATTTATTACAGAATCCCCTCATTTCATCTCCTAGTGGATTAAGAAAATTCATCAATAATGAACAGTCTAGTTTGTACTTCGCAGAGTCATATTTTAAGCTGACAAATGTCCCAAATGACAATACATATTGATTGCAGACACCCCAAGCAGGAACAGCAACCCAATTTCTGTGGGAGGTTCCTATGCAGCCAACAGTCAGCCAGGGACAGGGGACAATGTGGGAGCAGATGTTTCTGTCCTTTTGTCCTATAAGGTATTTCTGCCAGAAGAGATGAGCCCTGCTTAGACTTCTTGTTCCACACAAGACAGAGAAGCTGGAGTCAGCAAAGGTTTAGGCACCTGTTTTTTTAAAGTACATTGATAGCTGCTGAATTCTGAATCTCTTCTTTGCAGTGGGGCCACAAGAAATGAAGACAAGCTCACAAATATTTATATTAGAGGATTCTGATGAACACTTTTATTCTGTCATTAGCAATAATTTACAAAGGCAGAAACAAAATCATTCTCATAAATATCATACTCCACCTTAACAAAAATGAATATATCTATTTTAAAATACTTTCATCTTCTGAGTGAAAAAACTGTGAAGCATCTGTCTCAAAAAAATGGGGTTTTGAAATAGCTTTCTGAAGGTCAGTTATTTATTTCTTAAATATTATTAGTGCATAATTTGTTTCAGAGTAGATTAAGGCCTATGAATGCCAAATATTTAACCCTCTTACTCATTTTGTTGTAAACATTGTTTAACACACTTGTCTAATGAAATTTCTTTATTTTGACCTCCCTGTGATTGTAGTTGCTTTTCACAGAAGAGCCTGCCTTTGAGAAATATTTATGATAAACATTTTCAATTGTTTTCTTGTCACCTTCTGAGTTTATAATTCACAGTGGATCATGGTAGGTGGCTACTAACATAGATTTCTACTTACAAAGGCTTTAATTTCTATAAAAGTTGAATAAGACTGATTCATGACCCTAGTTTCAAAGAGCTAGCACTGCTTACTCTCTACATTTTTAACCAACTGTTTGTGACACAAGTAGAGAGAATATTTTCAGGTTGGTTTTGCTATCAAGAGAAGCAGTTCAACAGAAAAGGAGTTTTTCCAACTATGTCAGCTTAAACAGGATACAGTTTTAAGGATTAGGAATTGAGTGTAGACAGTATAAATCTCTTGAATGTACCTGACATACTGTATGTATGTGCATGTAACTGCTTGAAGCATGCATTAAAATCCTTCCCCATTTCCCTTTCCCCTCAGATTCAACAGATGGGCAGTCTGTACATAATGGTCTCCCACCATAGTGGTCACTTGCATAGTGGTCACACAGTGAAACTCGTAAGAAGTGCCAGCATTAACAATTTGCTTATTTTTAGGCCTCTGTATTTATGTACAGGTATTTAGAGAACACAGAAGTCAAAGTGTGAATTTCAGCAAACTTATTTAACTGTGTTTCTTTCAAAAAATTCAATGAAGACAGTAATATGATATTTTTTTTGCCATGGCAGGTCATATTACAGTCCACCTGGGTCCAGTGGTTCCCCTGTGATCTGTCTCTAAAGTGGTCAAAGGTGGGTGCCCAAGGGATGGATGCAAGTGATGGCACATCTGTAGAGTTATCCTCCACAGGCATTGGCACTTAGCAGCTGAAGGAGATCTAGAACTTGAACTAGAGTTTATTTATTACACCATCCTGTGCTATAGTTACCAAACAGCATCAGCAAATTCATCAGCTCATCTTCCTGGCAGTTTATAATGCATGTCCAAAAGATTCTGTGGTATCAAGTTCCACAACATAATCACATATAATGTGAAAAAGCGCATCCTTTCTCTCATTTGGAATCTGATGCTGATAGGGCTTCATTTGATTCCTCCTGATTCTTTGTATCACAGAATATGATGAATAGCCTCCATTGCACTCACAAGTTCACAGTTCTCTCATATCCCTCTGTAAATTTGCTTCTGTAAGCTCATCAGTCCAAATCTATTTTGGTTTTCTTCACACAGAAGCTATTCTATCAGCTCAGTGTTTCCAGTTACCAGCTGTCATTGTAAGACTTGGCTGTCATGTATAATTTTTCACTATTTTCAAAACTATCACTGGTAACTTCACTGTCCATCCAAGATGGTTTATGAGTGGTTGAGTAATATGCATTTCAGTACAGATACTTTCAGAGACTGCTTCATTGTGAAGCCCAGAACCCTGAAGACAACGTTCTCTTTTATGGTACTGCCATTTCTTTCAAATAATTTGGTGAGGGACTTAAGCTTTAAATAAACTTGAGAACATATATATAAGCACTGGGTGACCCTTGCTTGTTTGACCTGTCTAACAACTGCAAAACATCACATCACATGCAGTTTTTTTGCTGTTTTTTCTCCAACATATCAATCTGAAGAAGGTATATACTTTTTTTGGTATTATTTTGTATAATTTCTACCACTCTACTCATCTGGACTTTCTCCTTGTACAGACTTCCCGTTTTAGAACAGCATCTGTAAGGCTTAATTTCCCTACCATTTATCAATTGCAAAAGTAAACAACAAGATTATTAATATTTGATTATCATTCAGAGGTCTGTAGTTGCATTATTAAAGCATCTTTTTATTTTTTGTACTGTGTGCACAATGAGTCAGGAAAACTTCCGTAAAAAATTAATATAGTGCATTTAGAGATCTCCAAAGACAAATTTAACTGTAGAGATAAGATTGAAGGCTCTTTGGACCTAATTCAAAACCCACTTGGGTATTTTTTACAACTCTAAAGAGCCCTACTGCATTTAGATTATTTGGCAAATGTGTTTGATACAAAGAAATAATTGCAATCAAAATTTACAAAACCAAGATTGTTTATGTCTATTTTCCCAATGTTTTTATTCAAAACCTTCCTGCATGCACTATAATTTGCACATTAAAAGCCAATTTACAATGCAAAATTTTCATACTAATTTTTAGATGCAATTCAAATTGCCAGAACAATGGTGCATGCATTAAAAAGGTTGCATTTTGAAAATGCACTCTTATGTAGGCAATAGATTGCTATTGCACCTATAAAAGAATACCATAAAACCATGAAACATGTCTCACAAGTCATAGCAAAAGACACATTAGCATGAAAATTAGCACTGAGCAGTGTTCCTGGGAAACTGAGTGCTTGGGCTTTCCATTAGAGTCCTGAGTGCAAGATGTGGAGTTATTTTCATTTTTGCTTTGCTTCTGTTCTTCTAACCCATGAGGAAATACCAATTCACTTTGAATTTTCTGGAAAAATCTCACTGAATTTTAAAGAGAATACTTAGGTTTGTATGAAACTGTAGCAAACCAATGAATAAAGCTGTGTTGCCTGGATGCCTTTGGGGAAGCTATCACCATTAGTTCACAGTTGGGAATATTATGTTGGATCTCAGCAGGAATGATTAGAGCTGTGGAGAGGTTATGGGAACACAGAATTTCTAAGTCTGCACTTCACACCTGCTCTCGTTGCTTCTCAAATACTAGAGGATACCTGTACAATGATCAAGAGTAGAATCTGGCCAATATTTATGTTGTTAGATGGTACTGCTGCAGAAGTACTTGTACTGTCCCAGGGTTTTTACCATCCTCAGTTGCTATGCTGGAACTAAGTTCCCTCTACACAGCCTGAAATAAGAGCAGGATGACCACATCCACTCTGTACACCTACAGTCTGTAATTTACACTGAGAGCAAATGTTGGTCACTGGAGTAAATACTTTTTCCATTTACAACTAAAATCCACATTATGTAAAGAAATCAGTACTTACCATTAACACAGTGTATTATGTTTCTGAAGTAATGAAAACATTTCAAATTAACTAATCCTTTCTATCATACACATTGAGGTCAAACTTGGTTTTATGGGCTGCAGTGTTACTCAGGATTAGCTCAGGGGAACTCAGTTTTTCCAGTTCTATATGATAATATAATTCGGATTTTAGTGTTTACAAGTATTTTAAAGAGGTTAAAAAACTGAAACAAATTTTGTCCTGATCTGCAAAGTTGTTGCTGTGGTCTTACATCATTCCATACCTTGAGGCGACGACATTTTGGGGTTAGGCTTGTTTAAGGGACTACTGTGTTTGTGGGACAAAATGTAAGCCTGATATAAATTCACTAAATACAGGTATTTCCAAACATCCTAGGTCCCTGCTACATCTGCTGTACAATTGTAAAAATTCTGAGCAGGCAATGATGGTACTGAATTTACTCATGACTACACATAGTTTCCATCAGTGGGTGTAGCTACAGGCAGACATCCATCCAGCAGAAGAGAGTTGATTCAGCCAGCAAAGGAACACTTGTAGGCTGGCACAGCGAAAGGAGAGTGAGCCCACAGGACACTGAATAGGTGACTACAGCAAACCCTTATCTTACGACTGTTACTTCATTTTATAATTTAAAAAACATATTTAAATAATTGTAGATTCAAAAAAAATAAGTGAAGAGCAGATGGTTAATTCTTATTCATGGCCACGAGAGAAAAAACAAGAAATAACTGGCTTAATTAATTTATAATAAAGTAATATAAATTATTGTTTAAAATAAAAAATATTTACATATTGTTTATTTATTTTAAATACTTATTAAAAATAAAATAATTTATAGCATAGGAGATTTAACATAGACATTAGGAAACTGCTTTCCAACCTATAGGACAATTAAACACCAAAATAGGTTAGCTTGGAAGGCCATAGGCTGGGAAGGCTTTAGGAATCTGGAAGCTTTAAGATCAATTAAACCTACTTTTATTGAGGGTGATCTAAGATAAAGCTGACCAGCTCAGTGCAGGGGAATGGACTGGTGATCTCTTGAAACTCTATCCAGCTTTTTGCTACTACAGTTCCAGAGGGACAGGACAGCCCTCAGACTGGGGCAGTACAAACAGTCCTGAAAGTAAATAACCAATTTGAAAAAACAGTACAACTGAATAAATTTAGAGAAAGGAAATGTCCTTACAGTTTTCTTACCACTCTTTATCTCAGAGTTATAGATCACATTGGGTCAGTCAAGAAAACAAATGCCATGTTCTGACACAATCCAGTGCTCTCTGTGCTGCCCACATCACTGTTTCTTTTTTCCTATCTTGATGAGAGATCAGATTGGTAGGGGCTTAAAATTGCAGTTGTCAGAACAAGAGGTCACTTGAGTCATTGCAATTTGCAGAAATGTGGCTTGAGCCCTCAGAATTTTCTCTGGGAACATTTTATTGTAAATTAAATATTTTTTGAATCATCCTGTTTCTGCAAGATTTTAGGAGAGTTGATAAAGTGGGACAGAATGGCTGAAGAGTTTTTTGTTCGGGTTTTTTTGACTGCATAAACATTAGAACAATACATTCCTGGTTTGGCCACTTTTATGGCTTACTGCCTGCACTTCTGCTAAATAAATAGTTGTAATGAACCAAACTGAAAACTCATGCCCTACTGCAGCCATGGTGTCTGTATCACCCCTTTAGGGAAGGCAAATCCTTTTGAATAGCTAGACCACAATCTCTGAACCAAATTATTTGCTGGTATGACTCCTTTGATGTGTAGAAACCTGATTTTCACTTTCTTCAGTTTTTGTAATTCTATGACTTGAGTTCTCACATGTATTTTGCACAATACAAATTACATTTGTCTATAAAAATCCAAACTCTGACCTGGATGCAGTCTTGACCAAGAATACTGTAAAATTTGAGACTGAAAGTTGAAATGGCACATTTGAAAATATACAGTAATTCTGATTAATATTAGAGGAGACAATACAAAATAAAACAAAAACAGCAGCAGATAAACTTCACTTAGTTCCCCTCAGATCCTGATTTCATTCCTACCAGCAGAATTACCTGTCTGGCTGGTGTCTAGAAAGCTAACAGTTGATTTTCAAATGTGTACCCATACTTTGCCTGCAATTATAATCTGTAAAGATGCAAATGGAATGCAAACGTTACAAATGTTACATCAAATTCTGGTCCAAGCCAAACCAAAATTATGTTCCAGTTTCACACCAGTAAATCCCCAGCACAGGTCAAAGGCACAACCAGTAATCAACAGAATTCTAACCAAAAGTTTTATTGCACCAACCACACTGAAGCAGGAATGAAGAACACTAGCATAAAATAACAATAGAAAGTAAGTTACATTTATTCTCTAAATAGCAGACAAAATAAGTGCATAGTATTTGTGGTTCTCAAATGCTTCAGAGGATTGCAGAATATTTAGTGGAAATCTTTCAAAATTGCCAACTAAACTGATGGACATCTTGTTTACACATGTTACATGACCGAAATTGGGCATTACTATATTTAAATCAGGTTTTGTTGAAGTTTTTCACGTCCTACCAGTTTAGACTAAGCCATGCAGTGGTTTATTGAAATTGAAATATTTCCAGTCAGACTGGCCTGAAGACAAGCCTTAAGAGACTTTTCTCTTTTTAAAAAAATAAAGTTTAAAGATGCTATGCTAATCATGTTAATTTCTTTTTGCTGCACAGAATTTTCCCAGCTTTTATATTTATTAGTTATATTTCCAAGACTTTAATATCTGCCTCTAATTCTCCTTGCATTTATTCTGTACTCCAGATGGGTTGGGAGAGGTCAAAACCTAACCAAATATTGGATTACTGTGTTTAGACAGTATGTTGTAAAATTTAACTCCTACTAGCTTCAGCTATATACCCATGGGGTAACAGTTACTGAAATATGAATATAATAGCTGGGACAGTGTGAAACCAGTAAACCAGTTAATTTACAACTACCTCCCTTTCTCTGTTGGGCAAAGGAAAACAGAAGATACTGTGGTACTTATAGACCCAAATGTATCTACTTCTTACAGTTCAAAGAAATCCTATTTTAAACAAAAATGATACATGCCTTACCTACGCACAGTTATAATAAAATTTGCAGCTTTATCTTTGAGGCCCAGCAGCATTTTCTGCGCTTTTCTGCTTCTGCAGCATTCATACCCCTGTCTAGTCCAATCCCAACACACCCATCAGAAAAACCCCACACTTTCCCACACCTTTATGACCATGATTCACCCTTACAGACCCTTTTTAAGCCAAATTTAGTACAGTATCAGGCCCAGCTCGTGGTTGCAATAATTTTTAGTTGAGTTCATTATTCTTACACATTGCTTGCACGGTTTTGTGTTATAGGATTGAACCTGAAAAAAAACACCTGAGGGGTAACAATTCTTTTGTTCCTTCTCCATTGGCTAAATAGTTTTACAAGTTTAGCTTCTTAGGTAATTTTCAATGACCTGGATGTTTTCATTAGTCTTTCTTAGTGTTTTGAAACTTCATAGCCCCCACTGGAGATGATAACTTTAACTTCATGCTCTGAAGTAGCCACATAGTTGCCCCAAATTTTGTGCATCTAGGATTTATAAGTGAGTTAATGGCATTTCATCTGAAAGGACCACTCTGTTCTGACTAAACTGGTCTTCCAGGGACAACAGCATGTTTCAAAACGCTCACCTTCCCTTGCTTGGGATCACTGTTGTTGGAAGGATGGTCAGAGGGAAGTCACCACAGCAACAGAAGCTGTCTGACACCAACAGAGCAGCTCAGAGCAGTGTTTGCAGTCCACTGAAACAAACACTGATTGTTGGAAAGAGAGACACTGCATATCTGGTGAACCCATTAGGTGTGTCGGAGAAGTGGTGGCTTTACAGGCTGATGTGTCTTAAAATGAAGCACTTCATTTAGAGGGGCTCTACAGAGAAGAGCTTTGTTCTCTTGACCGCTTGGGGAAGGTCATGTCCCGGGGATCCCATCCTCAGATAAAAGAGATAGAATGAAAGGGTGAAAGACATTAGTCATGTTTGGTAGCTTCTCAGTCATGTGAGAACTACAAAAAGTACAAACAACTGGTTAGATTTGCATGTTGTGCATTCCTACAGTGCTCCTCAACACACTTCTCAGTGGCGTGAACGGCGAGCTGGGAGTGTGGCTCTGCAGGATGCTGCCTGCCCTCCGTGGGCACCCTGGTGATTATTTCTTTGGGCTGTTCTGTGGAGACAATAGAAAATTGAACTCCACCTAGGTTTTAAGAAAGATTACTCTTTTGCAAGTTTTTCACACATTAAATAACATCAAACCTTAACAGAAATGACAAAGAGCAGGTCTGCAGTTGTCTGTATTAATTTCCACTGACTTCACTGGCTTTAGTTCAGGCAGTTTGAGATGCACTGATATTTAAAATGGCTTTTGAAGCTGACCTTTACATTGAGAACCAAAAATATTATGCTAGGATTTTAAGAAAAGGACAGTAATGCTGATAGACTATGTACCAGCAACTGAAGTATAGAATAAAGAATAAGACTGTGGTAACACTAGTGGTGTCTCTCAGGGATCAGTGTTGGGCCCAGTTCTGTTTAATATCTTTATTGATGATTTAGACGAGGGGATTGAGTCCATCATCAGCAAATTTGCAGATGACACTAAGCTGGGGGGGAGTGTGGGTCAGCTGGAAGGCAGGAGGGCTCTGCAGAGGGACCTGGACAGACTGGAGAGTTGGGCTGATTCCAACGGGATGAGGTTCAACACGGCCAAGTGCCGGGTCCTGCACTTTGGCCGCAACAACCCCATGGGGAGCTCCAGGCTGGGCACAGAGTGGCTGGAGAACAGCCAGGCAGAGAGGGACCTGGGGGTTTGGATTGACAAGAAGCTGAACATGAGCCAGCAGTGTGCCCAGGTGGCCAAGAAGGCCAATGGCATCCTGGCCTGTATCAGGAACAGCGTGGCCAGCAGGTCCAAGGAGGTGATTCTGCCCCTGTACTCAGCGCTGGTGAGGCCACACCTCGAGTACTGTGTCCAGTTCTGGGCCCCTCAGTTCAGGAAGGAGATTGAGGTGCTGGAGCAGGTCCAAAGGAGGGCAACCAGGCTGGTGAAGGGACTCGAGCACAGATCCTATGAGGAGAGGCTGAGGGAGCTGGGGCTGTTCAGCCTGGAGAAGAGGAGGCTCAAGATGTGTAGACCTCATCACTCTCTACAACTCCCTGAAAGGAGGGTGTAGCCACGTGGGGGTTGGTCTCTTTTCCCAGGCAGCTATCAACAAGACAAGAGGACACGGTCTTAAGTCTGTCTCTTGGGAACTTTAGGTTGGATATTAGAAAGAATTTCTTTACGGAGAGGGTGATCAGACACTGGAATGGGCTGCCCAGGGAAGTAGTGGATTCTCTGTCCCTGGAGATATTTAAAAAGAGACTGGATGTGGCACTCAGTGCCATGGTCTGGTAACCACAGCGGTGGGTCAAGGGTTGGACTTGATGATCTCTGAGGTCCCTTCCAACCCAGCCAATTCTATGCTTCTATGAATTAGCAAAAAGAAATATTTTTTGAAGGCAAAAATATTCAGAGCTCAACCTCACTCCAGAAGGCAGTCACACAACAATCAAATGATTATGATTAAGGCATTTGTTGGTGCATTTAGATCCTAATAATTAAAACTGTTTTTTTAAAGCCCAATTTACATTTTTTGATGTACAGGTTTTTCCAGCCTGAGAATATCACTCAAGGCTATTATTCACGGAATTTTTAAAATAAAGTTGTATAGAAACATTCACTCTGCACAGCAGGGGACATCCAACTCATTAGCTAACCTCCTCAGGCTCTCAATCCAAAAAAACAGTTCAGAGCACCTAATTTGAGGTCCTTAAATGGTTTAGAGCATGAAAAATAAGCAAGCTTCTTGTTCCCATAATTAGCAACCACGGTGCCACTGTGTTTTTGCAGCACCACCCTGCACATTTCTACACCGAGTCCCCGCCAGGAATGTGTGAATATGTAAAACCCACTGCAGCTGCACAGTGCTGCTCTTATGTGTGGCCACTTTCTTCCTGCTGGGCAAAAAGTGTGTAAGAAATTCCATCCCCCCAGCCTGTATTCATACGTGATGCTGGACATTGCCCTGACCCAGGTGCAGGGCCTTGCGCTTGGCCTTGTTGAACCTCATGAGATTCACATGATGCTCATGGTATCTTATTACTGGGGCTGAAGAATTCAGTTTATCTTGATATTCTGAAGCCTTGATGTTCTGCACCATGTATAGCCTGCTTCTACAGTGATTTTGCTGTCCCTACCAGGATGCTGTTCAACTGCTACCTTCCCTGAGGCTCAAGCCTGTCCTGACAGCTACACAGAAACTGTAAGAAAAAAGCAATGTATGAACTACAACTGATAAATAACATTAGATGGCTTTTGTGCCCGTGAGAAGCAAACCGCTCATTTACATGCCTTCATAAAAGATACTTATGAAAAATAAAGTATGAAATGGAAATTAGAAAACCTAGGTGAGAACTCGACAGGCAAATATGTATTGACGTAAGAAAAATTACAGGGAAATTTATTGCATATTAAAGATAAAAATTATTGATCCATGAGACTCCCAAGAAAATAAAAACAATTAGAAAGAATAAAGCCTCTGTACCCATTTCAAATATAATATACAATGATAGAAAAACACAAAGAAGAAAAAGACAAAGAGGTAGGAGATAGATTTTACATGAAGAGACACAAAACAAACTTCTCAACTTGGAATAAAGATGATAGGGAAGGCAAACCTGACAAATGTATATAACATTATGATTAGAGAATGATTATGCACTATTTTTCTTAATATAAAAGCTAGAGTGCATCACACAGAATTATCAGGCAGGAGACTTAAATACGTAGATGTATTTTTTCATATTAAAGCATTATACCGATTGTCACAGGAATTTTTTTATGCTAAAGGGATTAACAGGTTCCAGATTGTCTTGATCCTTGATTTTTATAATCTGGAAGAGTTCAAAAAGAAAGAAATATATCTTATGTTTTATACATGCTCTCTCTTAGCATCTATTCCTGGCCACTGTCAGAGGCAAGAAGCTAGTTAGATGGACCTTTAATCTTACCTGCATAGTTGGTCTGAAGTTTTATGTGAAACAAATAACCATTCCTGTTTACCTTTTTTCCCAGCACTGAATGTTGTCTAAAATCATATTTTTCTCATAGAAATATAACAATAGCAGAGTAAGTAACACAGATATTTATATAAACTGATAAATTTAAAAAAAAAAGCCAAAACCAAACCCAACCAACCAACCAAAAACCCCACACAAAGACACAAAAGACTTCCCAAAAATTCGAGCCAAACAAAAAACCAAAAATCACCAAAAAAAAATCCAAACCAAGGAACAGGCAGAATAAGTCCAACCACACTCTAAGAATGAGGAAGCTCATGAGCTAGCATAGAAACTTTCTAATTTAAATAATCTAATTATCTAAAAAATTAGTGTGAATCTGTAACATACATATATATATATACAAAATTAAGAAAAAAAAATGTTACTAGGAATTTCACAAGGTCAAGTGGTTGACACAATCTCTAATTACAGTTTTATAAAAGGCCTAACCCTGAGTATGACAGGACATATGGGTCTGCCCAGGTAAAGGAAAACCACAGTCCTAATCATCTATTGGAAAAACAAGGGCATATACCTTATTTCTGTCTTTTAAAGAAAGTTTTTCAAATTCCTTCTTCAGCAGACATTGAGGAAAGGCTATAAGAATGATCCAGAGCATGGACAGCATATTCTCTGAAGATAAATTTAAAAGATTAATTGTGATAACTTAGGAGAGAGCACAGAAGACTAAGATGTGCTACAGGGGAGATAAAGATGAAGTCTGAATTTAATTCAAAGAAATTTAATGATAGCAATTTCTTAAATAATTCTCTTTATTACTTCTCTCTTACTTATTAAGTACCCTGTAATTAGACTGTGGACAAAAAAGGTGACTGAGCCCAAAAGTTAAAGAGGCATTAAACATTTCCATGGATTTCAAAATATGCAAATTTCTAATTAATCTGAATATAGTGGAATAATAAATGTTATAGACTCTGAGGCATAAATCAGTCTCTCACTATTAGCGATCAGAGTGAAACCCAACATGCAAGACAGGTGCAGAATGTCTCAAGTTGACAACCTCAGGATTCTTGCACCTTTCTCAAAAGCATTTGGAATTGACCACTTCTGAAGGTAAAACAATGCATGTGAAATTTTAAATACATTTTCAGTTACTCTATTCTTGCCATGACAAGAATGTGTGGGAAGAGGTAGAATGAAGTCCAGTTGCAGCACTCCTCTCTTTGGACCTGGTGGCATTTGTAGTGGAATAAGGAGCCAGTAGCCCAAAATTAGAGAAAAAAAGAATAGGAAAGAATGTCAGATATGATGATTTCAGTGTTAGCTGATTGGGCCTAAAGGAGAGGAGCATCCAGAGGAAAAGCTGGAAGAGGAAGGCAGGCAGAATGGGCTTGTGGGGAGCTAGGCACAGGTATCTATGGCAGTCATGTTTTGGAGGGAGTGGAGATCTTAGAAAAAAAAATGACGATGCATGAAAACACCTCTTTGTAGGACATTAGAGTCAATGGGCATTAAACATGAGGACTACATGAAGGGCCTGTAATGGACAGAAGAGCTGAACCCAGGCCTAAGAGTATTGTTTATCCATGTGGAGCCTTCATACAACTAATAAGCAAGCAAGTCCCCTTTCAGCAGCTACTTGTAAATATTGACTGAGCTGACAACAGTTGTGCTGGGGCCCATTGTAGAACTGTCTCCTCTGATGTCAGTAATGGGATAGTCAGGGCAGACATGGTCTGCTTTCTGCTGGGGCCTGGTCTTGGAAGAGAAAAAAATCTGAGCCTCAGATTCCCACATGTTGATAAAGAGCAGCTCCCTCTCTGCTGGGCCCCTGATGTTTGTGGGTCTTCAGAAACAAGGGAAGATGCATATGAACTTGGTTTTAACAGTGAGTTGTGGCAATTACATTCATAGTGGGAAGCTAGGTAAAGAAACAAGAAGACAGGGATGCTAAGCTCTGTAGGTCCTGTAAGCACGTTTTATGTGATCTGCAAGCAAACCTTGAAGAAATTGTGCTACCATCACAATAATCAAGTACATCTCAGTAAGTGTATAGCAGGCAGCAATTACTGTACGATGGAATGCTAGTGCTTAGTTTTTGGGAGATACCTGTCTATACTTTAGGATACCTGGAAAAACAGGTATGTTGCACGTAGGCAACATTCACATTGTACCAAATTTTTAACAGAGTTCATTGAGAACTACAAAACAATTAAAAAATCTCCAAGGGCTGGTGAGACTCAGCTAACTGCCTATGCAGACAAAGTCAAACACTGATAAAGGTATGACAGTGCAGGCTGGAAGGAAATGCTTCAACTACTGATAGACCTAACAGATTCCACCTTTACTCTACTGAATAAAAAGGCTTAGGTAGCAGATGGCTAACTAAAGACACCTGTTCATTACACACTTGTATTCAAAAGAAGAAACAAAATACAGGAGCTACAAAAGCCCAGCATATAACATACTGATGATCCAAGTACTTAATAAATACATTTTTAGCAAGTAAAAAAAAAATAGAGGGAAATAAAAAGAAGTGGTTCAGGTGTGAATTAAAATATCACTGAGGACTTAGAAAAGCACCTAAACTGTTGACTCTTCCACTCCAAAGTGTGAAAACAAGAAAGGAAATCAAAGAGAAATGTAACACAGTACATGTTGAAAAGAAAACACTTCAGGTATACTTATTTATAATCATTATAACTGGAAGAGTCATTCAAACAAACTGAAGGATAGTAGATTGCTAAAAGTATTTTTTTGATACAGAAACACATCTTGTTAGCCATCTCCACCAATGACAATATACTAGGTATCATCCTCAGAATGAAAAAAACCCAAAACTACTAGGGACATTGACACGAGTTATAGATAATGAGTTTTTTATGTTACAGAAGAAGATGCAAAAAATACAGGAAAAAATTACCCTTGTCATACTGTTAGTCTATTTACCTAACAATGCAATAATATTCTACTTAAAATAGAATACATCTTAATGAGAAAAACTAGCTACTTCACTTAGTAAGAGTTGTTAGGATTCAGAAACTTAGTGACTGCTTTCTTCTAAAATTATATGCATTCTCCCAAATTAAGGAGAATTCAATGCTTTCAGTTGTAGCTGTAAAAACCTAATCTAATTACACTCAGTTTATTGATGTGATACTAGAAGCAGAACTTGGTTGCCTATTTTTCCCTAGGTTTTGTATTTATAACATAGTAAAAACAATACATGCATCTTTAGGACTTGATTCTGTGACATTTACCAAGCCCCACTGAGCTGAGATTTGAGCCTGCAAAATCATATTCATGCAAATACACTCCTCAAGCCAGGACAGTAAATAAAAGCTCCTCACATGAGTAAGGCTATAAGAATAGAATACAGGAGGTCAAGGTCAGTGGTGAGTTTTGGCTGAGTCAGGGTTAGAGGATAAGGCCCTTAGGAATCCTATAAATAGTTCATTGTTAAAAGAGGTCAGACTGAATTCTGGAAGTATTTTGAAAAAAGAAACCACTGCATGACTAATGACGTACACCTACCCAACTCTCTTTGCTTATTAATGTGACATTTGTTTGGAACCAACATGAATAATAAATAAAAGATATTTTTAGGATGTTCCAGGGAAATGTACTCATATTTTGAGAGAATAATTTGAATGTATTTGAAGTATTGCCCTGTATCAAAGGAATGGTTGTTACAGTACATAAATAAGGTATTAAAAACTAGTGGTTTCCATTCTGATACAGATAGGAAACCAGGCCAAGGATGCTAAATATGGGATTTACTTCCCTGACTTGTAACAGCTAACAGCTGATACATAGACTCCTACTGTAAGTCAAGAGAAGCAGGTGCCTTCATGGACAGTTTATACCCCATGTAGTTTGGCAAAAACTTAAACTGGCCTAACTGAACACCACAAATGGGAAAGCGGTTTCACCAAGGCCTCTTGCCCAGTGTGAATGGTTTGTTCCAAGTGCTGTAGAATACCTAGAAGGTCATTGCAGGTCCTTTCCAACTGAAATCTTCTCTCTTCTTCTCTTCTCTTCTCTTCTCTTCTCTTCTCTTCTCTTCTCTTCTCTTCTCTTCTCTTCTCTTCTCTTCTCTCTGCTTTTTTTGTTTGTTTGTTTTGTTTTGTGCTTTTGTTGGAATAAGGGTTCAGTAAACTTGATGGGTGATATAACTGGGATATTAAACTAGTCTCTCCCACCTTGTTGTTTCTCCTCTCAAGCTTATTCTTCAGTTGAATCAGTTCTCTGGTCTGGAAACTATGCCAGTTGTGGTTGGGCGAGGGACAGGAGGAATGCTGGGTGAAAATGTCTGGTTTTTGAAACCCAAGATATAGAGGACAATGTTGGTCAAAGGCTCTGAATGAGCCATGCAGGTCTGACACTTCACTGCTGCCAATACAGGGAGGTGGCCTTCTATTAATCTGTTCCCCTCCCTGTTGCCAGCCACAGGTTACCACTTCCCTTTGCAATGGTTGTGATACTTGTAAAAACTTTCTGTGACAGGTGACACCATAACCTGACTGAAAATTAAACCATCACAAAAAAATTAAATAGATTTTAGTGTGTTGGCAAGTAGAGCTGGATCACAGAGGTGCCAGATGTGCAGCAGAGCTGGCAAAGAGGCCAGACAACTTTGGGAGGAGGGTGGGAAGCAAATATATGAGAAGGAAGTCTGGGACCACCCTTTCAACAGTCCTGAGTTGTTACATCAGCTGCTCATCAAACCACAGCCTCAGCCACCCCTTCCATATTACCTTTCTTGTGATCTAATTGCAGGCAGACAGGGAATGGGACATTCCCACTTTCCCTCTGGCCTCCAGCTGCACATTTGTAGCAGGCATGACACAGTGTGGATGGCAGGAGACAAGACAACCAGCAGCTAGAATTGGCTTGGATTATGCAAAATGCACCCTAAAACGAGTGGTAAACCAAGTTTTATCAATTGCCCTCTGACATTCTTATCTTTTTTCATTAACTAGAAGAATCCTAGACAAAGAACTCATACTAGAGTTCTAGTTTCAAACTGGCTGGAGCTCCACGAGATGGAATTCAACTGCTGTGTCCATCTGTTGCCCCTGACTGTAGTCTCCACTCTACCATGCTGTAGCCTTACATTTCAAAGGAATTTGTCCTAAATATTTTTTTCTATTTTACCATAAAAATTACAATGAAAGTGAAAAAACAACTAAAAAGTGAAAGAAATTGGGACTGTGGTGCTGATAAATGCATAATCATGCCTGTTCCCTTAAGAGTTGCAAGTCAGTTGCAGAATATTGGCACTGTCCTCTTGCAATGCAAAATGAAGTTGAAACAGAAAGATCACAAAGGAAAAAAGGGCAAGTTTCTAAACACTTCTGACAAGACCTAATGAGGCTGTAACTGGAAGAATAAACACAGAGCACAGAGCTCCTTCAGCAGCTGTTGAGGCAGGACTTTCATCAGCACTAGCAGGAGTTGGTCTGTGGAAAGAACAAAGGAGCCTCAGAGCCTGGGCCATGGCAGGAGAACTTGCGGAAACAAAAGGGCCACTTGGACAGCAATCAGGGACTTTGTTAGGTCCTGTTCTCTTCCCCTCCCTCTGAGGAATACCTTAATTGTTTCTGAAGCCTCACTGACTTGAAACATGCTATTGGCTTGAGCATATTTTTTACTTCAATGAAGCTATTTAAAAGAAGAAGGTGCTGCTCAATATGAGCATGAATAGCAAGATGGATTTTTTTCCTTGGTAGGATTAATTATTAAACAAAGCATAGAAAAACATGTCCATGAAGCACTGACATCTGTAATGGATGCTAACTGGCTTCTGTGAAACTGCTCTGATTTATGTTAACATTTTGTGATTAAGGATACCAAAAAAAAAAAAAAGCTATTCTCATACACTGGAATAAAGTGCTCTACCAGCCTTGAACTGCACACTTTATTTTTAATACAAAAATCTTGATCTGCAATAGCATCTTATTTGTGGTTCCTAAAGGGTTTAATAAACATATTGACCACCTCCTTGAGGAAAACTATTTATTTATATATTTGGTGTTTGACTTGGTGAAAACATTCTTCAAGAAAACAACTGTCTAGACATGATGACAATAAACTCTCTGTTTCTGGAATAGTGGGAAAAGAGCTTGCCCTCAGTAAGTGGTACTTCCCAAAGAAGTCATAAGTTATCTGCCAGGCTGTCATGAGTTTAAATAATTATTTCAGATATTAATTCTTCATAAAAAGTCTTAAGTATAATTTCCTGTTGTGGAACATACTGATGATTTATGGCTCTGTTTGTTTTTTTTTTCCATGAACAAAGCTTTATTCTGTTGAAATAAAATTTGTTACAGCCATCAATACCAGGAAAAGGGGCAATGCCTCATCAGCCCCACACTTGTTTCATGGTATGATTTTGTAATTCCACTTCCATGAACTCATTGAAAAGGGATGATAGGCACATGAACAATTAGCACAAAAATTGTTACTAATAAAAACTGCTGATGCTGGTTACAATGTGATCAGTAGGGACACTACCACTTTCTGATTATTTGCTCAACTATGGTCTGGCTAAAAATTCAAGGGAGATCCTCCCATTCCTGTAGTAGGAAGAGATTCCACCCCCACCTGATAAAAATAAGAATATTAGAAATATAATATTCTTTATATAATTCTTTATAATATAATATTTATAATTCTTTATATAATATAAAATTAGAAATATAATATTAGAATATTATAAAAATTTAATCCACAGTTTTTTCCTAATAGCTTTAGTTTCATACCCATGTCCTGGAGGTTCCTCCATCAGGATCAGCTCCTGTACCTGCACACTGCTTCAGTCTGGCCCTAGAAACCCAAACTAATGGAGCATGATAATCAGAAAGGGAAACGATATAAATTGAAATCCACTATTTGGTTTCCTGGTGCAAGCAAAAAGGAAGCAAAAGTCACAAATAACATTCATTTCATTTGGCAGAGATAAGAATTTGAGTAAGAATAAGATAAGAATTTATTTAAACCAAGAGCTTCTTTCTTCTAGCAGGTTGGCAGATGTTATTAAGAACGCATCAGACCCTCCGCCTTCATTCAAAGCCTGCTGAAGGTGTAAGGGGTTTTTAGATACTTAGGGCTTTTGCATCAAACTTTTAATTTTACGTATGTTGCGGTGGCATGATACAGTGACTACTTCAAGTACACTGAATGAGTCAGCTTTGTGGTTTCCGAGGAATGTGCTGTGCTTCTAGGAATTCAACCTGGTACCCTGGGCCTGTAGATACAGCCTCTAATGACAGCTCAGGCCTCTATGATGGATTGGGGAATAAGGAGGTTTACATAACAGGCTCTAAATTTGTGATTATTTTTTTTTTAGAATTGTGAAGGAAACAGATATTAAAGGTAGAAGTGAAAAAATAAAAGCAGCAGCAAACAGTGGGAACACAGGAAGAGAAAGAAGCAAGCCCATCCCACTTCAAAGTATTAGGTGCCATTCAGGTGACAGCAGCTGTAGCCAACAGATAGAGGTATCTAGAGGAGAAAAAGCAGCTGTGGATTAAGTTTTTCTGGGAGCATTGTGAACTCTTCTGCAAGACTGCTCATTTTTCAAATATAGGACTGTGCAGCCACAAATCTCTGATGGTCTGTTTTTTCTTGAAAGACAGTGTAACTTGTAGTACGTAGGCACTCTAGAGTTAAATTTTAGAGTTAGTGCTGACATCAATTGTCAGCATGTTGTTTCCTGTGATAATTTAAAAAGTCTGACTGCTAGAGATAATCTGTTCATAAACTACATCACTTTCTCCATTTGCTGTGAACCTTATTTATTTGTTTGTAGGTATTTCCTCTGGACTAAAAACAAACAGCCAAACCATCTGCTTTCTCCTAAATACAATTTTGGCAACTGAATGCAGCTATATGTATTCCTAATCTATATCATGACTGCAAATTAAGCTCTCAAAAATCAGAAATTGAAAAAATAAATAAGAAAAAAAAAGCAGCATTGCTTATGCAAGCTTAGGAGTTTTTAAAAAATACCTTCCACCATGTAGTACATAGTCCATTCCCATTTTATTTTCTTCATAGCATGGATTATGTTTTAGAAATTAAAGATGACACAAAAAATTAGACTGCTATCTATACCTGAAGCAGTTTTATTGTAATTTTTGCACAGATTTGTGAGTGATTGTGAGAAAGCACAGATAATTACACCATGGAATTGTAATGACATTCCCAAGGAACATCAGTGATGTTGAATCTTGAAGAGTCACAAGGTTTCCTTTATCACTTTAACACAAGGAAACCTTTATCACTTGAACCAAAGAAATTGGCAGGTTTCTGTATCTTTTAATACAGAAAAGCTACTGGAAAAGAGTGGATTTCAAATCATTTGCTGGACAACAGAGGAACTCTAGAATCCTGACTCCAGTTCTGAGAAGGCTGCCTTAACCTCTGTCTCCTCTTTCCAGATTCCCTCTTCTCTATTCCTTTCTGTTCTGGCTCCTTGCTCCAGCCAATTCCTTCAGCTTCTGATGATACTGTCTTCCTCAGCTCTCCATGGTTGCTCTTCTCACGTTTCTCTCTCTCTAAACCCCAACAGTCATCATGGAGCACCTCATCCCATCCTGCTTCTCAGATCTCTTTATCTGCCAAGCTACCACTTCCTCCTTCTCACTGAAAAGATAAAGAAAGTTCTGAGATAATTTCTTTTGCCTTAGTTTCAGGGTCTAACATCAGAGACGTTTCCAAGTCCCTGGGTTCACTGGAGATGAGGTACCACTCAATGCCAGCAGTCTCCAAAAAGCATATTTCTAAACTTCAGTGAGACAGTGCAGACATATTGGCCATAGAAAATTATTACAGAATCCTTTGCAGTGAAAAATACAGTCTGAAGGGAAATTCTGTTTTTAACTATTTCCTCAACAAATAAGGTTTTTCCTAATGCACACCTGACCATGAAGTCTTTACTTGTAGAAACTCTTCCAGCAATCTGCACAAGTTTTTGTCTATAACTCTTTCAGTCCTTTCCCAAATAAGGACTGTGGAATGGGTCATATTCACAAGCCATGAGTGAATGGATCTCATCCACACACACTTGTCTGCATAGCTACTCACCAGCTCACATCACATTAGAACATCTCCAACTTGCTTTGAAGTAGCAGACCCAGCAGTTATTCTGATTACCTCCATGCAGGTCCTACTGTCCCAAAGGCCTTTTACATATTGTGTAAGATATTCTAGAAAAACAGCATCATCTCATGAACCCTGGTCTGTAGACATCTGAGATGAATTTATCCATCAGTTATGCGGGCTCATTCAAGAAACATGTGAAATGGTTAATTTTGAACAAAAGAATACTGACAGTTGTTTATTTTTGTCTTAAATGCAGGACCACCAAACTAGGCAGCTATGTTTAATTTTCATTTCTTCCCTTCAGCATTTTGAGTGCTTGCTGTTATAGCTGGACTCTCGGTGACCCATCTCCACATTTTTTTGTTTTGCTTTGCAGAAGAAGCAAAAATTCTGCCAGTCAGCCTCATTCCGTCCTTAAACGCACTCTATAGCTCTGGGCACGTGAGCCTTTCTCTACATGAAAACTTCTCTTTTTTCACATATTTAGGGAATCAGTTCTTTCACTGGCTTTGCTTCCCTCCTTTGCTTGCCTCCCCTGTTGTTTAATTCCCAAATACTCATCATCATGAATTAGTCCCACCTCATCTCTTAAAAAATGCTTCTGTCTGTTTTCTACTTCTTTATCTGACGGAAGTACCCCAGTCACATTTTCAAACTGTGTTTCATAACAGTGAAAATATAAGCTGAAACTCTTTCACAACCATTTGATCAAGGAGCTTTAAGAAGAATGCCTATTATGAAACCTGTGATGAAACTGTGAAACTTTGCAATATGGAGTTTGTGAGAAAGCATGTCTCCTTTGCATTCTGATTATTAATTCATCTTTCAGCTGCACTTCGCAGACATACCTGATCCTTATTTTGTCTCTATATAGCTTCAGTGCATAGCAATGTGGGGAAAAAACTTGGTACTGGATTACCTCTTAAAACTGGCTCCAGCTTTTCTGTACCTGTTGTATGTTTAGGTTGGTGTGTGCCCTTACAGCCTATGCACTCATATGCCACTTTTACCTGGCTGACATCAGGCAATGCACATCAGATGGGAACTGCAAGAATGCTATAAATAGCCATGGCGTAACATCTTACCAACCCTAGAAACATCTCCAAATTTTAAAAAATCCTCCAATCAAACGACAAAAAACCCCTGACTGGAGTTAAACTTTACCTCTTCTTCTAGTCGACAGATGAAAAGCAGGATGAGGTCAGGCCCAGCCTGAGCAGACATCCTGAGCTCTGCCAAACCGTTTGCATGGAGAGACTCAATCTAGTCAACAATCTATTCCACTCAAAAGGTGTTGCTTCACCTCAGAAAAAAAGAGAAATTCTGGAAAACACCTAACACTTCCAAGGGGAAGACGAGGAGAGTAACATATGACTGGGACTTTCTGATCAGCAGACACCGGGCGACTGAGGCTTCACACCAGACCTCACCCACAGGCAACTGATTAAGTTACTGAGTCACTCCATGACTAACGCTTCAAAAAGGATCCCCTCTTCCTCCAGCCTGTCTCAGGAAAAGCCCGTGCGACAGCTCCACTGGGAAAACAGGAGACTTCCAGTCGAGCCGCTGCCTCCCGGCCACCTGCACGCAGACTGTCCCCGCAGCACCCCCCCAGCTCACCGTCTGCCCCGCTCCCGCCCCCCGCTAGGAAGCGGAAGACAACAGAGCCTCGAAGCAAGACCACGGCCACCGGAACCCCTCAGCGAGCCCGCCCCGCCCCAGCACCGGTGGAGGGGGACGGACAGGGGCGGGAACGGGAGCAGGCCCAGGCGCATCCACTCCGCGCCGGCTCCATCTGAGCGGCATCCGCTGCCCCCAATGGGCGCCGACCCGGCCGGAGTGGGCGGGCACATGGCGGCAGCGGGGGTCTCCCCGTAGCAGCCGGTGCAAGTGGGGCGGCGAGAGTTGGCGGCTGGAGCTACGAGAGGCTGCGTCCTCCGCGGATTGGGGCGGAAAGAGGGCGCGATGCTGCTTCACCTGGCGGCCGAGTTTGACTTGCAGAGGGATGTGGTCCCCTGGCTGGCGGCGCGGGGCTGGGCCCCGGCTTTAGGTAACGCCGCGNGCTCCCCGGTGAGGGCCGAGGAGAGCCCCGCTCAGTCCCTCCGTCCGCCGGTTTGCTCTCCTGTCCGCTGCCCCCTCCCGCTGGCGGAGGAGCTGGGCCTGAATCGACCCCCCCAGTGTGGTTCCCAGGGCCCCGTGCCCTGAGGGCGCCTTCCAGTCAGGGCCGCGGCGCCTCGGGCCACACGGGGGTCCGGGTAATGGCGGCGGCGGAGTGCCCCGCTCTGGAGCAGGCCGAGGAGCGGCCGCTGGTGCTTCTCTGCCTGGGTCCGGGGGAGCGCGTTCCCCCCTCGCTCCTCCCTCCTTCCCTCCGCGCCCCCGCGGGGTCTCTTCCTCCCGGTGCCCGTGGCCGGGGTATTTGAGGCGGTTGAGGCAGTTTGGTGCCTTCAAGTAATTTTTCTCATGCCGAAAGCGGCTCTGCAAGTCTGCACTGCACAGTTTGTGTGTTTCTTCTGTTAAATCACTTTTTTTTTTTTCTTTTCCTTTTTTTTCTTATTTTTTTTCCTCAAAAAAAGACTTTTAGCATGACCTCTCCCCTGCTGCTCCTCTTCTGGGGAGTGGGGATCCCCATAAGAACCCCACTTTTGTCTCCGTGTTAAATGAGTGCTAGCTGAAGTGAGATGAAGTGTTAGCTGTGACAACAGTGTGGGATAGCGAACCGAGCACTTGATACAGTGGTTGGAAAAAGAGAATAACCCCTCTGTATTCTTGGCCCTGTGGTTTCTTGTGTCCTCATTCATCTGCAGGGCAGCTGGCTCAGTTCTCCTTTTCAGAAACTGGAAACCTTAGTCTAAAAAAACCCTAAATACTCTAATAATTGTTACTTCAGTAGAAGTAGATGGTTATTGATGCACTGCGTGATGAACTTTTAACCTCATGTCCTTTGGTTGCTTTTAATGAACTCTAAAGTATTTAGCTTGCTTCATACACTGGCTGTTATCAAGTAGTTTTATAAGAACTTGTTTGCAGGCAAACTAGAAAGTGACAGATTTGATTTGTTTTGTAGAAGAAAGTTATTTCTTGTGCTATCAATTACAAAATATGTTTGTCTGAGACTTTCAGTCATCCCCGGCTATCCCTAACATAGTGAGTACTTTGTGTGATCTGAGATCAGAAAGTGATGTGTTGATAAATGTACACTAAGATTTTTCTTTGTTTTCCTGTAAGAAAATATAGAATTGATTCCTTATGATAATTCTTTTCAAAAAGGGATTTTTTTTTTTTTTTTCTGGTTTGGTTTGGTTGGTTTTTGGTTTTTTGTGTTTCTTTTTTGTTTGTTTAATCAGTGCAAGCCGGTTCATATTTATCAGGCTTGTGAAACTAAGTTTCACGTGGCTTTCTTCTATCAATGCTTGACAATAATTGCAAACTAAATAGTATCAAATTCTTGTGCATTGTGGAGAATTATTCTTGTTGATGCATAATGAACCACAGGCTACTTTTACCTTAAAACTAAGACCAATCATGTAGCTGCAAACCATATGAAGGACAAAATTTCCACTTATAGTGAAAGTTCCATCTGAGAGAAACACATATTTGGTGGCAGCACCAGTTAGAAAACAAAAGCAGCATTGGGAAAGCCTGTGTTTTGGTCATCATAAGTACAACATGTTAATTTTTAAAATTTTTAAAAAATTATATTTTCTCTTACCTTTTAGTTTGTGCTGCTTTATCCAGATATGCTCTTCTCTTTGTCCATGCAAGCTTCCTGGTCACCTTTTTTCCCTTAAGCCCCTCTGCCCTACACATCCCACATTACATCTCTTGTCCTGCATTGCTTAATTCCCTCGTACCTGTAGGTATGTTGTGTATGTGTATATCGTGCTTTTTCTTGTTATTCTTGGGTTCTGGGGAAAGAGGATATTGTTGTAGAGCTAATCTCTGAAGATGTAGTTTATTTCCAGGCATTCCTTTGGGATGCTGACTGAGCAGGTAGGAGCAAGTTGTGCTAGTTCTCTCTCCCTGTAGTGTTCTGAAGACTGGAGTGCAGTTCCACTGATTGAGCTCCTTGTTGTGTAAAATGGATACGTGAAATTCTGATTTTTCTTTCTGTGAATGAAAGATAGTGGAAAAAGCACATTCAGTCACAAAAGGCAGTGGCCATTAGAATCACAGTGAAGAGCTAGGAGTTCACATAATTCTTTTCTGTGTGTTTTGAAACCCTTTTACTATTTTGTGTTGAATCAGATCTAAATGATGATATAAGAAATCTCTTAACAAAAGGGAGTAGTTTTGGCATGTATAAAGAAGTATTTATATGTGAAACTTGTCCAATGAACCAAATGAAAATCCTGTGCCTTTTGATATTTTATCATTTCAGACTCTTCTGAGAACTTATCGTCAGTCTATGTTGTAAATGTTGAAAGAAATGGAAAAGTTATTTACACCTGGAAGGTAAGTCTCTCCTGGAACAGCATGAAAATATAGCAGGGAATTTCACTGTGTATAAATCTATGCTTGAGTTCTAGTGTAAATTTTTTTTTCAGTGAGCTTTAGAGCATTAAGACTCAACAACTTAGGGGGTTGGGCAATGGAAAAATACCTGTCTCCACTTCAGACAAAGATTAAGAGTGATGAAATGGAGAAGTACTGACCTGATTAGGTCCACAGGGTGTTTGCTGCTGTTTTTTTTGGGGGGCAGAGTCTCACCCTCAATTAAATTCTGTTTCTTTGAGAGATAAACTCTTCATAAGCAGTAGATTCTTTTAACCTCAGAATTTCTCAGGAAAGTCACAGACTATTAAATTCATACTTACTGCCTCAGTTAAATGTACTTCCTCCTAAGATATCTATATTAAAATGCCACTTATCAGTAACTCTGCTTCTGACTTTCTTCTTTGTTACTTTGTGATTAGTGTGTAGCATTGAAGTGCAAGTAGTCTCAAGTAACTTCATTATTTGATGTTTTGAAGTATTTGGAGCTATCCTTTTTAGCATAGGATCCTGCTGTCTGTGGCATATGCATGGCTTTTAGGTTGAAACAAAAACAAAAAAAGGTTGCTTGTAGTTCCAAGAGATTTTGAAATGTTTTGAAAATGTGTCCTCTTGGTGAGACAAGCTGTGGGTCTTTGTGCATCTCAGGGCAATCTGTAGACCCAACTAAATCTTCCCATTGCAGGATTTTGGTTCAGGAAGAGTAGGGATTGGACATAGCAGACTCCAGTAGAATAGGGTTGCCTTTTTTCTCATCTGGCTCAACAACACTAAAACTCTTCAGCTTTGCTAGGGTTAAGGGAAGAGGTGAGGCCTTTGTGAAGGTATAATACACTTTAACTGTGGGTGGATGTTTCCTTTAGTATAAGCACAGGGAGGGGAATCTGTGAAAGACAACCATAACCATAAAAAAAACAGGATTTTTTTTTTTTTTTTGGTTGCTCAAAACTCTAGAAACTCTAATGAAAGTAACCCATCTAACTCCCAACAGGACATCAGGTACTCTGTGTGTGTGATGTTGCTGCATTCTAACATCTATGGACACAAAGTTTTCTTGGTGTTCTGACAGTGGAGTCTGTCTGCCTTTTATGCTGTTCAGGCTCTTGCAATTGGCACAAGGGATAAGTTGTTGTACCTTGGGGTTCACACATCTAAATATAGGTGTCTGCCTGCATGCTAGGTGTCTGAACTCCCATTGTAGTCAGGAGGGATCTGGGCAAAACTGTAGGTGGAGCTTAGAGAACTGGCCACTTGTAGCATGTGCTTTGGGAGGAGGTGGACCAATTCACACTAGACTCTATTGACTGAATAGGCCAATGACTCTTGGGAGGGTTTAAACACCTAGGCTGAGCTCCTTGAACTGAGAAGTAAAGGTTACTTAGGAAGTTACTGAAAATGTTTTCTAGTTTCTCTTTCCTAATGTTGAAAATAAAAGTGACCTCTGCAGTCTGTGTGGTAGGAATGGCTGGATGACAAAGTGTGAGAACTATAACTAGCAAACTGCACATCTGTGCTGCAGTTTTCACCTATCAAATACCATACTGAAGGAGATGCTGCAGCTTTGTATTTTCCTCTTCTCCTACCATGGTAGTCTTGTCTTTTTCCCCTGAGTCAGTCAGGCTGCTGAAGAACCAGCATCTGTTTATTCCTCCATTAGGAAGAATGCTGACATATTTTGGTGGTTTTGGATTAAATATATGAAGTTTCTTCCAGGAAGCAGCTGTTCATAGTATGTGATACACATTTCTTTCCTAGATCAATAGAAATTCTGCCCATCAGCTGAAAGTGTTGGTATCCACTGAGATGCTATTGATGTTGGTGGTGCCAAAACCTATGCCCTTGTCTGCATTCAGAGCAGGAATGTGTGGGTATGCCTGTCCCAAAGCTGATCTTAGTCTAGGTGGCTTGTATGTTGGCAGGAGCACACATGGTGGCCCAGACTGTATCTGCATAGTTTAGCAACTTAGTGTCTATGTAGATTAAAGGACTTCAGCTTATTTTGGTATACAGCATGTGCTGCTAAGCAGAACCTAAATTATTTTTAAAATATTTCTAAATTTTAAAGCATGGTAGAAATGAACAAGAAGGAAAAATTTTATTTTCCAAGCCTTAGAAGTACCCCATATGAAATTGTGTGTTATTACCAGTCAGCTAGAAAGGATGTGTGTTGCATTTTTCAAAGGCAGCAGGCTAATGGTGTCATCTGTGCTTGTGAAAGATTCAAACAATCATTTCCTAAGGCAGAGCTGAAATCCTTCCTCCAGCTTGCAGACAGGTAGGTCACTACAAGCTGTGATTGGAGATGTTTGATGTTTCTGTTTTCCCCTTTGGAGCAATGACCCACTGAACTGATGAGGTTTGGAATACCAGCCTTAAATCCTCCATCAGCCACAGCATCCCTTTTCATTACTGTACAGACATCTCTTCCTGGCTGTAGTGTCTATAACTAAAACCAGTGTAGAACCAAAGTGAGAGAGAGGGACCTCACTGTTTTGGAATTAGATGATTAACTGCCTTTTTATAGGACAGGGAAGTGTGTGAGGATGTGTGTCAAGGGGTGGAGGGAAGAGAAAAGGAGTAGAAGAAAATAAAACCATGTTTAACTTTGTGTATGTCTGTATTGTCAGTGTTAATTTGTTTTCATCCATAGGGAAACCAGAGAAGTACTCATATTGGATTGTATGATCTTCAAACTAAACAAAATGAGGTGAGAGCAATACCAGGCTTCTCCTTGGTGAAGACAGTGCTGTAGTGTTTCAGATTTTGATGCCTTGAAACATCATGTCATTTCATTAAGGAGTATGACTGTTTGAAACAGAATAGAGATGGGAGAAGGTGTTTGAGTGATGTTCAGTAGTATTAAGATGGAGAAGATCTGAATGACTTGGGAGCATCATGTCTACAATCTTTATTTCTAAACAACCAATTCAGCCCCTTTTCATTCCTTGTTCACACTGTATGTGTGTGCTAAGAAATACATGTTTTGGGCTTTCTTTGTTATGTGCATCTTCAGCATGTTTGGTTCTACCATTTGCAAGAAATTATTCTAGAAACTAAATGTAATGCAAGTCAATGTCTGGAGTCATGATAACAGGGCTCTGCAGGTGTCCCTGTAAGAGTATGAAATGCATGAAATTTCATTTTTGCATAGAGGTCTGCTGTGCTGCTCTGGTAACAACACAGAGCTCAAAAGAACCAGTATGAAAAGAGCAAATGAGAAAACAGGTAAGTGATACAGTAGAGGTTTGAAATATGGCTGTGGAATTATTTACTTTAAAAATAGTGTGCTGGTCAGCAATATTTTCCTAAGAAGGAGTAATTAGATTATTATCTTTCTATACTTAAATAATTAATTGACATTAATGTATTTCTTGTAGCATCTCTATGTGTTTGAGAGGGATCTACAAATAATCAGTTGTTCAATCAACAATGAAAGGACCTTATTGGGTAAATATGTCATCATTAATTTTTTTGTCATGCTAAAGATGATGTAGTCAAGTGGGTTGATACATTTCAGCCTAAAATTACTTAAATCTATTTTGAACCTTATGCTGTGCACAGCATTCTATGCAGTTCAGTGGATCCATCACCAAATAATGTAAGTAACAACATAAAGACCCTTCTGTAACATTATGGGTGGTTTGTGACAAGTCTAAGACACACTCACCCTTTATTCACTTCACCCTACTGCATTTAGACATGCCTCCTACATTGAGAAGATCTTCTGTTGTTCTTTTAATGTGTATCTTTTGGATAAAAAAAAAAAAAATTAGATACTTTTTCTTCAAGAATGTTTGTTACCCATGCTCAGTGTGGTTTTGTGTATTTTTTTCCCCTCTTAGCGGTCAGTTTCCGTCAATATACAGAGGAAGAAAGAGTAAGTCGGCTATTACAGTCAGGTACTTCAAGTGGATTGTTTTAATACTGTTAGAATATTGTACCCTTCTACCTCCCCCCCCCTTCCCCTATAATTTCTGTTTAGAAAATCCTATATAAAAAAATAATGGTATCTAAAACATATTTTTTCTACAGTACCCAAGTATTTAACCTTGCTAATTGAAATTCATCCCATAAATAATGTGAGAGTCCTAAAGGCTGTGGATAGCTGTGTTCGAGTACAGGTAAATTATTTAACAAATCTAAAGATAAACCTTGTAAATCCACTATGCTAGAGTTAAAATAGTTGAGTGCAGAAATATCACTTCATCTTGCAACTGTTGCAGAAATAGTGTGCTCATGTTTCTTCATAGAATGAAAAAAAATTAGAAACTTCATAAAATGTTTGATGTAGAATGTTTCTCTGACACAAAGGCTACTTTTTTATTTCTCTTCAATCCTCCAAAGGTTGCACAGTGATTGCTGACTGTTAGTCTGTAATAATAGCTATTTTGATTAATTAAATATCATTAGGATGCCTGTCTTTAATTTGTAATTACCAGTTAAAAATCCCAACACTTTTTAGGAGTTTTCTAAACTACTTTGATTGTTTACTTGCTTTTGTGAAACTTTCTGTATAGTTTCTTTATCCAGTTGAAGGCAGAAATACTTCTACAGAAAGTCGCCTCTTGCTAGTTTCAGAAGATAAATGTGAGTTGATGTTTTGAAAGTACATTGTTATTCTTTTGCTTTAAGATGATCATTAAAAATTATATTTTGGTACTCCTTACTGAAAAACAACAAAACAAAAAATAAAGGATATGAGCTATCCTAGGTATTCTAAATGTCTTTAAAAACTGTATAATCGAATGGAATTTTTTTTCAATGTTAGCAGAATGACCAGCTTTTACTGAAGTTGCTTGGTTCAGGCAGTCGTCAGTTATCTTAATTTCTAAAAAAGCTAAAATTGACTTTTATAGCTGCCAGTGTCAATTTAGAGCAGATCATTTGACTCTGAGAAATGAATTGTGATTTAATATGTGACAATAGTTGCATTCATCTTACTTTGCATCTCCAGTCTAACTAATGGGAGGGAATGGGTAGAGGTGAACATTTGAAAAGGCTGTTTATATATCTTTCAGTCTTGTTATAGAGTGAGTTCACTTTTTCCATCCTTTTGGGTAGGCTCTTCCTCTCAGCTAACCTAGACACCAACGTTTTGATAGTTGAACTTACAAGGTGCAGTTCACCTCCTAATACTTTCATGTAATGCTGTGAACTACGTTGGAAATATTTATAACATCTGCTGAGTAAATCTTTGCACTGGCAAACTACCAATAACATTTAGGAATTTTGTGTGGGAAAGGGCTGTGAGGTGGTATTTACACTGGGAAGTAAACCAGGGCTGGGGTGTAGTTTCAGGCACAGGTGGGCAGCTCTGTGAGCTCTTTCTCTGTGCTTGTGCTCCATGGCTTGGTTTGGAATGTATCAGTTAGCACCCTTCTGATGGTGCTGCACTGATGTGGGCAGAGAACTGCATCATCTGTAACCCCCCTTGGCTTAGGAAAGGAAGAGCATCCAAGCTTAGGCACCTGTGTCCTGTGTTCATGTATCACAAATTTCCTCTTAGCTTGGGTCAAACCTGCCTCTCCCTCATGTGTTCTTAGAGTATTCTAAGAGGTGAGATGGTTTAATAAGCTGTGTAAAAGAATATAAAAATGTGTGCTTGTAATGATTTTTAAATATATTTTTATATGTTTTATAGATGTTGAACAATTGGATGTTCACGTTGTTGCAGAAGAACATAAAGTGGTAAGACTTGTAACATCTTGGGGTTTGGGTGTTTTGTTTTAATTAAAAATTGAAACATCTGTAAATTTAGCTAAATATTTTTGTGGTTTTATACTTGGGCAGTACAAAGTATGTTCATGTATTGATGGTATGGCAACTTATGCAGCTGACCACAAAGCTGATTGAAAAACCTGTATACTGTGTAATTTATGAGGCAAGTGACTTACTGTTTTTTTTCGTTGCTGAATGTGTTTGTAAGTTAGAAGTTGGGAATAAATATAGTTTAAATCAATTTAAAATATTTGCAGTCACTATCCTAACTTTGCCTTTTATGAGTTTGTGTATCTTAGTAAAGGTTTCATTTGAAAAAAAAGGAACCAAACAAAAGACATAAAACCTTAAATACATTCCAGGTATTAACAATGTTCAAATCTCTTTTTCCTGTTTTAAGCATGAATTTGTCTTCAACAAATTGTAGATGTTTTGCTTAAAAACTTTGTAATAATATACTTCTCATATAGTATAGAATTATGTGATGAAAGCCATTGTTTCACTTTGTGAAGATAAATGTATGCTTGAAAAGAAGATAAGGTCTTGATTGTCAGTCACTCTAAAATGCTTAATGGTTTAATGTTAATGGTTTTCTCAAAGCTTGTCATTGCTTTTAAAAGCAGATGGGTTTATATGCTAGACTATGGTAGTAAAGACTAAGAGTGTAACCAGAAAAAGCAGATCAATCTGATGATCTTTCTAACAGATTTCTTTTTGGCTGCCATAAAATCTCCCTAGATCTTTCCAGAGTGCAATTATACAATTCCAACAGTTTTCCACAATTCCAACAGTTTTTCCACAGTTCCCTTTCCCTGCTGCCGGTACTCTCCATCATGTGACTGAGACTTGACAGAAATCCCTTTTGTGCCTTACTCCTCTTCCTTCAATAGTTATAACGTTGTTGGTTCTGAACTTGCTGTAGTATTTCTCTCCTCTCCCCTTCTCTGTGATGAAGAGGACTGTCTGGTTTTCTTAGTTCACTTTCAGCAACTTAAGTGGTGGTTTTCTTGCAAGCATGGCAATCTCAAAGAAGTTATTTGGTAGCTAGTTATTTGGTTCAGTGTACCCTGAAAATTTGGCTTCTGATCTCTCTAAACTGAGCATCCTGCACACAAAAAGGTGGACTTTGTGCAGCTAGCAAGTAGCATATTCTCTCCAAACACCTTAGTATTTGTGCCTCTCCTGTCATTGCTTTTCTCTTTAAAGCACAGACTGTGTAATTGTTACAGAAGTTTATTTACTGACAACTTCTGATGTTCTTTCTTTTGGTTTAGGTGATTCAAAACTCAGGTCAGCTTCCAAGAGTCAGAGTTGCAGATGATCTCATTTGGGCACAATGGGATATGATGGAACAAAGGCTCTTCTACCTTGTTCCAAAGGTGAGGTGAAGTCATTCTTGTAGTTTTGTTCCTGCCTGTCCATGACAGTGAAGTTTTGAGTGTATGGAGTAATAATAGTTGAGTTTGTTTTTCATTGTGTAACCCAAGCAAAAGCCAGACTTGCCTTAAATGCTCTTTGTGCATAGTAAATACCAAAAAGACTGGATCTCAGTGCTTTCTGTAGAAATGGGTGGGTTTGTTAGGGGTGTTTTTGGCTTTACAAAAGTCTTTGATTAAAAAGAATTTGAATCTACCAAAAATTGTTGTGAGTAAAGTGACTGTTTTAGAGAATTCAAATCTATAAAGTGTGTGGTACACAGACTTAATGGGACTGAATAAGAGGTCTTGGCTAGGTTCTTGGCTAGAAATCTTGCAACTCACTGGGCTTGGCTGTTTTTTTTCTTGTTTTGGATGACTTCATGTTTTCCATGTAAATGAAAATCAGTTTTTCTTAACCCTTCTTAGCCTCTAGAAACATCTGAATGTTAAAAAATAACAGGAAGTGGAGTGCGATGGAGAAATTGATTCCTGTTTGTTTTCTGAGATACCCTTTTTCAACTGACCAAAATAAGATACTGTACCTTTTGCCATATAAGTAGTTATGGAAAAGGTGGTTTTTAACTTTCTAGAATGTGTGTTTGACATGTAAATGCTGTGCTTCAAGTGGGAGCCCACGCAATTATAGGTGATTGGCAGATAATGATCTGGGACAGGAAGGAAGCATGTTATAGTGCTATTGTGAGGGGTTATATGTGGTTTTTAAAGCTGTCTTTTGTCCCCTAACTTCTGCATATCTGGTAGCAAAGTATGCTTACTGTGTAGAACACTGTGGAGTATCAGGTCACTTTTCAGTCTATATGATAATGCTTCTTACTTCATCAGTTACACAACACGTCCTCTTAATTCCAGGAACCAAGGAGTACTTTAAAATGTGTCCAGTTTTATCCTGATGAAAATTTTAACTCAACAGTAAGTTATTAGTATTTTATTATACAATGGTTAAAAGCTGCACATGATTAGTGCTCTGGCACTGATACAGAGATCTGTTTCAGTGGCTTTTATTATTGTAGCTTTTTCAGAGGAAAACTGGAGGGTTTTTTCCATTTGATATTTTGCATTATGTTCTTTTCAAGAATGTATTCAGTCAGATTCAGATTGCTTCACAGTAAAGTAACTTCAGTGAAATTGGACAGAAGTGACATTTGTGACATAACACACCTTATAGTCAAGTATTGAAAAACAGTTATCAAATGCTCTAGGGAAAAAACCCATGTACTATTTTTGTGTCAGTTTTAAGTGAGAAAGGAAAACATGTGGTGGCCAAAATATAGAAAACAACGTTAAAAATTACAGCTGTTGAAGATGTAATTAATTGTTACTAGGCTTTTGTCCTGCTGGCTGAAATTTGGTGTAATGCAGGAAGCTAAATATTTATTATTTTAGGGTTTTTTTTAGTTTGTGGTGTTTCAGTGGTTTTTTTAGGGGTTTTTTAGGGTTTTTTAGCTTTTTTTTTTAAGCTTTTTTTTTAAGCTTTTTTTTTAAGCTTTTTTTATTTTAAAAAATCTGTTTTGGATGATGTTAGAGGTGTTTATAAGGGTTAGAGGAGGATAAATTAATAAAGTGTTGAATCTGGTGCAATGTGAATTTGACATTTTTCTGGGAAGAAATATTAATCATTCAATCAATATTAATCATTAATCAATAAATTTTTTGTTAACAGCTGGAGTCGCACCTGGATATTTCTGTAGATGACACACATGTAAAGTATGCTTATTTTAAAAATTCATTTTAATATGTAGGAAAATGTTTTACAAACCTAAGTCAAATTTGTGTCCAGACCACAGCATCTTTGTGTGCAGTTGCCTTTATATAGTACTGGAACATAAGAATAATATGAACATTGTGTCCATACTTCCAGTTCCTGTAATTTTCATGAGGATCAACTGTGATGTGTATTTTAATTCTTGACTGCTTTTTGGTGCCATTTTGAAAAAAATGTCTGAAGAGCCAAGTGTAGCTTAAACCATCTTTCTTCTGAGTATTCTGTACCTATTTAAATTAGTTTGTTTTAATGGTGATATCAAAATTCCTGTCAAAGAAAGCTCTCCATTGTTAATTGCTATAACATGTTTTACTGAGCTGTTAACTGGACCTTTTTAAGAGCCTGTGGGACGCTGCCTGCACTCTTTTCTCCTCTAGCAGTGCTGTTTCAAGGCAGTCTGTGCTTCCAAAGGCCAGGATTCATCTGAGGTCTCCTGTACTCATGGCTGGATCTGAGCTTATCTCCTTAAGGCTCCATGTAAATTGAGGAAAACCTTGTCAGGATGGTCTGACTCTCAGTCATAATTAATCTCATTCTCATTTATCTTCCATCAGTTGACTTTACATTCCAAAAGGGCCTGTTTCCCTGTGAATGAAAAGGAAGGCCAAAGGTCCTAGATCAGATATCAATAGCTGAAGGTAGTTGAGTTCCACCCTGCCTGAACTGTGGCTTTTGGAACGTCTTGGTGCTGTGCAGAAGGCTCAGTGTGGTGCTACTGCAGATGCAGGTTGCCTTAAATGGGCAGTCTGTTATCCTGTGGTTAGTACCGAAGAAATCCAACTCTTAAGAGCTTCAGTGCTGTATATTTTTTCAAAACTATTGCAAGAGACCTAGTGAAAAATCATACAGGATAAAAATCCTTTCTTTAAAGAAACCAAACCAATCAAAGAAACACAACCTCAACAACAAAAATGCCAAAGCAGACTGAGTACAATCTTCTGTTGCATGTTTTGCATTGTAAAAATAGAACTTGTAGATGTTAAAGATATGTAAAACCATTACAGCACAGGCAACGTGAGACAAAAAAAAAAAAGTCATGGTATAACAAGTTAATGCGAGTGAGATTTTTATGCTTTCCTCTTTGAGTATGTCCACTGAAATCAGTGTGAAAAATTGCAGAAAGCCTAGCTTTGCAGACACAAGATTGCTAGAGTTAGGCTGCAAAGCCTTTGAGTTCTCAGGTGTTATGAATGTTTGGATTTCCAGTACTTCAGCAGAACTTGCTTTCACTTTGATGTATAGGAGTGGTTGGCCAATGCTGAAGTAAGAGAAAGTTTTCAGGTGTAATAAAAATTGTTGGTTTCTGATAAGTTTGCAAGCTTGGGTTTCTTGTTTGTAACAGCATTGAGTAGATTGGTTAAAGCTTAGAGAACATGTAATTATAATTTAATCAGTATGTTTTGATTACAAAATGACTGTTCTTGTGATCTTGGTGTTGTGATGAACGTCTGTGTATAAAGTGATTTATTTAGTGATCTTAATTTGCTCACAGACTTGTCAATTTTGGATATGATTACTGTCAAGATCAAGATGTTGCATCTAAATCTTTGAATCTTCAAGTTTTTACAAGTAAAGCAGGTAATGAATAAAGACAAGTATTGTCAAAATGAATTCCACTAGTAATTATCATGCATCGTAATTGATTACTAAATTTGTTTGCAAGACATTATATGTTTTTTTTTTATATTTGTCGTTAGTGTTTTAATGATAAAGCTGTCTGACATAGCATATAATTGTTAATGTGGATGCGTGTAAATGGAGCCATGATACAGATTCTAAGAGCTTCATATTGCTGTTGCTTCCTGAGTTTTGCTGAGTGTAGTAATTCACTGTTACCCTGGAGGAGTAGAACTTAATTTTTAAATGCTTTTTCCCCCTTTTATTTCTGAAAATGTAGGAATCTGTCCATATATATCTTCATATCAGTCTTCTCAGCTTGTGGCATTTAGCTATAGCTCTTGCTGTTTGCAAATAATTTTGAAATCAATAGTGTAGAAGACTTGGTTCTGCCTTTGTATGAAACACTTCCCATGTAGTGCAGTAGGATACCAGGCTTTCCCTGTGTCACCACACCCCAACTCTAATTTGCAGAGGGTGCTGGTAAGGTAGGAAAGGAAATTTTCTTGTATTCTCAGTCTCTGGCTGCTCTAATGGGATTGCTAAGAATGTATCACCTATAACATTGCTTGGATACTTGCTGAGACTGTTGTCTTTCTATATTAATTCTGTATTAATGAAGTACCCTTTGATATTTTCTGTTGCTCATAGTTCAGTTTGTTAACACAAAATCATAGAATAAATTGGGTTGGAAGGGACCTCTAAAATTCACCTTGTCCAGTGCCTATGAAGTGAACAGGGACATCTTCAACTAGATCAGGTTGCTCAGAGCCTCACCAAGCCTCCCTTTGAATATTTCCAGGGATGAGGCCTCAACTACCTCCCTGGTCAACCTGTTCCATTTTTCCACTACCTTCATGGTAAAGAACTTTTTTCTAACATTCAGTCTAAATCTACTCTAATTTAAAACAGTATCCTAGAATTGAATGATGTACGTCCTCTTAAGTCCCCCATAGCTACTGTTCTTGTGGTCAGCTTGTATATAGAGCACCAGCACTTCAGTCTGAACAGACATCTTGCACAATTTACTGAGCAGTGTATATACTAGCCTCAAGCATACAAGAAAGTAATTTGCAGTGTTGGAAGGGAGATCTTGATAATAAACAGCATTGTGGGTTGCTGGAGCTTTTCCAGTCTTCCTCATGAGTCCTGATGCTGCTACTTTAAAAATTATGCATGCTCTAAAAGATGCCAAGTGCTCTGACAAAATGCCCTATATGTTGTCTAAATGACTCAAATATCCAAGCAAAGCTGTATCAAACAATACTAAATCAGCTAAAAATAAGCAGAAAAGAAATTTGCTTCTCAAAAGAAAGTATTTACCTTCCCAGAAGTGTGAAGTGTCTCAGCCATATCTGTATCACAGCTGTGGTGTAGCTTTGGAATCTGCAGTATGAGGCATTTAACCAGGTAAAACATGTTGGTAGCTGTGGGTTTTTTTGTACATATGCTTTTTCCATGCTGTCCTTTTTTCTGTATACCTTGTATACAGATTTCTTTTTTTATAATACAGAGGAGTATCTGTATTGGTATTCTTTCTTTTTTTTTTCTTTTAAGTAATAAACTTCAAATAAAGGTAAAAAGTGAATGGTCATAGTTGTGGCCCAGTGGTACTGGGATAATGTGTCTTGGAGGCTGTCTCCAACATGGATGTTGAAGCAGCTTGCCAAAGTATCAGAGCCAAAGTAACTTTAAGATGATTAAAGTTTTTATAGAAGATGGAGGGAGGGCTACCATCCAGTGAAATCAAAACAGTCTATCAGTCTGATTTAGAATTAGTCTGGGAGCAGGCAGCATTCCTACACAGGATACCTTGGCAGAAAAAAGCTTTTCTCCTAAGAAAGGCACTAACAGCTCTTTGGGAGAGCGAGAGGGGAGAAGTGATTCTCATTTCTAATGTACGAAAGCTCTAGTAGTGTATCATGCTGCTGCCAATACAAAATTCCCTAGAAAGAAAGCAAACTGTTCTGCTCTGTTATTCTGTACATACTTGACAGCGCCTGAACAGAAAATATCTCAAGACTGAGGCAGTTTGTAGAGAGAGAGGTTTGATCAGTTTAGTGGCTGCAAGCATGACATCTGCTGGGAAGGGCTAAAAATGTACTTTGGAAGAGAAGAAGTGCTGTCAGAACCCAGTTTTCCATCATGCCTTATGACCTCTATTCTCTCTTATTTTGTTTCACTAGGTAAATGATTATTAGATGTGTGTAATATATATTTTTGTAATCTTTATTGAGAGGTTATTAGTTTCTAATTTGAAACAGTCTTAATTTATGTTTGTGCAGTGTAAAGATGTCCGGGTGTTAAGTGGATGAGTCAATTTCTTTTATTTTTTTGTCTTTTTAGGAGGCTTGTGTGTGTGTTGTAGTCTAGCCTCTGATATTCCTGATGAAATAACATACTCCATACATTTTTTACATAAAGGTAAGATTAACCTGTTCATCTATGCCCTGTTTTGGAGAATGTCACTTTGCTGAAGGAATCAGAATGCCTTGCTAAACAAGTAACTGTCAAAGTCTTGCAGACAATAAGCTACTGTGGCTGATGTTTAAAGAGAGCAGCTGCCTTGAGTTGCAAAGTTGACTTTCCTGCTGTAGACTTCCTGCCTGATGCTGAACAAGTAGCTTCAAACCAGTGGTCTCATGAGTGGCTATTAATTTGGTCTCTTATTTCTAGCCAGACTTTCTGGCGTGCTGAGCACAGACATCAATGAAATCTGTATGAGCTTGCAGGTCTGTTGTGCTTATGTCATAAGGCATTTGTATGGGAAATTGAGCCAACAGCTTTTAGCTTGGGTGTCTGTTCAGAGTTCCAGTGCCACATGTCATTTTCACAGCAAGAGGTGCAACACCCACTGACTGTGAGAATAGTTGCTGTGCAAGTGGTGCTCTAGCTCGTAATTCTAAGACTTTTTTTTTTTTTTTTTCTTGAGAAGAATACAGAACATTTTTTTTATTCTGATCAGAGCAGAAGTTGTCACTACCAAGATTTTTGTTGTTTGATATGTGGAGCAGAGAGGCAAGTTATTTCTCAATTGAGAAGCTTCATAGCATGGAGTAGCCACATGTAAGTGGATGATATACCACTTTTTTAGTTGAAGCTTTTGCTTTCTTGTGTCAGGAAACTTTTCTTGTATCAGTGCTGCACTAACATGTTCCTTTGCTGGAACATCAAGGGGTTGAATGAACTAGATTTTTGTGTTCTTGAAGGCGTTAAGAAATTGGAAAAGTCCCCTCTAGGTGTGGCAGCACCCTGCTTTGTGCTGCTATGAAGAGCTGGTTTCCGCAGATGTGTTTGTGTTGATGAAGGGTGGTTGCATAACTTAGAGCCGCCCACAGCCCTTCTACCTTATCCCTACTGGGGAGAAACTGAGTATAAGTATGGTGACATTGACCAGCTACATCTGAAATAACCTTCATGGAGTGGAGTTGTTCAGTGCAGAGGTGTTTGTGTATTCTTGTAAGATTCATCAGTCACACAAGAGAATTTGAAGACTGGTCCTGAGGTGACCCACAGAAGCAGCAGTATATCAGGTCCATAAGCCACATTTGAGAGACTTGCAAGAAGTTCAGTCTGTGCTGCAGCATCTGAAAACTCTGAAGGCAGCAGTTCACTTGATGTAGCATAAACACAAAAGTGATGATGTTGCAGGTATATTCTGCAGTGCTGGTGTTATTGTGCATTTGCATTGGCAAGTAACAGGGTGGCAGTCATGAGTATACTTACTCATTACAAGTAAATTTCAGTCAGTATCTTGTGTGAAAAAATATTTATTTTAGATACTTATTAATCTGTAGTGTTGTTGTTGTCCTTGGAGGTATGTCCCCCCTTCCTGTTCTCCCCCAGAATTGATAAAGCATATCTTTCTGCTAGACTCAGGAATCAAAAGTTCTGGATGAGTGGCTGAATCATGTTTCATGATCTAATTGTTCCTTGGTGGTCCTGTAAACCCTGGATCTATTGTGTTAATTGTGAATTTTCATGCAGTACTAAGTAGCAAGCAGACAAAGAAACTTGGAAATTCTTCACAGATCACTAAAATGTAAAGCATAGATATGTAGAGGATTTGTATTTGGGTTTTTTGGGGAGGAAGGTAATTTTACATGGGGTGGAATGCTTCTTTACATAGGAAGATAGGCTGTGCAGTGTGTGGCCAGTTTGTGCATACTAAAGAACTGCATTGTGTGGGTGCAGGTCTACTAAGTATGCAGCAACTCTGTTTAGGATGAAGTAAATCCCTGGGTGCAGACAAGCCCGTGAAACAGTCTGAAATATCCCTGTTTGGGTGGACTGGCACTGCAGAAGTTTCTAGGCATGAAGTAATACTTGGCTTGTAACAGATGGTATTTATTGTTTGAGATTTTTAAAAGTATTATTATTTTTCCCCAGGTTACAACAAAACGTTTACAGTTTCTTTAGAAAGAACAGAATCTCATCAATTGAAGGAAGTGGCTTTTATGAATCTTGGTAGGTTACTTGTGTTATTTCCCTGTGTGACTGCCATACTCTGTTCCCAGTAGGGAGACAAATGACTAACCCTTTTCTACAACTAGAGACTTATTTTCTTGACTTTTTGTAATTGTGCTGTTATGCTGAGGTGTGGTTGTTTGGTTTTGTTTTGGGTTTTTTCTTTTTTTTTTCTTAACATTTTTATGTGGCACTTGATACTGTAATATCTCACTACTGGTAAGCAACTTCCTCTGAAATTGCCTCAATCTGCTCTGGAGGTCAGCTGCTCAGTTTTTGAGTGTCTCAAGCCTCTTGAATCCTCCCCTGGAAACCCAAATGTATTGCTAGTGTTTCCTGTGTTAATACAACAACAGTTTTTAATTAACTCCTTTTATATTTCCTAGATATAATCAATTCCATCAGTGAGAAGTGGGCCAAGATGAGAATAATGTGAGACAGCCTCTTACGGCCAATAAGCAAACAGGTGCTAAATTGACTACTGTTATTTCTTTAAATAGACTATTATGTGGCTGCTTATTTGCCTGGCCAGTTCCTGCACCTCCTGAATTTTCAGCATCCTGACCTGCAATGCCATAGTTTGTTTCTAACAGGTAAGACTTCTCCTTGAAGTAATTTTATTGTTGTAGTGGAAAGTTGTTAAATCTCTTCATGTGAAGGTTGTATTTTTCAGTCTGTGTTTCATTGCATAATATTCTGAAGAAGAGAGAGATTGGAAACCTAAGAGTGGCATTTTTGCCACTTGCCATTTTAAAAAGGGAATCTGAAATGGCATTTTATATTTCATCTATTACATATTTCTGGACAGTTAAAAGATGGAAGAAGAGCTTTCACTGAATTTGAAATTATTTGCTTTGGTTTCATAGTTTCCCTTCCCCCATATTTGTACAAGCTCTTGGTCCTCCAGTGTTCTCAGATTTCACATGGAGATGTAAATTTGATTTTACATTTCCTTCCTCCAATTGAGTTGCTCTAAATGTGTGTGTTTGGAGGGTGTGGGGAAAGGAAATCTGTGTTTCCTTCACCTGATCAGGCTGATGCAATTTGATTTAGAGTCTCATCTGAGAGGCATGCTAATTTCCAAAAAAGCATGTCTTTATGGGAAGTGGGTTATTTTTGGAAGTGGGGGGCCCTTGTTTGAAAACAGAAATCTGTTCTTCTCATTGGGTGAAGGGGAGGGTAAGTAAGGGGAACTGGTGCAGGGGCAGCATCATGGGAAGCTAGTAACTGTTGTATATAAATAATTAAATACTTTTCTGCTAGAAATGAGTGGAAAGCATCACTAATTTCTCTGGTGCAAAGGGTCTGGAATCCTGCTGTATAGTACTGTGGTGGGGAACCTTAGTGCTAGTATCAAGTGGTCTTGATCTGGTGCTTCACTCAGTAATCATACAGCAGAATCTTCTGTTCTGGCTATTGGGACTAATGGAGAGATGTCCACCAATACAAGTTAGTATCATGATTCTCCATTTTCTGAACTGTACCAATATGCTTATGTGCTAATCCTAGTGTTGTATCTCTGAGGGCCTTTTGCCCTCCTCTGTTCCATTCTGTGTACCCCAATTTGTACTACGACGTCATTGTGAGCCTCCAATCTATGCACCTTCTCTGCTTTAGCAGTAGGGAAGGAGAGAACTGAGGAGGGTCTGTGCCCCTCATTTATTTTCTCTACCCAGGCAGCACAACTCCACTTCCTCATTTTCATCATAATACTAGGGCAGGTCATACAAGAGACAGGCTGTTTCTTACTTCTGGGGACCCAGGAGCCTTAAAAGAAATACTGGTAGCAGCCAGATTTTATGTTTTTCATCATTTTTATCATTAAACCAATGCTTTTCAGGTGAGGATGCAAGAATTGATAGGTTGCAAAACTGCTGCATCCGATCCCCACTCATGTCAACAGTCTTGGATTGCCACCAAGGAAACATGTATGCAGTGAGCATCAGTGGCAGTGCCTTACTACAGTTCCTGCAGAACAGCAAACAAGACAGTGAGAGATTAGCAGCTCTGCACTGTGCTCTGTTGTACTTTGAACACACAGAAAACTTGGAAATGCAGGTTGGTAAAGAACCTTCTCTAAGTTTTTTCAGTGGTTGATTTCTTACAAACAAAGGTCAGGGCATGAGTGACACTGACCAAAGAGGTCCTGGCTTACATGTACTTTTTCACAGTGCCAAGGGGCTCACCAGCTGGGCTGCCCAAACAGTTCTACTGATCAAGGCTGTCCTGAAAACATTTGTCTGCATCACTACTTCATGCAGTGTTACAACTGTAAACAGAGTTTCTGCAGTTTCCTACAACACATGGTTAAACAGATGTTACGAACTCCTGTGTTCTCATTCTGACAGATTATTTGGTGGATTTCTGAGAACCTGTCAACATGTCATTCTTTTGACCCCATTCAAGAATTTATTATTGGTAGGTATTTCTTTTCCTGCACGCTGGAACTTCCTGCAATATAACCTAGTTGTGACTTAGGAAGAAGACACAATGTCACAAACTGACTCACTTCTTTCCAAACTTTTCTCTTATGGTTTGTGTAAACTGACCTGTGTTTTGTGGTAGAGACAATACCAGCAGTTAAGAAGATACACAGATCTCTCAAATTCAAATTAGCAGTCATAGTTTTCTAATGCATTCTTCTGTCTAGTGGAACAAATAGATGTATCATTATTTCAGGTCACTGGAGAGGAAATGCTGCATCTGGCTCCTGTCTTGGGTGTCTGGGATGTAAATAATTGAGACTAGAGCAGAGGAACAAATGTCCTCTATCCCTGCCCAAACCATTTTTTCTTAAGGATTTAGCATATCATGGTATTATATTCCAATAGCTGATTCCTTAGCCTAGCCAGTGCATGTCCTGTGCCCTGAGCCTTTGTACAAAGGACCCTTGCAGCACTGAGCTGTAGCCAAGCAGCTGACCCTGCCCTGCAGCCATCTGGACTTCTCTTCCTCCTTTTGTGCACAGAATGGGACCAGTTCCACCATGAAGAAACCTATTTCAGAGACAGCAGCAGGATTTGTCCCTAAAAAAGTATTAGATAAGGAACTGACTGTGAAACCTACTCTTATTAACTGATAGTTTATACCATCTTGCCCTTATATATCTTTTTACATTGCATTTAGCCTCCCTGTACTGCAGAATGTGTCCAGAAACTCATGACCTACATAAACTTCTGCCCTACACATCACTGCTCGATTGGATTGGGGTAAGATAAGAGCTGGTATTTTAATTAATAGCTAGAGGTCATATTTTTTTTCTCTTTTAATACAACCTCTAACTTGTATACCTAACCTTTTTATAGACATCCTGGAAATCCATAGCTGTGCTTCATGCCAGTTTTTATTTTGTCAATTCTTAACCTTAGTGTTGTTTTCTATGAGTCCTATATTCATGAACAAATAAAAGCATTTATAGTACATGAACAGCTACTGTAATGAAATGATTGGTAAATATCTCAGTTTCTTAAATGGGGTATTAATTTATTGCTTATGATTTAAGGTCTATAATGAATACAGAACATATTTAACCATCTAGGTCATACAGTTATTTCCAAGACACATGGTATCAGTAGGCTTTAGATTTATGAGTAAGCTTGGAAAAGTAAAATAACTAAGCAGACAGCTTAGTTTACTTTCTGTGATCTGACACTGTTTTAGTACATTGTCTTTTGTAAAAGGAGATGAGTGAGAAATGTTTTCCAGACTTCTGTTCAGCAAAACTGAATGTACAGTTTTGACTAGATGCTAGTTTCACAAAGGTATGGAGATTCACTTAGATACCAAAACAGGCCTGTTCTGCTAAATGGTTTATTATAATTTGTCTATATTTTATTTATAGATTATTCCTGGGGTCACATGTACAACAGACATTATTTCTATACCTGTGTTGGAGGTAAGTGGTAGTATAAAACCACATTAACATTTGTAGGTTAGGAGCTTTTTTGTGGGCCGGGGGTGTGATGAAGCAGTGTCCTTACACCCCTGTCAAAAAATAGAAGCAAAAAGAAAATTGCTATGTTTGAAATGTCTTATATATTTACTAAAATATCATCTATTCAGACTGATGTTTGCTAGCTCAAAGATACAATTTTTCCCTTTTCAGAAGAGACTTCTTCCATTCAACAGGCAAGCTCCTCTAATAATTAGTTGTTAGATTTGATTAATTCCTCTTCAGTTTGTGACTTCATAACCTGTAGGTAAACTTGGCACAGCAGATGTGTAGGATTTCTTCATCTCTCTCTCTGTCTCCACTTTGAGGCATTTTTTTTGTTGCCGTTGGTACCAATGGTTCATGACTGGTTCACTTTGTTTTGTCCAGAGCATCCTGTGATTTCACTGATGTAAGGGCTTTGGCTACCTAAATCTAGACAAATTCCTGCACAGCCTGGAAAAGGCAGTGAACTGGATGGTGAGAACACACAATGTTTGGGTAGGAAATTGTACTTTCCATTGAAAAAAAACATGAATGATTCTTCCTGTCTTCCATTCCACTCCCTCAGCTCCAGTTCAGTTTAGAGTGTTCTGCTACAAATCTGAAAGAGGCTTTAGGAAGCAGCTTGTTGTAGAGGGCTGATATGAAGAGTCAGAGCTGGAACCCAGAAGTACCAGCAACGTGGGGGAGTAGACTGGATGCATGGCAATATTGTTTCATATAGCACTTTAAAGAGGTGAGAGTCTCTTTTCTCCCCAGTGCTAGTAATTAGCTCCTAAAGCTTCACTGTTCACAAAATCTTTCAAAATGGGTAAAAATTGATGGGTAAAATTACCCACTGCTTACCCAGTCTGCAATAGTGCATCACAGCTGTGCTGCTACAGATTCGCATGACTGCTGTCAGGGAATTCAGCTTTGCATGTTTTGCTTGGGAAGGCTGCCCTGAGAGCTGGGACACCTGGGAAAATCAGATCTTGAGAAAATTTGTTGCTAGATAATCCTTGTAATTCACCGAGGTCAAAGTTAGTAGGCCTTTAATTTGTCTGAGATTGAACCTCAAGCCCCTGGGGGCAAATGCCTTTCACAGCTATACTTCCTGATTGTGGAACTCATTTCCTATTTCTGTCTGAAACCTAAACGGATTGAAAAGGTTAGAGTTGAACTAAAGACAAATATTTCCTGCTACTTTTGACAACGAATTGCTCTGACTCTGCAGTGAGGACAAAGATGGTAATACACAGGGTAAGGTTTAGTGCTCTGGCTGCTTTGTACCATTCCAGTGACACAAACCCACCGTAGCTCAAGTTCAACTGGTCAGTTGTTGGGGTTTCAGTTAGTGTGTGGTGTTGGCATCACATGGTAGACCCTGGTGACAAATGTAGTCCTATAAGTAGCATTTATTTTGCAAAATTTTTTTCTATGGCACTTCACAGAAACATTGGTAAATTGCTGCTTTGAGAAGCTTTTGGGAGTTCTCAAGCCCATGCACTGCTTAGAGCTTTTGGGAGAACGGCATCCAGATTCATTTAAAAACTTGTCCTATTTGGGTAATAGGTGTCTTTTATCACTAAAGGCCTCTTAAGCAAGAGATATTTTGTCTGAGAGAAAGAGAGAGCAGTCAGAGCTCAGTTGTCAAAAAGATTTGCCTAGGGATGGTAACTAATAAGAATCTGTTTTTCATTTTCCCCCATTTTTAAACACAGAAACCAAATTTGAAGGGCTGTGAGTAGGCTTGATCAGAAGGGGAGAGGGAAGGGGCAGGTGGAAGAAGGGAAGAAAATAGGAGGAGACTCAGAAGAGTTAAGGTGTGTAGCAGAGGCAGTTGTTAAAGGGATCAACACAGGAAAAGGCAGCCTCTCCCTCATGCTGTGCTGTGCCGCTGGGGTGCAGTGATGTTTTAAGGGGTGCCTGTGCAGCCCCACAGTTGTATGGCTTTGAATACCTTCACCACTGGGGAGACATAGCCTTACAGTTCCCAGGAAGGGCATATGTGCTGTTCAGAGATCACTGGCACCCTGCATCCTTTCAGATAGGTATAGAGCAGAGAGCTGTCTTCATTTAAAACAACATTGCTTGTAAAAGGCTTCGTGGGAGCTTTTAGTGGATGACAACCTGGTAAGGCCTTGTTTTGACTTGTGGTCAATGTCTTACAGGTGCTCTCATGCTTAGGTATTAATTCCTGACTCTATAAATGTCTGCAAAATGAACACCCACCTAAGATGAAGAAGCCTTCTCTTTCCAATGCTTGCCCTGATGATTCTCAGGAAATAACAGATTTAATTACAACAACCCATTATTTTAAACTTTTGACTTTTTAATGAGATCTAATACAGCATAGGTTTTCAGTAGTGTCTGCTTTTAATTCTGACACTACCACTTCCTGTTATAGCCTCAGTATATGAAAGAAAATTGCTGCCTTGCTTCCTCCCCCCATCAAACAAAATCTGGTGTGGCCTGGATGTAATTTTTCAGTGGTGATCTTGTCGCAGTTGCATAAATTCATCACTAGATGATACCCTTACGCCATATTCCTGATGTTTCTGTTATTTCATGTTGGTAATATTCAGTCCACATCCTGCAGTAGGAGGTTGTAAATCTTGTTAGTTAGCTACAGCAGGGTGAACATATGGTGCTATATACACTCCTAGTTTCCTGCTGCTAGTTATGACTAGTATGAAGCAAAAATGAGATTTATTTTTCTCTGCTGCAGCTACAACAATAAAGTGACAATCAGCATTGGCAGCAAGAGGGAAGTGGCTGTCAGGATTATTTTCCTTGGCAAACTGTAGTTTATAGTAGGAAGCAGTTTTAAGGGCTTCTGATGTTTTCTTCTAAAATTATTGTCATTGTCAATAAGTAGGGGAGAGAGAACAAAATCCAACCTGTGGATGCAAGATGGAGGAATATTGTGGATCCTTGTCCTTCAAATGTCACCACTGTAGTGCTTGTATGGGAAGGTAAATGTATGTAAGGGAGTCAAGCACAGCTAGTACCATCTCTTGTTTTTTTTAAACTGTCAAAAAGAATTGCATTAATCTTATATCTTCCTCAGTAATGAGCACATCAGTCTCCCTTTATAAACAATGACTTGAAATCTTTATAGCCAGTCCAAGAACTAGCTCAGGAAACCAGTGTGTTTGTTTGGGTTTTTTTTCCTCCTGTCTGCTCACAGCTGAATTTAAGTTAAATACACCATTAGAAGGCTTTAAAATTGCTATGGAAATCTTTAGATTTTGATTCTTTTCTGGGATTCTGTTACTTTAGAGATGCAAAGGGATGTTTGCAATGTAATTATTAATGCAGCTTGAAAGTAGTGGCAGCTTGCAGCTGGGGTCATGGTGGTAGTCCTGTATTTGGAAATACTGGAAATACAGAATGGGATTTATTTGGCCCATTCACTTACATTGATAAATTTGTAAACATTTACATCTAACTCAGCTGCCTTTATAGTCACCAGCAGTCTAGACAGCATAGACAATGTAGCCTGTGGTACAGTTCTTCCCACCCCAAACATCTGGATCGGGTCAGGTGAATTATGACCTGGAAGTACCCATTTCTTCCCAGTAACTTAAAAGGATTCTAAGGTGGCAAAATATCTGCATTACAGGCACCAAATCCTGACTTCACATTTAATAGGTGCCATCAAATCAAGTAACTAAAGTACGGGGAAAAAATAGCGTAACTGCTTGTGTTTAACTTTTTTCAATTAGATTGTTATGAAGCTACATTAATCACATGTCTTTCCAATCACTTAGTGGGAGGTGATTAGATATTTCTTTAAGAGTGCAGTCTGTTGTTCACACTTTCCTTGCAATACTTTGCAGTTCCAAAACTCAAAAGGCTTCTGGGAGAAACTCAACTCAAACTTGGAGAGTGTGAAGTATGCAGAGCCACACTTGCATTACCACAATAACGTACTCAGGAGGGAATGGCAGAACCTTTCAGAAGAGGTAAATATGCATGCACTGAAACAGTCTCCAGAGCTGCCTGTAAAGTGGATGTTTTAAAGCCAAGCATGGAAAAGTTAGGGGTTTTATTTTTATTTTGGGGAAAGAGAAATGGGAATCTGATGAGTAATGAGAACTTGCAGTTGTAGATTAGATGTGTGAGTGCCTGTGAGTGTGAGGAGTTGCAAGGGGGTTGAAGCTTCACCTGTGCATTATTTCCATTCAAAGGCAAAACCAGTTTAACTTCTCATCTGCATTTTATCAGGGAGTATTAATTTGCCTTATGCTTTGTTCATTTGGGGATTTTTGTTTGTTCATAAACCAGAGAGAGGAGAGAAGAACTACAACATATTTGAGAAATATTTTTGAAAATGCGAAAAAGTAAGTACCATTTTCTATTATAATTACACTTTTTTTTTAAGTATGTTGAGGGATTTAATGTGACATTTGAGTAGCTGATTATGTATCTAAGTATACATATTATGTTGAAGATTATTCAGCTCAATTATTGGAATCCTTGTAAATTACTATGACATGATCTGAAATACCAGGCTTCTGAGAGATGGGGAGTTTATGGTAGACAGGAAGAGTTATTCTTGCACAACCCAGACAGATAGAATTTTAAAATGCTATTTAATATCTTTACTAAATGTAGTCATATGTACAGTTCTTGGATTTCTTCAGATGACTTTAAAAATTCAAAGGGTCATTTAGGCTTCTTAATGTTCTTATTAAATCCTTTAGTGTAATGCACATGAAACTAGTTAATTTTTGTTTCAAACCCCAGGGTGCTTTCTCATCTGGACAGTTGGAACTCTGGTAAGTAAAACTCAGTCTTCATGTAGGCCTTAGCTCTAAGGTTTATCAGAACATTTCCATCTAGTAGCTGTTAGCTAAAAATTGCTCTGTGTGTTTTCAGCACTGATGAGTTTGAGGCACTAAGTTGGGCAGTTGTTAAACTAGAGGAAAACTTTCTGTCTGATAGTGGTGGTATGATGATATACTGAAACCTTTGAAAACAAAGTTTCTAGTATGTATTTGATCTAAGAACATAAGCAGTAAGCCTCTATCTGCCTGAAGATTCCTTCTTCAGGACTTTTCTCCTGGGGCAGAATGTCAAATGAAACCATGTTACTTGTCTGCTTATAACTGCCTTTGCAATTCTAGACTACTAGGAGATTATGGCTGGTGAAAAATCATGTTGAGAAAGCACGTGTGATGACTTTCCCTAGTCCAGGAAAACCTGAGATTTTGTGATCCTCAGTTCCTCTATCACAAATTAGTAAATCTGAATTTAGTAGTAAATTATGTTCCTGCTGTTCACATATTAGTGTCATCTGTGGGCCTTGTCACTGTGTGCTGTGAAATGGTGCTGATCTAAGTGCTGCTCACTCCTTTTATTACAAAGAATTTTCAGTGCATTCAGTGGTTATTGCTGTGGGCTCTTACTTTGAGGGGCCTTTTATCAACGTTGCTGGCCTCAGCTTCATGTTTTCCAAAGGTGCTTATTCATAAACAAATCAGATGCTTAACTGTTACTAGAGCATTTCTGGGTAGTTGCCAGCCAGTAGCAAGCATCAGTTTAGTCTATCTTCCATGTAGATTTTTCTTCAGAATCTTTAAAATCAAACAACACAGGTCTTTGTGCTGTTAAGTGGTGGAGTCAATATATTTCAAGGTGAGCAAAGATGTCTGAAAAAAACTGTGTAAAAATTTAGCACCTTGTTCTGTAAAATGTTGACTTGATTTTATGCTACATGATGAAATAGGAGATTGCTTTTCTTCCTTTGTTAGCAGACAGGAAGCGCTGGTTAGGAAATAGGGTATTCAATTTCTGTAGATACAATAACCTCCTTCCATTTAGGTATAAAAGTTGTGTTATTTTAAATAGTTGTCTACAAATCTGAGTAACAGAAGCAGCCAGACCATGGGAGAGAACCTGGCAAGTGGAAGGTGATTCTGTGCAGTATTTGCTTTGTGTGTAGCCATTTCCTGGAAAAATCGAAGCAGGTGTTCTAGTTTTTGTTTGTGTAAGACAAGTTCTAAATAGCATGTGCATTTGCACTGGTGTAACCAGAAGGTTCTCTGAGCCTCTTTGCCCTACAGGATCACCACATTGTGATGGCTTCTGATATTTAAGTGAGAGTAATACTAATGAAGTGTAAAGTGTCATGACAGGTTCCTGTTCCTCTACTTAAAGTAAAGCCCTTGAGTGAGAAGATGGCAGATACAGGGTTATTTTCCATTACTCTGTTCTATCTTACACAATCTTTGATTCTTCACCATATTAGTTCTGTAGGTGATTAGATCAAACCACAGTTTCTGTTTGTTCATGTTTCTAAGTACCTTTGAAACTGATTGAAGCCTTGTGGTATTTCTGTAGTGTCATGTCCTTGAATGATTCTTGCTCTGTTTATTTCAGAGGAAAGGCTAGCACCTCTCTTTCAAGAGGAGGATTACCAGCAGCAATTACTAATGGGACTGGTATGTGCTTTTATCACAGTGTGCACTAGAGGACGCACAATTTCCACAAATGTAAAGAGTAAGCTTATAAGCTCCAGTGCTGAGTGGATGCTCAAAGTAGCTATGGGACAAACATGCCATTTCCTAAGTTTTAGAATCATGAGATGGTCTTTACAGGTCATGATATCATAAGGCATTAGGGAAAAACAGCATTCTGTCAAAATGCTTCTTGCATAAAACTTCTCTTTAGCTAAAAACTGTTATTCCATCTTCTTGGAGTTTGTCTTAATCTGCCATTTATTTTGGGGCTACTTTACATCCTATAAAAGTATATAAGTGAATTCCCCAGTCGCTGCTTTCCTCAAAGAGAAGATCACAGATCTTGCTCCTTTAACACCTTATTACTGTCTCCTCCTACCTCACTTCCAGGACTGCTGTGGCTATTCTGAGATCCATTCCTCTTTTGCACTCTTCTTACTGATGATCTTCCCAAAGGATCTACGCCCTCATGCTTCCAGGTGATAAATCTTATCTCAAATCCCTACCTGTTCTTGCTTTGTCTAAATGGACCTGTCTGCTTATCTCTTGTTCTCTTACTATTAAGCCAAACAAAACTCTCTTGCATGCACTGGAAGGTCTCAGCACCTCATCTGCAAAGAGCATATAAACACTGTTCTATCAGTCCAAATCCATAGTAAATATTCACTCTTTGCAGTCTTGTCCCCTTCTTTCCAAGTTCTGCCTCTCATTCTCTGAAGCTTCTCCATATTCCTTCCCTGTAGCTTCTTCAGGCAGATTCAAAAAGGAGGTCACTGCTGTCCTTTGTTTTTGTAATACCTATATAGCTGTCTTGACACACTGCATTAAGATAGCTGTAAACTACTTGAGACAGAGATTTGATTTGTCTCAGTTTTTCTCTGAGCTTTGAAGCAAATATTGCCTTATAGTAATTCTCAGCCAAGTAAAACTAGCCAAGAACCAGCATGGACTTGAGTTGCAATTGGTAACTATGTGAAGGCAGGGAGTATTTCAGAAGGCAGGGAGTGGCACGGACTATATCATAATAAATGTCTGATTTTAAAGACTTTACAATTAATGTTTAATCTGAAGTTAATTAGCCATTGAAGCCATTAATGATTTAGGTTTTCATGTGCTTTGCTGCTATGACAAACTGTACTTGTGCTAGTTTTTTCTATAAACAAATTACTCAGGTTAATATATATGTAATTAATACTTGTATTCATATGATTTCAATGTTCATATTAAAATCCTCTCACTCTGTTTATTGTCCTTGACCCAGAGAGATACAGGAACTGTATGCTTTTTCTGTTCAATACCATTGAAAACTGAGTTTAGCATTCATTTTGCTGAATTTGTGCCAAGTAACCAGTTTGGCTATTCATATCTGCTGTTGAGTTCTTCAAGCTTGTATGGTAGCTTGGAATCTCACTCTGAACTGGAGTTTTCTGAGGGGAAAGTTTTGTTGAATTAATTACTAGTGATTAAGCCCTTCACCTTGTGGAGCTTTTGCATCTTTTTGAAGATTCTGGAAGGACATTGAATTGTTGTATTGTTTTTATTTTCTAGATGTTTTCTCAGCTCAAGGATCACCTTATGAGACATCTGCAGTATGTAGGAAAAAAGAAGATTGATCAAATAGTTTTGGATTACATTGCAAACCTGGTTAGTTTGATTTCATATCACTACTGTGAGCAAGCATGTATTTGTTGAGGGGTCTTGGGGTATATGTTCTTTGTATATAGCACAGGAGGTGGGAGGAGATTGTTTTCAAGATGCTTAACTGTGTTTTGTGTTTTCAAGATGCTTAACTGTGTTTTGCTGCTCAATGTTGTTTATAGTGATGAAGAACATAATAATAATTAAATAATATTAAAAAGAGGTGTATTGGTAACTCAGAATTCAGAGGAAAGTTCTCTTTGCAACTTACACAGATATGGTCTGCTCACAGAAGTGAAAATATAGAATAACCCTCAAAGTTGAAAGAATGGTCTTTAGATTAATTTTGTTTCCTGTAGAATATATTGCTGCATCTTTTTCCCATCAGGGAAACTAGAAATTAAGAAAAAGATTTCTCTCCAATATGGCATGTAATTCATCACTGCTTCTACGTATTGACTTTGGACTTCTTGCTAGTGCAACAGGCTAGTTGCCTGAAGAAATCCATATAAACTGCAGTGAAATGCTTTCCAAATTCTCAATTTTCTGTCCTTTGTAGTCTTAAGAGAATTTAAAAAAAATAAAAGCTGTAAAACCTGCAATTGTTATGCAAATAAATTATTGTTCCTAGTTCTGTCTCTTTCAACATCAAATCCTTTAGTGGAGAATCTGAAGTCCACAAGAACTTGCATGGCCACTAGTAAATCATATTCTTTGTCATTGTGCTGTCACCCAATTCATCAGAAAATTCCCATACTGCTGTTGTATAGGGATGGAAATCCCAGGAAACTTCCTTGAGGCTACTGGTGCCTGGGTCTTCTCTTAAGTCCTGTGGAATTTGGTTGTGCTGTTGGCATTACAATGTTCTCTGAACTGCTGCAGCTTACATTGAGGTTATTGACCTTTCTATTCAGGCCTCTCTCAGTATTTTGACAAGTTGTCTTACTGGTAGTCAGCAGTCTGTTTTCTGTATCTTTATAGTGAGTGATTAAAATAGAAATAGTGCAGTGTTTTGTACCTGCAGGCAGTACTGAAAGAAGCAGAAGTGGAATGTTTGTTCTCCTTTTAGTAATTTTCCAGTTATCATTTGTCCATGCTTAATACAAACCAAGATGAAAAAAATGAAAATACCTATGTAGCCTTGATCTGTAAGGCTGAATTATTGTAGACTAAAGCTTCAAATTAAACAAAATCTCAGCCCTTCCCATCATCATACTTTCAGCTTTTTTTCTTTTTTTGTCATCCCTAAAACTCAATTTACAGTCTTCACATTCTTGGAAAAGCTACTGTAAACAAAGATTGTGTCTCTAAAAATTGCTTCTACCCTTTCACTGTTGCATCTCAGGTGCTGTTTGGAAATCTTCAGAAATTATTTCATTGCTTGGTTTGAGTTTCCCCTCATCCTAGTCAGAAATTTAAATCTTAAACCTTTCTGTATCCTAACTGTTTGGTAGTTCTTCCAGGGAACTGATTGCTTTGAGTTTTCCAACAGTTCTCTGTAGCATAAGCAGCATATAACTGAGCTACTGAAACTAATGAAACAGGAAGAGACTTGAAAATATTTGCTTGTCTGCTTTTGTAAAATATTTTTATTACATTCAGGAAGCAAAGAAGTGGCTGAGAATAGAGGTTTGTGCTGTGAAGCCACTGAATGAATCAAATGCAGGTGAAGTTGGAAGTATCCAAGACATGGTAGCATTGCCACAACAGACTAGTGACTGGTTGCTGTCAGAGGCTTGGGTTTATTTGTATACAGAGAAGTAACCTGGGGAAGTGTGATTGAAATGGTTTGGTGGGAATTCCCTTATTTGCTGAGGAGGTTGGCAGAGCCTGAGCATGCCTGATGACATGTGCCAGTTCACATGTCACATAGCCTGCAGTAATTCTTGCTTTGTCCGTAATCTCTCTCCCCTGCAAGCTCTTTGTCTCAGGTTTACTCCATATCTGTTCCATCCTTTTCATTTAAGCAGGGCAGGGAATGGGGGTAATAACCCATGGAAGCAGCATGACATTTTCTGCCCTGACTGCCTCCTCTTCTACTTGCTGAGTGAACAAACTGCCTGTGGTGAAGGAAGGGGGCAGACCAGAGTGAACTGCAGAAATTTCTCTGGAAGTGACTGCAGTGGGTGTACCTTTTTGGCTGATGTCTGTCATTTGATGTGATCTCAGCTGTGGAGGAATAGAAGACAGACACCATTTGGGTTTGAATTTCCTCCAAAGGAGAAGGACTGACCCATATTCCTTGTGTAGGAGGGAATTTGGAAGCCAGCAAGACTGTGTCTTACTCCCTTTTCTCCTTTGCTTCTTATTCTTTTCTTTGGCTGATTCTGTCTTTCCAATAGAAATAATCACAGGAACTGAGCTCTTGTTGTTCCAAATTGCTTTAGTGGGTCTTCAGTCAGCGCAGCAGCTTTGCCTGGAAATGTAGATGTTTTGAGGCAGCAAGGTGCTTTGCAGATGTCAGTCTAGGCCCTACTGCATGTACTGTCTCATTGTTGATCATGTTTGCTCTCACTCCAAGGAAAATATCTTCTAAAACTTGTGCAGAAAGGGCTCATATTGTATGTCTTTGTTACTAAATGGAAAATCCCTTTGCCACAAAGGTATGGGTTTAGCTTAGTTCCCCCACAGACCAGCTTAGCCTTAGAGAGGAACCTGCCTGTACTCCCTCTACAGAACAGATGGTTTCTTGTCCTGTTTGCTTTATGCTGAAAACAGAGTGAGCTGTGGCTTCTCTGTCTGTATGTATTTCCTATAGTGTCCATTGTGGCTGATCCCCTAAGTACGTTGTGCTGTTGGTGAGGCTGCCATGCCATAAGCATGCATGTATTTCATATTTAAGCATGTTGTGAAAGCTGTGTTGACACTGACTTAAGAAGTTGTTGTCTTTCTACGCCCCCTGAAAGTCTGCTGTATTGTTAACCAAAGAATACTGGTTCTGGAGTATCATGAAAATATTTTTTGTTGCACAAATAAGAGGTTATTCTGGATTTTGTAAGAAGCTTCCTTTCACCTCAACGCTCATCTTCAGATCCAGCTGTAGCTCCCGATGCAGAGACATTAGTTGCACCCTGTATGCTGGCCAGAGAGACAAGTAATTCTAGCAGTAGGTGTGGTTCTTCTGATCCTTCTCTGAAAACTGGAAATCACTCATTTCCTGGAAAACAAGTGGAGAAAACTTGCCATAGTGCAGAGAGAAAATAAACTGGAGCTTTCCGCTGCATCCAAAAAGTGTAAAGATTGAAAGTGTTAGGTGGCTAATAGAATAATGGAGAGAAAAAATGTTAACTTCTGGAGATACCTTGGCCAAGGTGCAGAGGAGAGCAGTCAGGAGCATTACTGAAGACACAATATTCCTCTTATGACCTTTGCATAGGAACTTCTCCTTTATGTCATCTTTCTCTCTTGTTCAGAGCCTGGACAAGTTAAAGGCTGGATTGAACAAAGCCTACAAGGAGGAAAGAGTGAGGAAAAGGATTCCTGGGTTCGGGTCAATTTGGAGGGAAAAGAGTTTTTAACTTCTTGTGACACCTCTCTGCAAAACAGGAGTCAGATTTCATTCCTCAGAGTTTCCTGGGATTGATTGATTTAGCACTTTGAGGCCCAGAGATAAAAGGCACAGAGGAAGTGTCTCAGTTTGTTACTGAGGTATGGAAGTGGTTACACATGACAACTGAGAGGGGGGCCAACTAGAGGAAGTTATTTCAACTCTTTCAACTGTGGTTTCTCTTTCAGCTGCAGAAGCTTACAAGGCTCAAGTGAAAACAGGGCTTGTGGCTTTTGTGTACTGATAGTCTGTACTAGAGATCAGTGAGGGAGCACAAAGAAGGAACACTACTGGCCAAAGGATTGTTTTACGTCACCATGGACAAATAGGAAACTCAGTGAAGGAGGAGAGACATTTGCTTGTCTCATCTTCCCTTCTCTCCAGGACTAGATTTGTGATTCCTGCTGCAGACTTTTCTCAGCAAACTGCTTATTCCACTATCTTCAACGTCGTCCAGTTTTGTCTGGGCTCTTGGGACCTTTCCTTGCCAAATGCTCAGGATGCACTTGGATGTGCAGTTCATGTTTCCATGACAAACAGATCTTTGAGAATTTGATGCATGATGATCAGATTTGATGTGTGATCAGTTCATGCCCAAGAAACACAATGCATTAAGATGCAGTATGTTTTGCACAATGCTTTGCTGAGCTGGAAGCACTTACTTTATACTTCTAGAACAGGGCAATTCAGTTACAGTTCAAATTTTAATCAATTTTACATTTTAAGCTCTTAGGGGAAAAAAGGAAATACTGAAGTCTTAGGAGTTTCATGAGAAGTTTTTAACATAAACAGATGTGTGAAATGAATAAAGGCCAAGGACCTCCTTTACACAGGCTCCTACAAACAGTCTTCTTTTTTGTTTTAGCTAAATCTGGTACATCAAATAATGAAAGAAGTTTGGAGGAAATACCAGCTTCATTCCTGCATCTTCTGCTTGTGAGCAAGTCATTTAATTACCTTTTCAGCTTGTCTGTTAAAATGTGAACATAATAATTCTAGTGTTCAACAGTACTACTCTACTGTGAATGTGGTGCTTGTGGTAAGGATCCTTCTGGCCCTCTCTAAGCCAGCATTGACTGTTAATCATATAGGCAGCTTTACTGCTGGAGTTCAAAGGTTGAGCTCACCATGGTTTCAAGCAGGATGGTGGGTGTTGAATACCTGTAGAAACCAAGTCACTTAAACCAGCACTCAAATATTTCATTGGGGGAAGGAGAAAGGGGGCACCACATTGCCAGCACTGCACAGCCAGCATGTCAGCATTGAACAGCCAGTGCTGTTAGGTGACAGACACCTGGATAACAAAGATGGCATTCCATGGCAATTAACCTGAAACGTGTGTGTTTAGTACACATGTTGTAAAACAAACAGACCATGCCTTCAGGAAAGTATGGGCATTTCAGGTTCCTAATATATTGTCTACTTTGTTAAATACAGTGATGAGAGAGGAAGTACAGGAGAGTTTGCAGTGTTCCACATCATGAGTCGGATTCTCGAAGCTGCAAATAGCATGTGCATGCCTTTACCTCCTGGTAAGTCCTGTGTTTTGCTGTTTTAATTGTCAGTCAGTCAGAAGAGCAATGCTATAAATTCTCCCCAGAAGAGCACTTTAGTTGCAGCACAAGTGTCAAGTTAGCTTTGGCAGTATTGAAGTGTATTCAAGATAGTTACATAGGGGAAGACGCTCCATAAACAGAAGCAAGTGAAATTAATACATACTACAAATATAGACAACAAATCAGAGGTTGAGTTCTCTGTTCTTAGCTGCCAGTGGAACATTGGGACAGTCTTAGTTCAGAAGTAAAATCTAGATTTCTTTTGTGTATGTATTTTCCTTAGCTGCAATTTTGTGTCATGGGCTAAAAGGGAAAATCCTATCCTGGAATAAAAAGAGGGTTGTTTTTCTTTCTTTTTCCTCGTGCAGTTGCCCCCCTCCTTACATTTTTCAGTTTCATTCTCTGAAAGGATTACCTCCAGCCCTGATAGAACTGATCTTGATAAAAAGCAGGCTTACATTTCCTAGAGCTCAGAATCACTTAGAGCTTTTTCAAAGCACTTGCTTTTTTTTCTTGGTGTTAGGGAAAGACAACACTTTAAAGGTTTTTTATTCTCTTTGAATCTCTCTAATTTATATTTCCTGACCTGTCTTCAGACTTTGAAAATGTTTTTGTTATGAGATTGTCCCTTAAACTTACACTGTGTGAGCACAAGTGCTGCCACACAATGGTGTCATGTGATGCAAGACCATCATCTGGCTGATGTTAAGTGAGAAACTGAAATCTTAATGCTGCCTGTGGGAATGTGTGGGTGGCAGCCACATACTGGGAGTGGTGAGGCTTGAGGTTTTCATTAATTGGGAGGAAAGAGCGAGATAAAAAGCAAACTAATAGCACAATTCATATATAAGGCAACAGCTTGGAGTTGTTTTATGACTGTTTATGCCCATAACGACTGGTTTTAGTCCTCTCAGTTTTCCTCCTTCTGACAGGATTGTATCTGAGAGACCTTAGAGGATGCCTAAATAAGACTGCATGACTTTTGATTAACCAATTACTTCACCAACTGGAAGCAGTCAGAAGTTAAGGAGTGTTGTGGTTTAGCCAGAGTAATGCCAGTTTGTAACACAGACTTAGAAAAACTTCTTTGGTACAACAAAAAATATGTTTTTCTGTCTTTCATAGGTTTTCACACTCTGCACTTGGGGCTTGGTGTTCGATGTCTCCCTCTTCACACCCTCCTGCACTATATTGATAATGGAGTCTTGCATTTGACAGAAACATGTGTCTGGAAAGTGCTGAAAGGTACAGTGAAGTTCATTGGTTACCAGCCAGCTAACTGGGAGTGATGTCCTTTCAGCCATTCGAACTCAGACACAGGATTTATGGCACAGGACATTCAGTTCTTCTCCCAGAGTGCTTTTTCAGTGAGGGATGTAGCTTTTTCATTTGGGTGTTTCCCAAATGAAAGGAGAAAACCAGGGCTTGGTCTATATGATTGAGTCTCACCATAGTGGACAAAGACATTTAGGGGAGAAATTCAGTTTATCATTTTTCTACTTGGGACATCCTGGAAAAATTAACCTTAAAGATCATCATAGAATTTTTGGGGAGATTTCTGTGACTGTGAAAGTGCACACCTATATGTTAGTCTTCCATCTATTCCTCAGCTTTTGCTTTAATTATGTTTGGAACAAGATAATCCTAGTGCTGGGATTAGCAAATGGCTGAAAACTCAGTGGTAAGTAAAAATAAGTGCAGAAAAGCCTACCTGACCCATTATCCCACTTTTTTTAGTAAACATTGAGGTTGTATATGTCTTTAATTAGAATAGTAGGTTACCTAAAGGTGGGAGTTGAAATCAGTCCTGTATGAACCTATCTTGATAGTCAACAGAGGCCTTAAGGCTTCAGAATGAAATAGGCAGTGAGACAGATTGGCAGTTGCAGGCACAGTTAGCATTACACCCATGTTAATTGCCTTTTTGAGATCAAAAGGGAGGAAGAGAGCTGCAGAATAAGTTTCCTAGGATATAGCAGCACCACGATACAAGTCTCCAACAGTAATGCATTTCATCACAGCTGTAACCACATTCCCTTGTAGCAAGCTCCATCTTCCAGTGTTCAAGAAAAGGGACACAATATGCAGTATTAGTCTGTGCCTGGTTTTGGTAAATGAAGTGTTTATGAATGTTACAAATACAGGGAGTTCTGCTCAGTCAAAATGTGTTTGAATTACTGTATAAATTGTTAAAGGGTGAAGTTACATACAGAAAAATACTTACACAGTATAAATATAAATAGCACTCCTAATAGCCCTCATTAAAAATTAAAATTTTCATGTCATTACTGAGGTGGTGTTTCTTCAGTGTATCTTAAGTGAAAGTTGAAAGCTTTAGTTATGGAGTTACCAGTAACAGGGGTGGTTTGTTTTGCTGGTTTTTGATTTTTGGTTTTTTTGTTGGTGGTTTTTTTTTTTCTGTACTCCTGTAGATCTGGACAACACTGAGAAGAATGAAAAGCTGAAGTTCAGTATTGTCATGAGGCTTCCTGAGGTAACTAATTACTTTTGATGTAATTTCCTGGATATTGATTCCTGGAATCAATAGGAATTTCCTCCCTGTGCATAGGATCAAGCCAGTGCAAGACTTTGCAGTGATTCCCATAGGGCACAGAGAGAACCTGAACTTCACAGTTTCTCCATCTGCTGCTCATGACCTGTAGGGTACCCTGACAAACTATAGATGTACAGGAACTGTGTAGACAAAACTAACAGTGTTCTGTTGAGTGCTTATCTGCATAAAGTAACAACTGTTTTATGGGCTTTAAAGAGGACTTACTTGTGTGTGTTTTATAGCAAGTCCAAATGCCTCATTTGTGACCTCTGTGCTAGATTTTTTTTTTTTTTTTTTTTCATTTTATCATGGATGTTCGAAACCTGGTATGGTAAAAGCTGTAAAATACAATCATATCTCAGCTCTGTGGCCAGGACTGAATTACAAGATATCCTTCTCTGTGAAATCTCCCAGCCTTACCCATAGGTGAGATGACTTTTAGCCATGTGCTGAAATTAAATATCTGATGCTCCATTAGAAGTTCCAACAGAATGGGAGATTGACTTCTCCTTTTCCCCTTTTATTCTTAGTGCACACCACAGTACTGCAGCAGAACATCTCAGTGAGCAGAGGAAAACCAGGGATTCCCCCTGATGGAGTGCCTTGCTGTAAACCAGGCTTTTCTCAACATAAGTTGCTTATTGTTTGTTGATTGTGAGCTGTTACATATAGTTCAACTGGCCAGAAGTGCTGCTTTGGTTTTCCTCTAACAAGGGCTTTTTTATTTCGTTAGGGTTTTGAGAAGGGAAAGGGAAAGAGAACTCCACAGGAGGTTCTTTGTCCTCTGTATCTTGTTTTGGGCAAGGGCTGGTGAGCTGGGGTCAGCACAGGGCCTCGCTGAGCTGTCAGCCTCAGGCCTGGTGGGTGGGGAACATCATTCCAACCACATTTTGACACAAGTGACTGAGATGTGCTTGCTCAAGGGAACATGTACTGCTACTTAGACACAGTGGACTCAGTGCCTTACTGTATCTATTTACAGCTTCAGGGAAAAATGCAGAGAATAGTTTGCCAATAAAGGACAATATGGGGTTACTTGGGCTATTTTGAGGAGGTTACATTCACTAGATTACTTCATTTGCATCAGAAGCAAGTATTTAAATACCACTGAAACTGTCCAGCATTTCCTAAATGAACTCTTTTACCAGTCTGTATTGCAATACAACTAAAAGTAAGGGGAGAAAAAAAAAGATCTCCATAGGGAAAATAGCAGAAGGTGGAGCTGCTTTCTCAGTGTATTCATAGTTAGTTCTTTGCTTATTGGTTAGGACTGGGAGTTTTGGGACATCTGGTTATGAATCTCTCTTGCCTTTGGGAATGCCAATCAATGTTAACAATTGCCAGGATGATGTCTGAAATAATGGGATTTAAATTGTGTTCCTAGTATCTCTCCTCCCTGGCATTCTGCATCTGTAAGATTACTTAGAATGAGCTTGAGAAAAGCTGTGTTCTGAACAGAGCATTCAGGAATGGGGCACCTGTGTTCTTCATTGCAAAAATAATGGATCTAAGCTGAGGAGTCACAGTAAAGGAGAAACAGGCTTTCAGTTAATATTTAAGTACCCGTGCAAAGTGAGACAGAGGTAATGGGACAGACTTGATTGATAATACCTACTCAATACCTACTGAGTTACTCTGTAACTTTTTAAGTTTCAGGAATTTGATTGATTCTCACATTTTGGGAGCATACTGGCTATGAAGGTCCATAGCTAAAAATGATGATGGCTTAGCTTTTGTCATCAGTGTCTCAAAACAAAGCAGTCTATGTTGCAGCCTGGATTTTCTTTCCATTTTTTCCCTCCTTTTCCCCCTTCTAAGTTTCCACTGTCCTGTGTTTATGTTCTCAGGATTTTGGTTTTTGTTTTTTGCCTACTAGGCTCTTGGTCAAAAGGTCCGCCAGTTTTGGAATCATCCCATAAATGCTAATTTAATTGCACAGAAATATGTGAAACTTCTGCTTGAGAAGCTGGGCTCCAGGCAGGTAAGAGCACATAAGCCATTTTTAAAAAAAATCTTTTCCTTTAACAGTGTTGAGGTTCCTGACCATCCTGTAGACTGTAACACGCTGAAGTTAACAGTGAAACTTGGCACTATGTGACTTTATGAACTAACCTGAAATGTTCTCCCTTACAGTGTGGCAGACCTGTTCCTGAGAGACTCTCAGTCCCTGTAGAGTTTTTGCCACTGAACTACTTAACTAATGTTCTGGCAGAGATAGAGAATGAAGGTAAAGTTAACTCTGTAAAGACCAGTAGTTGTTACTCTTTGATGCTTACACTCAGCCATATCCTGATTATTTTGACATAAGTTAGTTCTAAAACTCCAGTGATGTCTGAATGTGTCGGTTTGGTCATCTTTCTGCTGATAGGAATTGTTGGGGAGCTTATTCACTGCAAATCCTTTCATCTAGATAATCTGTGTGTTGAATGCAGTTGTCAAACTTGCATTTTGTCGGAACACATGTAGTGAAATACGGTTTATAGACAGCATGGTGGTAGCTGTTACTCTGTGTTCAAATGGGGAGAAGGGCTTTTTGCTTGATTATATGGTATGGTGGCCAAGAGGCACCAAAATCAGATATTTCACCTCAGAAAAGGGTTCCTAAATCACTAGGTTAGGAGGTGCTCTGAAGTAACAGGCATTTTTTTATTTCAATGGTATTCCTTTTTTTTTTTGAAACAAAATTAAAATTGATTGGGGTATTTGCTTCAAACAGTGAACCTGAGCATCTGAAGGTTTTGAATTCTACTGTAAAAGCAAGGTGCATTAAGGGAAGCATAATATTTAGTATTACTGGCTATGCCTATACTAATAAAGAAAATAAAGTCAGGATAAGGACTTTAAGGCTAAAGCAGGATTGTCCATATATGGGTACAATACCATTAGTAGAGTAAAAAGGTTTAAACCATATGTTTAAAAGGTTAAACCATAAAGGTTAGACTATATGTTTAACCACCAGAAGTATATGTGAATGTGTCCTGCTCCATTTTATGTACTCACACAAACATAGCTGCTGTGCTTAAAAGTTGGTTTGGATCTCCTGTGTAGAATTAGTATGGAAATCCCTAGCAGCTCCCAGAGATGGTCTCTTTACTTACAGCCCACAAATAGGAAAGTTTCTGCCTTGGGTGAGTGTCCACATGGCTCCACTGAAAGCTGGAGGTATTTTATAAATGAAAACACAGGTCCATCTATTAACTTCTTTCAGTATTGTAGATGAAGATGTTTAATAGACTGCAGGACTAAGTGTACATGCTGTCTCTTATNACTTCCTTTATCTGACACACAAAAAAAGGCCTGGTGAGAATCTAGTGTTTTCTTTGGGCACAAAACTGTGAAACTTTTAATTAAGACACATCAAGAGACTGTTACTGCAGCAAGCTTGTGTCCACAGCACTGAGAGGAAAGTCACAGCCTGTGTTAATAACAAAGAAGCTTCTTACCCTGAGTGGGTTTTACAGCAGCAGTTCTGTGTGACTTCAGGTTCTTGAAGTGTATGCATTGTATTTCTCTCACAGCTTTTTGTGCCTTTCAGATTCCCTTGGAGTGATCAACTAAGGGATTCATATAGCAAAGCTAATTGCCTATCAGCAGGAATTCCCTCCAGTATGCACATCTCCCTCTTGCACTACTTTTTCTTCTCTAGGAGCTCCCTCCTCGGGGATCACTGATGGTCTCAATTAAGGAGGCACCAGTATCCATCAAGGTAGAATTTGAAGTACTATTTGATGTACTGCCCTGCCTACCCTCAGTGTCTCTCCTAGCAATCTAATTTCTTGCTACATCTGCTCTGATGTTCAGTGTAGATGGTCTGTGGAAGATGATAAACTTATTTTTCCTGAACCCCACAGCCCACCTTTTGCAGCTTTACCTTGAAATCAAATGGAAAGCAGTACTTCACCAGTGACTAACTTGCCTGTCATCCCAAAACACTGTCATAGGAATTACTTTAATAAATGAAAGCCAGTCTTCCTTTTAGTGCATTCTTTGATTAAAATTCGATGACCAGTTCTAAGATGTGTGCCCAACTATAACCCCACAAATGCACAATGTGCCACTTTACCAGTTTTCTCTGTCATCTCCACTGACTCCTGGAGCTGTGCAGAGCAGGCAAAAACTTACCTTAGCTCTGGCTTCAGCTGCTTCTTTTTGCATCTTCTTGTGTAATGTCTTTAACCATTCATTTTCTGTTTCTTTGGGAGGAGGAAGGCCTTGATCTATCCTTGATGAAACAGTAATCAAAAATTGCTCTTTGCCTCTCATTTCATGCTGGAGTTTAATGGTCAGTGCTTGCTTCATGGATAACTCTGCAACAAGAGCCATCATCTTCCGGTTTCTGTCCTTTATCTTCTTCTGCATTTCACTGATCTGTATAAGTAACAACTAAATTTTAGTTTGGGCTTCCCTTAGGCATGTACAGGGCATGACACTTAGGTAAATGTAAAGGATGTGAAAACAAGTCCATCTGGACTCAGTTTTGAAAAATAGTTGCTTACTTGAAAATGACTTGATGAAGCTGGATGTGTCTCTGTGCACACTCAGAACCACAGAAACTGGCAGAAACTTTGTAAAAAAGTCACATTTACTCCAATACAAGATCCAGAAATGCAAGTTTACATTTATCTCCTCTCCTTTTCAGCTGAATAGCAAAACTCCCATTGGCCTCAGAGGCAAGTATTAAACCCAGATTCTGATTGACCTTGTGCACAATCAGCTTTGTAACAGAAGTTTTATAAGCCCAATCTCTACAAGACTATAGTACAGGTGATAAAGTGGGTGCAGCAGGGCTGCAGGTTGTGAGGTTACCATTTACAGGGGGAGAGGGTGTGGAAGAAAAGGAATGGGACAGGAATGCTTGAGACTGACTGGAGATGATTCAAACAAAAAAAACCCAACCAAAGTTAAATACTTTTTGAAGTGGCTAATACAGAACTGGGAGAGTCAGAGCACTTGTAAATATAACATTTGGCACACTGCCATTTTTACAGTAGTTTATTAACCCATGGCCATGATTCCACAAACCCCAACAGCTGTATTATTTCTGTCTGTGGAAAATTAAAGATCTACTATAAAGATGTGGGGTTTTTAAGCTGTTCTGAATGCCAAACCTAACACTAAGCAAAACCAACCAACCCTGGCCTTCTTTTACATTAATTACTTAGCTTTTTTTTTTTTTTTTTTTTTTCAGTCTCCCATTCAGCTTTGCTATTTTTGGAGCTTTTTCATTAAGGAGGTAGAGATGAGAGGATTTTTGCTTTTTCCAAAACAATTTACTGGCAGTTACAAGGAAATCGTAGCTATAATTATATGAAAGTAACTACTAAAAATGGTAATTCATTCCTGTGTGGATGTCCCTACATAAATAACAAAGGAACAGTGAGCCAGATATCAATTTTTTTTGTATTCTGCAATAGAATTTACCTGGCTTTCCCTTATTTCTTTTTTAGACTTGGAGATGTTTGTGATGGAAAGGTTGTGAAGTATCCACACAAAAGGAGGATTCTACCAAGTTCCTAAGCATCTTACCTGAGAGAGAACTAATCGTATATTTTGGTGAAAGATACTATTTATGGTGAAACTTGCTTTTAAGCAGAAGCTACTCTCGCCTGATACCTTTGGCATGTCTAGGTTACTGTTACTACTAAATGTGCTACCATAGTTTCTGAAGACTAAACATACGATTTGCTTATTACTATTTCCAGCCACTTTTGTAATTTGCAAGTGAGTCATCTTNTTATGTAAAGCAAGTAAGAATAACAAATGATGAATCCATCTCTGTATATAATGCACCAGTAATGATTTATTAATTCTTTGTGCTAGTCATGTGTTGTTTTACTGTACTTCTGCCTTTGCAGTTGGAGTCTAATATATTCAGTTTTGTAATTAGTGCAAAATATAATCTTCCTAAAGTCTGTGTGACAGGGTTTTGCTTTGCTTTGGTTTCGTTTTTTTAAAAGAATAATATATTGCAACCAATACAGGATAAAAACAATTTTTCTTTAAAAATTTACCTCAATGGTGACTTTGGTTTTTTGTATATTTCCTTACAACTTTTAGAGCTACAGTTCAAACCTCAGCTTTAAAAAGAAATGATGGAGTTTAGTTTTCCTTCATTTTCAACTTTTATTTATATATAACTGAACCAGTGTTTGGTTTTGTTTTATTTTAAGTTCTAAACTCTGATGTTTAAATAATAATACTCGTTTGTTATGCAAAGAAATACCTGAAGTTCTGACATGAAAAACTTCTGCAGTGTCTGCGGGATTTAAAAGCAACTTGATAAAGTTTTAGGCTACTAAACTAGTGAAACACACTGAAAATTTGATAGATTTTGAAGGTTTACAATAAGCACCTCTGATATTCTCTCTGAGCAGTTTCCACTGATGCTTCTTCTTCCTAACCAATGAAATAAGGAGATCCAGTTCTTAGGAGTTACTGAGAAAGCTCATGGTCCTTCCCTTAGTGTTGCAATCCACTTGCAGTGGAGCAAGTGTTTTGGCTTTCTCGATAACTGCATAGATTGAAGGAATATTCTTCTCAATACAAGTAAAATTTGTCTGGCAAGTGTGAACTCTGCTGCAGAAAGCTGTGTTGGTGTATTTGTATAAGCAGTGGGGACTTTGTGCCTATTGTATCAATAACAAGACCAGATTTTCAAGCCTTCTCATTTTAATGAAATGTATTATAAAAAAAAATCATATGCAATAAAATTTCACCTGGAAAAAAAATAAGCATAGTGTGATGACCACTCATTTTTCTTAACATTTTAAAATACTGCACTGCATTTGAAATACCAGGGTCCTTCTAGCCAGGAGAAGAGAACTTGCATCACCATGGCACTACTTGGCCATGCTTCTGGCATTAGCAACCACTTTGTTTTCAATAAGGAATTTGGCTACAAACTAATAAACATTCCTTCAGTGCAGTGTAATTGCTATTGACCCTGGTGATTCAGCAGCCTGTAATGGGCTTTCCTTCTTTAGGTGCTGTCTGTTCAGATTTCAATTGGCTTCAGGGTAGGTTTTCTGAAATGTCTCATATTTGAACCAGGTTCACTTGGTTTGAAAGGAGCCAGAGCGCCGTAGGGCCGCGGCAAGGGGAGGCTGAATTCATCATCTGGGATGTAGGCATTTGGGCGCTGTTCAGCTGTCGTGTTGTTCAGCTCTCCTGCAGCACACTGGGAAAGAAGAAGTACCTTCTGATCACCTAGTGGTCATGTGCTTTAAAACCAGTACTCTCTCAAGCCAANACTCACTTGCAAATTACAAAAGTGGCTGGAAATAGTAATAAGCAAATCGTATGTTTAGTCTTCAGAAACTATGGTAGCACATTTAGTAGTAACAGTAACCTAGACATGCCAAAGGTATCAGGCAGGGCACAGAGAGCAGCCACTGGGCTGGGCAGGGAGGAGAGCCCGGCCACAGCTGTGGCTCCATCCAGAGGAGAGGGAGAGGAGCACTGGGAAGTGGAGGAGCCCTCACTGGCCCCCGTTTCCTTCCCCTCCCCAGGTCTGTGCATCCCGGCCCAGCAGGCACCCTCGGTGGAGGCTCCAGCTCTGCAGGGGCAGTCTACAGACTTACTCCGTGCTAACAGACAAGGTTTCCTTGTAGCTGGGGGCAGGCAGGAGGTGGTACAAGGGATTACAAGCCAATTTTAAATTTTTTAATAGAGACAGTGCTGTAAAAGTTGCAGGAGGGAGGCAAACCCTGCTGCCTGACAGATACTGACAGAACAGCCTGGGGGTTGGTCTCTTTTCCCAGACAACTTTCAACAAGACAAGAGGACACAGTCTTAAGTTGTGCCAGGGGAGGTTTAGATTAGATATTAGAAAGAATTTCTTTACGGAGAGGGTGATCAGACATTGGAATGGGCTGCCCGGTGAGGTGGTGGATTCTCTGTCCCTGGAGACATTTAAAAACAGACTGGATGTGGCACTCAGTGCCATGGTCTGGTAACCACAGTGGTGGTTCAAGCGTTGGACTTGATGATCTCTGAGGTCCCTTCCAACCCAGACAATTCTATGATTCTATGATACCAAATCCCACCTTCTGCTTTGTCCTCAGGCTACTTCTTCTACCCTTGAGACTACACCAACCATTTGATATTGGAGGTCTTCCTTTATTCACTGCAATCTTCTCTTTGAGCCATAGGATCCATTTAGGGATGGAGGAGGAAAACAAGTGCCTAACAGTTTGGTTGTGTGTTACCTCTGAACTTCCCTGCTGGTCAGCACTAATGGTCTCATCCATACAGGCATCCAGGTTTTTGACATTGAAGTTCCCAGGCGTCTGTCCTAAACTGACTCAGTGGTGACACAGAGAGATGTGGCACTCCTGGGACTCAGAGAGGCAGGTGTTCCCTGACCTTTCCAATGTGCAACCTTCCCATGGAATAACACTTTCCAGAGTACACTAGATGGACATCCATGTTTCACAGAAATATTCACTGAAGAAGTGACTGGGACCATTTCTTCATGTTTGGACTTGCAAGGCTGACAGTGGTGGGTTTTTGTGCTTTGATATGCACCTGGCCTTCTGTCAGCACCTTGTCACTCCAAGCTTGATCTATTAGCTCTAACATAGCATGACACAAGTAAGTTGCTAGAAATGCAACCCATCAATTGCAGGTGATGATATTATTAAGGAAATAAGTGGTCACTGGGTCTCAAAGTTGTGACCAGTCAGCAAAAAGGCAAAGGAAATGTTTAGATGTTGCTACCGGGATGGGGTTTTTCCACTGGAAGACAACGGGTCATGTTTAACTGGAAATGGGAAAGCTGACAGATCTCAGGTGATTATGGAACATTGCCATAACACTTGTTTTAAACACTTCTTTTTCTGGTAAAAGAAGCATCATGCAGCTTTTTTTTTAACACTTTGGCTGAGAACAGGCAAAGTAAAAACTTTAAGTAACTTTAGTGAGCAATTTCTTTGAGAAATCATGATTCAGTTAAAAATGGATTCTATTCCCTGTGCACCTGGGTACTGACAGATTTATTTTAATTATAAACACATAAAACTCAAGACCAGTAATACTCAGAGTGAAAAACGTAAGAGGAAGACCAGCACAAACAACAGGGTGCAGGCATGCTTCCTCTGATGTTTGGGGCCCAAATTTCTCAACCACTAAATCAGCCAAAAATGCCTTGTTGGAAGCAGTGATACTTTAATGAGATGAAGGACAGCTCACCAAGTAAAAGTTTGCAAGATTAAATAGTTAATTTAGAGAAGAAGGACTATTGCAGCAAAACTACTGCCCAAACTAAGAAAAAAAAATTAAAAAATTATATTTATCTTGAATACTAGGCTTACTTTCAAATGCAATATGAATTGGGAGTAATAACATGCAGGGTAATCCAAAAGTATGGAAAATAGCACATTAAGAAATAACCACACTGTTTTATCTCTGCTTAAGTGATGTGACTATAGGTGTCTGTCTTTGTTTTTCTCTTAATTTGTAGTGTTTTCCTCGCACAAGACTTTATTTCAGTTCTAAGAGACTCTAAGTCTTAAAACAAAACAAAAAGAAAATCCCTTCTTTCTTAGAGTGGGGATAAAAGGGATAGGAAAAGGCTCTACAAGAGAGGCTTTGCTGTGTTTCATTGTAATAGTTCAGGAGGTATTATTGACAGATGAACATGTAAGGGAACAGGTAGTGAGATAAAGGGACTGGTGTGAAGAAGTGGAGACCTGGTGCTTATTTTGGAAAGCTCAGAGAAGATAGGTCAGGTATGTAGAGCACTAGAAAAGGGCAAATATACCTGTTCTTTTAAAAAGGAGGGAAAAAGTAGCTATGGAACTGCAGATAATTTATCTTCAGTTTCTGCATAATAAGTCTGAACCAAATCAGTAAACTTTCTTTGTAGGTAGCTAGAAAAGAAAAAGGGTATGAGAAACAGTAAACACAGGTATGTTGAGTCATGCCAAACCAGGCCTATTTCTTACTATGATGATTTAAGAGGTGTGTGGATGAGAAATAATAGATTATCATACATCTTGATTTTTACATAGCTTAAATACAAGGTATGCACTACCTAAGAAAAATGAGATCTCAGAGACATTGCATATACTTCGAGGAGGAGAATATTAAAATTCAAAACTACCTTGAAAAGATCTGAACAAAAGATGTAATATTAAATGCCAAATGCAAGGTGCTACATGTATGCGGAAGAAATTACCTGTAGAAATACAGAATCAAGGTCACCTAATTATATATCATTCCTTTAAAAAAGGATCTGGCTGTTACATTCATTGCCATGAACGTGAATGAGTATGTCATGTTGCAAAAAAGGCTACCATCATACCTGGGCACATAACAGAAATATATCCTGCAGGATGCCCCAATTAATTCTTTCACACTAGCCCACTGACATTAGGCACCGAACCTCAACAAAAATAAAGACTATGTTGCCAAAAAATAAAAGGCAGAAAATAGAATGATCCAGCAAAGTTTTGTAAGGGCTGATGGAAAGAAACAGGGTTGTGTAGCCTAGTAAAAGGATGAGAGAGGAACGTGATTAATTTTCTTCCAGTAACATGGAATGCTGCAAGGAGGAAGAGAACTATTTGTCATGTCCCTGGTGGACACAATGCAAATCAGTAGTCATACATTGCAGCAAGAAATATCCAGGCTAGTAGTTGTGAAAAATCTTTCCTCTGTTTAGGAAGGACTGGGATAGCTTGCTGTGGAAACTGGAGTTTCCAGTGGCAGTTTGAAAGCTCAGCTTAGTGCTCCACGGAATGCGTGGCCGTGCAGTGCTATGTTGGGGAGGAGCAGGATTGCCTAGATAGACTTGTTTTCTCTCTGTTAGCCCCATTTTTCTATGGCTGCAATGTAGTCTAGAGGTGTTCATGGGGTTGTATTAAAACCTGAATAAATGTTGATGCCAAATGCCTGTTGATCCCTGTTATGTTAGTTGAGGCATGAAAGTCCCATCCACAGCAACTTGACAGCTCAGCAAGTCTACTTGTTGGACTAATTAGTGGGCAATGCTAAGTATTTCTCATTGATGCATGAAGGTAGCTTGGTTTTCATGGGTCATTTCAATCAGCAGTAACAGTCTCTTGATGTGTCTTAATTAAAAGTTTCACAGTTTTGTGCCCAAAGAAAACACTAGATTCTCACCAGGCCTTTTTTTGTGTGTCAGATAAAGGAAGTACAGGAGTACAGGAAACCCAGGTGAAACTTTCATTCTTTCTGAACTGGCACACAGCCCTGACCTGTGCTTTTCCCCTGCCCAATGGGTACCCCAGCCACCAAGATACGAGGCCAGTTTCTGCAGCCTATTGAGTACAAGGTACTCATTCATCCACCTATTCTAATTGGTATATCAGAATTAGACATGCCATCTCAGAATAGCTAATTTAGTGATGATTAAAGCATCCATTGAGAATATATGAGACTGATCTCACAGTGTCTCTAAAAAGATCAAAAGATCTGAGTCAAATCGAAGCAAACAACAAATACTGAAACTTTTTCTATTTCGTGAATTGGATCTTGTTTCCTTTAAGGTTCCTCTATATATTTCAAGTATTACCAATGATGGATATCTGTTGTTGGAAAATCACTCAGCATTCAATAACAGAAAATTGAATTTACACAAGGAGTGAGAGAAAGGTTCTGGAGTAATAGGAAGGTTGGAAAATGCAGGAGTGGAGGTAAAATTGTACAGATAAGAATAAGGTGACAAAGTCCAAAAAATACCCAAGACTTCAAAAAGAGACAGGAAGGGTAGGAAAAAGGGAAGAAGAAAACTTAAGAGGTGCAGGTACAGAATTCAACCTGCCTAATTCAGATGATCTAAACAGTATTTCAAACATGGGAACCTTTTGAAGCATCCTTCTTACATGCTTCAATGTCTCCTATACAATTGATGGGGAGAGGTAGGTGGCTTGAGAATAGACACATCCAAGAGAAGTATCATGTTCCCTAAGTGAAGCTGTCAGGATCTGCTTCTGAAGGCAAAGACACTCAGCTGCTTCCATTAATAGAGAGACCTTGCTCACTTATCTGGATAATTTGCTCTGTGGGCTCCTGGCACAACCTTGGAGTTGGGCACACTGGCTCCTACACAGGGTCACAACAGAATGGAAAAACAAAAACTAAGAGGAGAACTCAGAAACTGGATTTACAGGATGCATTGTTGGAGGACTGAGGATCTCAAGTAGAAATGAGGGTTTCATAGTCCTTTGTTGGACTGGTCCTCTCTCTGAACTTTTACAATTATCTAAATTGAAAGATAGACAAATAGTAGCTTTTACAATTTTGTGCAGGCACTAACAGAATATGTATGGAAAAAATTACCATCTGGAGATAAGGTCAAGAGTAAATGAGCCATTTCAGAAAGCAAGGAAAGAATGTCCCAAACACTGCAGTTTGCTAGTTGTTTAATGTCATGTTGTAACTAGAACTAAAACTTACAAAGAGGAAAACATATGTGGATGATATCACTGTAGGCAGCAGAGTTTCCAGAGTAGGCTCAGGGTCAAATGTGAATTGAGTTATTATTTTAGAAATTTGAAGAGCTAAGTATATCTCCCACCCCTCCACCTACCCCATCAATACAGTTTCAACAAATGTTATCTACATTCTCATTTTCCCTCCATGACTCTCATTCTCCAGCTTAGTCATGCTGACATTTCAGGCTATGGGGAGGGTTAGATGAGATTCTGTACCCTGGAAGTATTTGGTGTGAGCCTAACAAAGTGTATCAGCCAGTTACACAAAAACATAGAAACTCATATGTCTGAAACTTTCTGCTTTCATAAACTTTTTTTTTGCTTTCTGTGAACTTACTGTAAGTTTTAAAACACAGAATAATACAAACAAACAAAAAAAGCTTACTGTCCCACCAACCTGTATCTGAAGTACCACCAGATGTGCATTGAGGGCATTCTTCACTGGGAGTACTTTTGACCACGATTTAATCTTTCTCTTTTCCTCAGCTACCCTCAGCTTCAGAAATCTGATCTTTTCATCCATAGCCTGTATCTCAATGTCTCCATTTCTACACAACATCTCTTGGATGTTTATTAAAAAAAAAAAAAAAAAAAAAAAAAAAAAAAAAAAATTACACTTATAAGTGTATTCCATTCAAGAACATAACTGTCAATCTTGAAAGATAGTAACAAACTGGGGAAATGTGCAAAAGTTTCACAAATGTTATTTTAATATAATTAAAAGATTTAAAATGGGTAACAAGATAATTACAATGTGAAACTCAGAGAAAAACAATTATGAAGCTTAATCTGGTTTCTCATAATTTAAAAGCCCTTCTGTCCTTCCATAGCATTCATTAAAAATGGATTAAAATGATCAGGGAACTTCTAATCTCTTATGATTTAGTGCCTTATCTCCACATAAAGCACCAATGGAGCAGGAGGCTACAAGCTCTCAAGGTATTCAAAAGGTAATCCACCATATTTCTTAATAATAGTTCTGAGGAATTAATACCTTCTTCCAATGGAGAAAAAAAATTCTATGTAGTGCAAAGCAGCCTGGACACTGCAGTAGTGAGAGGACAGCTTGGCAGTGAGGCAACCTTTCAGTATTCCTGAGAAGGGGTGCTCATAAGCAGGAAAATATTGTTGTTTTATTAATATGAAAATCAAGCATTATATGACATCTGATTTCCATGTATACCTTTCATTCTGTAGCTGAATAGCCCTTTCATATTTTTTGCAGAGCTGCACTATTTCCCCTTCAATTCCGGTGATGGTATGGGCAAGTCTCTCAAGATCCAGGCGCCGTTGCTGTTTCTTTTCTTTCATCTCCTGAATGGTTTTTTCCATCTTTAAATAATCACGTCTGAGGATGTCTGTAATTGATATATTATTTGTATTCTTCAGACGTTTCTTCTGCAGTTCTCTTTACATAACAGAAGTAGGAAAGATTTTAGTCTTTTCAATTTGAAAGCAATTTCGGCAGTTAAAACCAAAGAAACTAATTCATCAAATACACAACAGATCTTATATGTCACTCTGCCTCACAGAAGCATTATAAGAAGCAGAAAGACTCTGAGAACAGCTTTTCTCTGCAAGCTCTTTCCATCTTGAAAAGAACTGGATGATGGACAAAGGTCTGTAATGGAACACTGCAGTCCAGCTCTTTTCTTCTTCTCTGGGTAGCCCAAGGTGATGTAAGACATAAGGTTCAAGAGCAGAAGCATAAACTGAGATGCAATTCTTAATGAGTAGAAATCCTGTCCTATTCACAGAGCAGTTTTAAAATAATTTTGTAGTTGTGATTCAGAGGTGTCCAAGTTTATTGCTTATAAAATAATGTATCACAATGTTCACACAAGAGAGAATCATATAATCATAGACTGGTTTGGGTTGGAAGGCACTTTAAGGATCATCTGGTTCCAACATCCCTACATGGGCAGGGACACCTCCCACTAGATCAGGTTGCTCAAAGCCCCATCCAGCCTTGCCTTGAACACATTGAGAGATACAAAGGAGACAACCACAGCTTCCCTAGGCAGCCTGTGTCAGTGCCTCACTACCCTTTCAGAAAAGATTTCTTCCTAGTATCTAATCTAAAACTACCTTCTTCCAGTTTAAAGCCATTACCCCGTGTCCTACTAATTTCCTGTCTAACAGATGAGGAAAAAAAAAAAGAAAGCCACCATAATAGAGGGTTAGTGACAAGATCACACCATATACCCACAAAAAATGAATAGCAGAACTCATTATTCCCTTGCTGGGAATAGTGGTCTTGCTGGACACTACATGATGGTCCCTTATTTAAAAGACAGATCTTGTTGCCACACAAATGATTTATCTGGTCACGACATGGAACTCAGAGTTACAGCATTTGATTGTGGTAACTTGATCCCAACTTTATCTACACTGGGAAGATACTCCTATCAACACACAAAAGAAGTAGTGAAAGGAGAAGCATGGTCTCCTGTTAACTACAGAACTGCAGATGAAATGTCCTGCATCCCCTGATGGGCTCCTTATTTACATTGCTGGGTGACTTAATCCACAGCAGCGAGCTTCTCCCTGGCTCACATCTTCTCTGTGTAGAACACTTGGGGGTTCCACAGATAGTACTGAATTGAACTCTTGTAAAGTGAGTTTCATACTGAAAATGTGACAGTATTGCAAAAATGCAATGTGTTATGAAATATTTTCTGGAGAAAAATATCTCATTTGGACTGATACTCTGTCCTCCAAACTGTGCAGGTTGCAGTTAAGTCAATGATACTGTGATACTAAAGACTGTTATTTGAATTATAATATATTTTTGATAGCCAAGAGAATTAGTAAAAATTCAGTATCTCTGGCCAGTTTTAAATCTGAAGGTTAGGAGAGACAAAAATATCTGTTGGATCTGTAGAATCATCTATAATAATTAGATATTGCTGATATCTAGACAACGTATGCCTGCTGCCTTAACCTTTTTTGTCTCCTTTTATCAACAATTGACTGGGAACGCCACAAAATGTCAGCTTGGGCATCTTGACAAAATCACTTAAATCACTGAAGTTCCAGCTCTTGTCTAGCTAACTCCAGAATGACTTTGAAATTAAGCTACTCAAAGATACATGATATCCTATGAGTGAATGTATCCTGAATGCATTCTTTGGTCTGGTTGTGCAATTTTTGGCAGCAAAAGCCAAAGTTTTGGGAAAACCAAATTATTTTTAAACTACTCAGTTTTGGCTGCACTGTTTTGCACACACAGTTAACTATTCATTAACTTCCTACATTCCCAAGGATAGATTTTAGAGACATTGTCATTCTATTTATAATTGCAGAGTATCACCACTAGAATGACTTAAAGATAGCAAAAAGATATCTCTACTAAAAAGAAATCTCTACTAAATAATGGTCTCAGAAAAAACAGTCACAAGCACCAACTGTTCTGCCTCATCCTCTTGTGAATGTGACTTTTCATTTTGACTAGGATTGCCTGGAAATTGAAACCATGTTTACTTGATCTGAAATAAACATTACCCAATAAGCTTCAGTTTGAGTTTGAACCAAGAAATCCAGTTTGTTCTAATTAATAATCTAACAATTTTTAGAAAGCCACATACTGTTAGTGACTCATTTAACAGTACCATGTATCAATCTATTGTGGAATCACAAATGCTTGAGACCTGTTTTAGCCTCAGGATAAGCTAGTATGGGTACAACAGTGCTGTTCATATTGAATGAAATAGGATGATAATTCAGCTACTAGAGGCTCAAGAACTGTGATACAAAGGAAGAGCAGTGATAATTTACTCCTTAAAAAAGTGAAAGAGCAGCCTGACAACTTCAAAAATACTTCATGCCATTCAGAGATGCCCAGGCTAATGGTGAGGTGTAAGACTGACAAGAAATTTGAATAAGTTTTGTAAGGGTGTTGCTAAATGTCTTCGAATCAGGTTTTTAAAATCAGGGTAAGAACTATGAAGGGTGCTATAGGCATTGCTGAAGTTGGACTGGATCAACTCTTAAATTTCTTTCTAATCTTACATTTCAGTAATTGTGATCTACAGGTTACTTAAAACTCACCTTTCCTTGGTTATCAAAGTATTCCTTAAATTTTCTGTTTCATCTCCTAGCAACTGTACCCGGTTTTTAAGACCATTTGCTTTCTGACGAGCAGCATGCACCAAATTTATACATCTATTCCTTTCATTTTGGATAATTTCAGACATTTTAGAAAATGCTTGGAGTCTGAAGAAATGACAAGTGTGAAAGAAACAATTATTATAATTTTATGCATACATTACTTAGATAAAAATTGCTTTAAAAGACATTTTAGTATTGTCTTACTCGTTTTGGATTTTTCTTTCCCTCTTTTTACACTCTCTCATTTCAATATCCTTTCTTTTAATTTCTTTAATAATATTTTGGAGTTGTGTCTGAAATTTAAATAAAATTCAGTGAGCACATTAGATATATCAAAGATATATTGACAAAGAAATCACTTGAAGCAGCTGGTCCTCCTAGAGGAGGAAAAGACAGGGAGGCAAGATTATTCTAAGAACTTATTCTAATTGTAATGAAATACTGTTATCATAATAACATTAAAGAAACTAGGTTTTCTGTGTATATTAAGCTTGAAATGACTGTTATCAATGCAGATACTTTGATACTGCATCTTAAAATCCTTGGTCCAGATACAGGAATTCTGCAATTTATATCAATCATTCTCATGGTTCAATCATTATATAATTTTGGGACATATACACCACTGACATCACACCTTTTCAAATATAATTTATTTTTCACTCTTTACTGGTTTTTAAGCAATAACCAATGATTGACTAGAATGATACATTTACATTTTGTTATGGTTCTGAACATTATGTCCTCAGTTCTCTTCAGTCTTTAGGATCCCATGTCATTGACCTTCCCCAGTCAGGCCTTTTCTCTCCTCCCACTGGTATCAGGAGGAGGAGACTGACATGAGGAAAGCTGCTGCATGTTGGACTGCAACTCTGGGCATATGTGTCTGCATATATTACTTTGCAGTTTTAATTTCTTTGATTTGTTTGTGTACTGATTTTTATTGAAGGTGCCAATGCTGACATGTTTGTTTAATTTTATAGACAGTCAAAGATTCACAAACTGCTAGAAGGATACCTCCCTGGGTACCTTGGACACACACATACATTGTGTGTGGGATACTTAATGCCCATATCCAAACCTGGTAGCTAGGATGAACTCTGCAACATCACAGCACAGATCTATTATAATGCAAGCAAGCTGCAGGCAGCAAACCCAGTGACAATCCTGGTTTCTGTGACTATAAAAAAAGTTGTTTTCCATCTTTCTTCATATTAATACAACAATTTACACATGGAAATGTGTCAGGAAAAAAAAATGTCTGCCTCTCCTTGGAATGAGCTGCACTACTGGTTATCTTTTAATGTCCATATATTTGTAAAATAAAACACATATCTATACTTCTGAGACTCTCAGTTAAGGCTTTCTGCTTTTGTTCCTCTTTATTTCATAGGCTTGAAAGTAAATGTCCTTTTAAATACCTTATTTCAGTTGTGGCACGATATTTTAATATACTATGCACTGCACAAGAAATTGTCAATAAAACAACACAGAACTTCCTGTGCTGGGATGGAACTTCAAGGTAAAGCAGGAAACAAGAGTCCATAAGGCTCTGCTCACTAGTAATTTAATTTTTCTATATACCAGCTTTCACTTTTAGTCTATCAGCTATATAAGATAATTTTTTACCTGAGCTTTCTGAGCATTCCTAAACTTTTGTTCCCTCTCTTCAACTCTGAGCTGCATCAGATGTGCAAGTCTGGATAACTCATCTCTGCATTTTTCCTGTTGTTTGAAAAGCTGTCCTTCTTCAGCAATACATTCTTCTAATATGCGGGCATCCTTCCCTGCCATCTTTTCCTACAGAAAATTAAATTCAATACTACATGCCTTGATACATCAATGCTGGCAAACCCAAAGTTGGAAATACTTTGTATTTATAGTCAAAGTACATATGAATATAGACTACATGGATTTAAAAAAAATAATTCTTTAAAATAGCAGCTGAAATACCATATACAATCCTCATAATAACATGTCAAGATATTTTATCACCGAGAAGCATTTCTGTTCCTCAACCTGGCATATCTCTCAGCTATTTTCCATTGGGCAGCATGATTCTTTACAGTCATATCACCTCTAAATAAGCTTACTGTCAGGTCTTGACATGTCCATACTGCACAATGGATAACACTGAGCTTTCACATTTAGAGACTAAATCTATACATTCAAAACAGAGTAGAATATCTAGATGCCTAGAGGTGATGAAGATCAGTCAGTACAGCCAGTGAATTCTAAAAAGCTATTTGGTGTACCCAGTGTAGGCTGACCTCATTAGAAGGAGGTGAATGGATGAATTCCCAGGCTTCAGGGACTCCAACAGATGATTATTGACTGTGGTGGTGCATTAGACTCATATCCCATACACAAAAAGTGACATGCAGATACTGAACATATACGTATTCAAATACAAGCTGAATCCCACCTGATAATGCTAACAAATTCAAAGACAGCACAAAAAGAAAATGGGTATAAGGGAAAGAATATCAGGAGGTATGACCTTAAGAAAATGCTATGTCTGAAATATACTGCTTCTTATGAAGTCATTTCTGTAGTGGCAAGTACTGATACTCTCATAATCAAGACTGTGTTTTTGATGCAATAAGACATTTCCAATATCTGCATTTCCAGACTATATGGCTGTGCTGTGTAGAGACAGACATCACACATGATAAAATCCTGAAGATGAAAAATTAAAAAGCTAAAAAAATTAAAATGCTAAACTGTAATTATTTCAACAAACACTGTGCCATATCCCAAGAACATGTCTACCCATCATATTTCTAAATGCAATGTCATTAATGATATTCAGAAAGACTGAACCTAGAAAGTAGATGTGCATTCTGCCTTCCAGAGTGTGACCAGAAAAAAAAATATATGACAAACAAGTAGTCTTTAAAACTGAACAAATACTGTCACATTTTCTCACTAGACAGCTCCAGCTAGGAACTCCCATCTTTTTTCCCAACACCAGTCCCTTCTCATAATTGAAAAACAACTCTTATAGCAAAACAAAGTATGAGAAAGCAGAACTCAGCACCTGTTCAGCCAAACGTCTCTTGATCATTTCAATTTCTTTCTGCAGTTCTCTTCGCCTTCCCAATAGCTCTCCATTCCTTTTAGGGATAGCTTCTACCTACAAAAATAAACCAAGCTCATTAACTGATGCAACTAAAAGATATGAAAATGTAGTTATACACATAAAGAAATGGGTTTTCTTTCTTGTTAGATTAGCTAGTCCAAGAGTCCTTCATTGAGTTCCTCAGCAAGGTATCTGGGTTTCTCAAATTTTTCTTTTAAGAACTGTAAACACTAAACATCACAAATCCCAGTTTAAGTACTGAATTTATAAGGGTTATGTTCTTCAGCAACTAAACCATTGTTAAAAAGAAATCATCACAGGCAGAGACTATGCAAAGATGTCACTCTCTAAATTAACAGATTTTCTGAGTGAAATTCTGACCTTGCTGAAGGAAAAAATAGATCAACCACTGATCAATATTTCACATCTGTGTAGATTTTATATATTTTTTGCTCTTAGTTATTAAAGTATGACTTTTCCTCCTTATGTTCTAGGAAGTCAAAACTAGCAACACTAATGGATATGTATTTTTACTTGTACATTATGAGAAAACCTGTTTAATCAGTCAGATTTTAAAATGAAGTGTGTGAAGGAAGACACATTAGAAACTCCTTCCTGATTAAAATATATTTGAACCACCCCACTGCAACTACTTGCATGATAGAACTCATAAGAAAAATGTATTGGCCTCAAAGTGATTACACTTAAAATTTGTTTACAATTATAAATAAGTAAAAAAGAAGCACAGCAGGATAGCTACGTAGTGATATGTTGCCTGTCCATAACTGCACATCTGTAATTCACACAGGCAGGAAATTTTACACTGAATGACACATCTGGAAGTTGTTCAAAGACACCACACATAACCTCATGGCATCTTTCTTGGATCTTAAGCAGAGCTACAAGTTTAAAAAATCTATACCTCAATATAGATAATGAGATGTTTTGCACTTGTGGTTTTCACTTCTGTGATGATATTATAAACTTAGATGTCATTTATTTGCATTACAGGAAAGGGAAGCAAGAGGCACATTAAAGGTCCATCTTCAGAGTTACTTTGGTTTCAGCTTTCAACTCTCAGACAGGTTTGGTTTGACTTAGGTTTGCTCAAAGGTCAATAAAACCTACTCTAAGCAAGTTGCTGTCACTCTTGTGGAAGGACCAAACATATCCTATTTGCAGAGCATGTATTAGCTACAACTTCTCCTGCACAAAACACTTCACTGGCTGTAAGGAGGTATTACCATGTTTTCAAGATGGGATTCTAAAGATGCCATCTAGTTCTTGAGCATAAAAGGAGAAAGCTCATATAAACATTTTTAATCCACTAAAGACCTTTGTTCACATAAGACGTGAGCAAACTAAGGCATTTTTGGCTGACTCTGCATTGGCCTGGCTGAAGAGAAGACATGCATGGAGGGGAGCAGTGGTTCTGCTCTGGGCTGGCAAGAGCCGTGGCAGACAGTTCTCTTTCACACAGAATGTCAGTGTTTAGCAATAGCTGACCTTTCACAGCCCACTAAGAAGAAAAACACATTTGAAGGAAGCGTTCCTGTAATTTCCTTATTCTACAAACCAGTCATTTTGCACTTAGCATGTCATTTAGAGAATTTTGGGGAAGCACACTGATGTACTGCTTCTTCTGCGATCACAGTTTTGTACTAGTTATTAATTATTGTGATTTTTTTTTCATTGGAAATCACACTGCATAGACATAAATCTGGCTTTAAAAATATTAATTATAATTTAAATAGTTTTTTAAAAATTTAAACATTTAGAAATAATTTAAATACTGTAAATAATATTAATACATTTAAAATATTTTTTTAATATTTAAGTTTTCATAGGTGTGCTCCTAAGTCTTCCAAATTAAAGTAGTCTCAAGACAGCATAAGCCAAGCAGAATCAAGCTTGCCAACCTAGTTTTTCATGCTCCAATACCACATTTGAACTGACCATGCTGCAGAGAAGTGGGGATTTCACCTTTACTCTTCTAAAAGAGCCAAGAAAAGAATCTGAGAAAACACAGAATATGGGAAGATTGCATTCAGGTAGCACCCTATAACTTCTGGAGTAAAATACTGCATTGAATTCCACTTCTACCTTTACTGGCATTCCCTTTCCCCCACTCCTCATGAGGATGCTCCATGAGAGACAGACACAAGCCCACAGGAGCTGACACTGAGGAATCCTCTGGGGTGCAACTTCACCTTCGAGGCTCTCATTACAGGTCTCTTGCACAGCATTGGGTTGGGTTCAGAACTCAGGCACAACAGTGAACAGCTCTGTCAGTTGTGACACTTGATTTTTTTCCCATCAGGAATATTTCTTCAAAAGGGACAGAGGAAAAAAATACTGTTTCCCAGACTGTCTTAGCTGATACTGAACAGAAATACAGCACAAGGTATAAGATCAAAGTCTGGAATATGAGACCATCCTTTAATCAATACTTCAGGAAATTCTATCTAAAACTTTTGTGTAGTTGTAGAGCTTTCCTCCCTTCTCTCAGGTGGCCTTATATTATTAGGTGGTTAACAAATGTGAATTCAGGAGGAATTTCAGGGGAGACAGAAAAAAATATTCTATCACAATAATATTAAATATTATTGAGCAATGCTTGGGCTTGCTTAAATAGCAAAGATAAGTATGTGTGGGTTTAGACATCATAGTTATTTTAAAAGTCTTCACAATACAGTAAACAAGACTTTTTTCTGCCCTAAACTGCTTACGAGGACCAAATAAAATGTCAATGACACTGTCTATCTTGGTAGAAAATAGAAAGTCTGTATGTTTTTAAGTCAGATAATGGATATTCTCCTCTGAAAAAACATCCACCTGACTAAGGAATTTTACAATATTGACTTACAATTTAAACTAAAAAGGGAAGTAATACAAGAGAAAAATTTAAGAAAGAGAACGGAAGAACCAGTGATGAGATGAAGAGTAAAAAAAAGTTACAGAAATAAATTGTTAAGAAATATTTGGAAGGAGAACAGAAAGAAAACGGTTTGAATAGACAAGAATGAGACTGCCCTTTAATATCAGAGTAGAAGGCACAAAAAAACTAGAAAGCAGTAAAGCAGTATGGAAAGAGGCATCTCTTAATACCAGACTTTATTAATGATAGTTTCCTATCCCCTGGAATGATGTTATAAACATTATAAACTGTTTACAGTAATGCACAAGCAACCCTCAAATTTTCAAGGTTTATCTTTTCATCCTCTGGGAGCCAGGCAGTATTTGGCTCTGTGTCTGCTACAAATTTATTCTATGCCAATAAGAAAGACACTGTATTATTTCACCCATAAAATGACCATAATGCCACCGTGCTTTAAAGGAAGAAATGGAGACACAGCATGGATAGAATAATAGGATCTTTCAGTTCTCTTTGATAGGATGCTCCCACCCTAAAATCCATTTCTTAAGAATACCCATATATATCTTGATGCAGTATCTTTATCATAGCTACATGTTTCTTTGTAGTTTTCTCCTCTTCCCCCTTTCAGTATTAGTCAAAAGATTTCATATAAAAATTTCTTACAAGAAAATCTATAGTCCTTATGATTGTTATATCCATACAGACCTCTAATTTGAGTCTTTTATGATGCATCTTAGCTTGTTTCAAGGAATCGTAAATCATACTCTGTTGCAACTCCATCTTTTTTAAGTTTCTCAGTTCTTTGTCTTTCTGTGTTTGCTTGTGATTGAGAATATCCTGTTGCTTTTTTTTCTCCAAGACACATTTATCTATATTATGTTTCAGAGCTTCTCTATATAGACAGACACAGAAATTTAGAAACAAATAACTTGACCAAGACATGTATGCAATCATTCATGATCATTTTATCAGGTTTTGAGTACTGCATCATTCTGGCTGAGTAGCAAGATAAACTCAGAAATCACTAACACAAATAACCTAAAAGATAGCATTTCTAGAACTTTAATCAGTAATATTCCTAATGATGTGAATGAGACCTCACAGTCTTTTCTAAATAGTTCCAGAGAAACTCATAAGGAGAAAGCACATTTTTTAGTGTGAGGCAATATTTCCATGTTCACTTCATTCAAAGATTACAGTTTGAAGTGCTGCTATCCTTTAATACAAAACCTTAAAAACAAAAGCAGTGTTGCTGAGCATAAGGCCATAATTACATCTATGCATTTTCCTCTGCAAAGAAGGAATAATTCAAAGCTTGCAATCAGCCTAGCAGTTTCTTTTACTTTACTAAGAGTATACAAGCTCATGATTCAAAGGAATAATAAAGAGATGAGTAACCATTCCCACTGAAATTCAGGAAGAGGTTATTGCAGAAATCTATGATCCTCATTTCGAAAATGAAAATACTGACATATTTTTTCCTTCCTCAATTTACTTTCTGTGGTTTTCACAGAAAAAAGAAAATATTTTCACTGGAGAGAGGTACCCTTTGAAATATATCTCTTTCAGAGTAAAACCCAGTTTCAGTGTCCTGGGATTTAATCTGATGCTTATAATTTTGATGTATTTCTTAAAGACAGATCATAGATTACAGTGGTTTATATAAACATTTCTAAAGTCAAAAGCTAGTTTCACATCTGCTTTGATTACTTCATAAAACCTGAAAACATAGGCAATGTGTTATGCAGAAAATAATCTATATATGAGAACAGATAATTTTTCACTTAGACTACATGGCTTATATCTACTACTCTAACCTGTCTGATACGACTTCTAATTCCTTCTCTCTGCTAATTTCTAGTAGTTTTGTCAAAGCAATGCATTCTTGTTCTTTCCTTTCGAGCAAAATTTGATTCCCATCCAATTCCTTCATTACATCTTCTCTTTCTTGCAAAATCTCTTCAGTCCTTTTTTCGATGGCTTTCAGGATACCAGTAAACTCTTCTATTTGGTTATTAAGGGCTTCTTGCTTCTTCTCTGCATCACTGTTGGTATAGTTTAACAAAACAGAAGGGATTCACACGTGCATATTTAAATAGCAAAGTGTAAGCTGCCAGTTTTCATGGAGACACAAAACCATCTCAATCCCACAGCTATCCATGGTATTTGTTTGAAAGCAGGCCACATACAGTTAATATCTTCAGATGCCAATACAGTTCAGCTACGAAACTGAAGATGGCCATGGGATTAACAGGGAGCTTAGCACCATGACAGTGTTAAAAAGGCTCCTCATAAACAGATTTCTGTCAAAGTTACATGGGTGCAACTCTTCTAAATGTTACTTCCGAGGCTGGAAACAGTTTATTCTGTAACACAACACAAGTAGAAGGACTCGGCTAAGTGCTTCATTAAGAACATTCTCCAAAAGGTACTAGGTATTTTAAAAAGCTTCTCTAAATTGCTGTATCTTTATGCTCTTCTTTATGATAACAGAGTTTCATTAAGCATTAAGGTGTGAGTAACATGTGGAACACAATCATTATGTAAGTGTTAAAACAGTGAAATTTAACACAGTCTAACAATTTCTATCTTAAAATAGGGACTGCAAGCAGGAGACATGCATGTAACCCTATGCACGTATAGAGAGAAGCTAATACACTGTTACTGAGGTCTAGAAACTGTATAAAAGCCTAATCAATGCATCACATGGCAACATTATTTTCTATTAAAAATCTATTAAGTAGATCTGATAAATTTATGGATTTTAAGTGGATTATAGCTACTTTTTTAAATGTTGGTCCTAATCTTAATCAACAACTACACTCAACTGTCTCTGTAACAAATAAATGAAAATAGGTTATACATGTATATATAAAAAACTTATTTATTAAAAGCATACCTTTTTTTCATACTAATGTTCTCATTCTCTTTTGCAAGTTGTCCTGGAACATCAAGAATCTGTACTAGCTCATCCTAGTGGCAAAACAGAAAGTTTAGAATAGCCTCAGAATCTGGTGATAATTCATAGAAGTAATATTCACACAAAACTGCTGTGAAAATAGGTAAGAAAAATATTTTCATATTATTTGAATTACTCCCAGGGAACTGCAGATGTTAGTTTTGAAAAGAAAATTATGATATTTGCCATTTTGTTACATCTGTAAGACAAAAATTATGCTAGAATATTAATAGACCTGATGATGTTATCTCTACATGGAAAATGGTAAAGACCTGGGTATGTTTTTTAATTTTCTGCATAAATTTATATTAACTTGGATCTAAGCATACAGTAGAGCAGCCTAAAACAACACAACATAGCAAGCAAGTCATTATAGGAACAATTTTTAAATCAAAACCATGACTATTACTATTGCCCAAAGGAGTAATAAGAGCAGAGCAGCAGTATGCTTCATGCCTGTTGAAAGATGACATAATATATAATATAAAATCATCTAAGGAATTTGGAATGACAAACAACATCTCAAAGATGCACTGTTTTCTTGGGCAAGGCATGTACCATATACACATACATGCACACATACACACAGATATACATACACAAAGTTAATTTTGTGTTACTTTTAAATTGGCCTGCTTCTCCAGAAGTTTTTCTGTTTCCTTCTGATCTATTAACATCAGCTCTTGCTTGGATGAAATATCTTCCTTTATTGCATTAATTTCTGCTTTCCTTTGGATTACTTCTTTGCAGAGCTCATCATAATTTTCTTTCAACTGCTTATTTTTATCTGATTCCTTTAAAAATTAAGTAAAAGATGAAAATAATTTTATTTTCCCCCTTTGCATTTTGAAAGCTTGTGATATGACAGCATCTCTAACACTGTATGATGACATTTTTTTTGCCACAAGTAATGAAATATTTTGCCAGCTTCATGTTTCTTCTATCCAGCAGAATTTTATTACCAACAAAACAACATATATTCGTCAGGATCTATGACTGTAAATGTATTTTACATGCTCACATCCTAGAGCCCAAAAGCTGCAGCTATTTTTTTTCATCCACTATCCTTTTGCAGTAAAAACATTTATTAAAATCAAGAAAATCCGTATCTTTTGTGAATCAGTTATTCATTCTTTGCCCTAGAGATATCAAACCTGAATGATGCAATATAACCTCTCCTACAAAATCTACCCCTTGACTTTTCCATATATTCCATATTTTAAATGAAATCTAGAGCTACACACTGTGAAAATGGAACACAAAAGGTGGCTTTTCTCATGTTCTGTACTTACGCTTTGGTTTGGAATTCTTCCATACTCATTTTTGAGAAGCCTTTTCTCTTCTTGCAAACTACAGAAAAGACAAAACAGAGTTAAATATATTAGTAACATAATAATTACTATTATATAGTAAATGGTAAAAAACTCTGGAACCCTAATTTGTGTTAGAATAAAATGCATGGTGAATTTTCACCAAGAAAAATAGAAAGATGTCCAGGTTCCAAGGAAGGTTGCTAACTGGGAACTGGAGGTTCTGAAAGGCAAGTAGTGCATATGAAGATTTTTACTACTGTTCACACAGGTAAACTTTTGAACCTGATTCTTCTTAGTCTTACCACCTCCAGCAAGGATGCATTTATGCCTTTTTCACCCTTATACTTTTAGAATATAACAGTCAGGCAGCACCCTGCATCCACAGTTCCTCCCATCCTCAGAAGAGGAAAAAAAATTTAACATGGAACTGATACAAAAGGAAAGAGTGGGTGGGTCATAAATATCCACAGAGACATCACACATGATAGAAAGTGCAGTTGTTAGTGAGAAACTTTCTTCTTTCTTTGGTTGCTTACACATATATTCACACTGTAAAAAACTGTAATTGAAGTCCCTCAAATCTGAATGGGTTCCTGTGAAAAAAAAATCCTGAAAAGTGACAGGGCATGTAGACTAAGCCAGTGGGTTACAGCAGAAAACTAAATTGACTAGTCATGGTGATCTTAACCTATACCAAAACTATACTGCAGTTTAATTTCAGGAAAAAATAGAAACAGATGCCAAAGGAGGACAGAAGGAGGAAAGGGAAAAACAGGAAAGCTCTTAGATCTTTTTTAGTAATGTCATCCTAAGAAAGATTAAGGATTGAGTGTTCACTACTAAGGATTCAGTTCACTACAAAAGTGAACTGAACCTACACACTTGCTAGTATTACAATAAGGAGCTCTTGGTGGCAAATAGATAAATACTGCCAAATTTTAAAAATCATCCCTAGAGAAGAAATATGTCAATACATCCCCAGGGCACACACAGAACAATTCTGCACCTATGGGAGGTACATGTGCTACAGTGGCCTGCATGATGACACAACCAAAAAGAACTTTTAAGTCCTTGTGCTATTTATTGGGATCAAGGAGGAAGGTTCTTGCAACATAATTAGTACCTCTGATGCCATTCTGAGTCTCAGGCTATGAGGAAGTAAAGATTGCAGTGGGGGGATAGGTGGAGCAGCCAAATCCTCTGTCCCAGACAGAGCAAAGAATCAACTTCAGCTTTTGAATTTGTGTTTGTTGCTCCAGCTGGAAGATGTGCTGATCAGGCTTCCTTGAGTAGGAAGTCTGCTAGAGTAAATGCCTCTTTAACAGAGGGGACAGGCTTGCTTAAAACAGTTCTGTCACACAGAGTCGTAAACTACAGCAAAGGGGTCCTGTGGCAGCCCCATGTACTCAAAGCAGGCAGTACCATTGCCTCTGATTGTGGCTGATACAGATGAGAGGCATCTTGTTAGTATTTCTTTTTCTCTGAAACCTTTCAGCAGCAACCTAAGACTTTGTGTGTTGGTGCTTCAGGTTTCAGAAGGTTGTGGTCATGGGGACGGGGATCAGCCTCCAAGTTACCCACTTCATGGAGGATCCTTCCTCTAAACTTGTGTTCAGTTCTTTATCAGTGTTGGTTTAAGGTTCCTCTCCCTCCAATAACTGTTTCTTACATTTTGGTCCTCCAACAAAAAGAGCATAGTTTATATCTGGGAGGCTCAAGCACCATCTTTCCAGACAAGGAGAGAAAACAATTGAAAAAGAGAACTGTATCGGTGGTGTTTCAATTGAAAAAAACCACAGAACAACAACAATGAAAATAACAAAAAACCTCTGGTTTCAGTGAAGGGTAAAGAGAAAATAAAGGCACAGAGTAGATGTTGTGGATTTACAGCATGTAGGCATATTTGTATGGGCAGACTACAAGCATGCTTCTACAGGGACTGATAAATTTTAAAACTAATTAAAAAAAAAACCAAACAAACTAATTTACTAATTTTAAAACTAATTTGAATGCCAGAGGATTTGAACACCCACAGAGTGAATGAATTTGCAAAAAAAAATATTTCAAAGGAAAAACTTGAATTGAGATCAGACTTCCCCCCAAATTGATGAAATCATATAAAAAAAAGTTCCATTGCAAAATCTGTTACAAGAAATTATACAGAAGAATGAAGACACATAGAGGAGTTTCTTGCAAGCACAAAGCAAATACAAGTGAGTATTATCAACATCATAAGTTGATTTTTTTTGCTGCAATGGGCCTCACAAACTACTCCTTTTGTGTTCCACTGTTATAAGTCAGTGAGGGAGAGCACAGTGATCAAACTGCACTGAAAAATGAGCTACTTCAATTCCGTGAGAGCAGCTTCGGTCACCTCCTGTGTACTGTGCTTGTAAGTTACAATTGAGTCCTAACACATTGTTTTGGTACTCCACACAGGCTGAACACAATGTTTTCACTTACCAGTAGGTTGTCTAAGTGTATAAGTAAGTTAATAAGGACAATTCGTATTCCCATTAGCCCATTTTGGCAGTATTCACAGTTGGACTTCTTGGGACTGGCAAAATCATGCTAATTATAATGAATGACTACTGTGCACAAATGCCCATAACTGTTTGACTGCCACGAAACCCAATTAAATAAGCCCTGTGCAAACTGATTAAAGGGGCATTGCATTACTCGTCACCAGTCCATGCTGTGCCCTCTTTAATATCATGCCAGATTATCAAAAGAGCAAACTCAAAAATCAGGAGGGAGAGCAAAGCTGACACTATTTTTCTTTAGTCACATTCCTCACCCATGAGGACAGATTCCTGTGGAGCCATTCCAGTTTCACATCACAGATATTTCCATCCAGCAAAAGTAATACAATTTAAACACCTCATTTTCTGTGACATAAACAGAGGCAACACTGAATGGCAAGCACCAAGTTAAGTTACCTTAAGAGCTGGCAGACCAACTACTTCCACAAAAAGAACAGGGAAAAGAAAGTAAAAGAAAGAGGCTAAATCTCACCCTTTTGAATAATGAGTTTGGTCCACCCGTCCATATTCAAAAGCTAGACAGGTGTCCCTCTGCTTCCTCACTGTCTGGGATAAAACCAGGAGCCACCAAAAGGCAAGTCAATCAACTTCCCAGGTACACACTTTAGGAGCAGAGAAATCATCAGTTGAAGAGAACATATTTCTCTCCATTGACTGTAAAAGGAGACTAGGATGACTAACTCAGATTAAGAGTCAAATAAGGTTCTTCAAAAAATTTTTGACACAGAAGCTTAGTAAGGTAAGCAGAGAAAATCTGGTCTTTCCTTTTTGGATCTGAATCCCGTAATCCATGCTATATGGACATCACCCTCATGAGTGTCTCTAAAATACTTAAGACATCAATTCCAACAACAAACAAAATAGCTGCAATCAGCATTAGGCACTTTAATTCCTGTTGGTTTACAGTCCTTTTTTTGATGAGTGTATTCTTCAGCATCATATGCTTTTTATTGTTAGCATTATTATACCTATAACAACATACATGATAAAAATAAGATCACGCACATCAAGCATTAATATTTGCAAATATCTATCATGTTGTATTATTTATTTACATGAGGCTTAATAGCAGTACAGTACATGAAAAGCTATCTTGGATGCAGCTGTAATGATTTTTTTAAAAAGGCACTTGGAAAATTGGACCGTTAATGAAAATACATTCCAGTCTTTTCCCTGAGCAATGTCTACAGCTGCAAACTGACACAGAAATAAAAAAATTGTCATAGAGATTAAGAAATGTAGTGCTAGTTGTCAACAGAGGTCCACTTCAGGTTCTGACTAGTTTGTGAGCTGAGGATGTTGCTATCATTATAAATCCCATCTGACTGAGGATGACTGAGGAACCCACTAAAGGTTCTCAGCAGCTCACAACTAAAATCTACTGACCACAAGTAGGTGTCAGAGCTGCCAAGCTGCCAGCATGAGTTTCCTGTAGCTGTGTTTAATTTGTATGTACCATGTATGTACCATTTGTATGTACCATATGTACCATTCAGAAGACTAGTTGATAACTTCAGCTCTAAATCAACTGAATTTAATTATTATTAGTAATTCTTTGGTAGAAAAAATATGGGGGAAAACTTAACTTTTCACTTTTTAATTACTGAGTGACTAAACCTGAAATAACTAGAAGCAATGAAATAATTTTCCATATTTATAATCCTTTTACAAGGACAAACTCAGTTCTGCAATCCTGACTTCCATGCACTCAAGCACAGTTCTCCTGTGCACAGCCATTCTGCCACCTGCACCAATGACTGTGAGGTCTGTAGTTTGGACCTAGGCTTTAAAAGAGGTGTTTTCATTAATAAGGCATCTTTAACATCACAAATTCTTGTTAAGGATAATTTAATCTCGATTTAACCACTTAATTAAAAAAATATAGTTTAGATGATAAATTAATTTTGATGGTAAATATATTATTTATCAATAATATTAATTTATAAATAATATCAGTAACAAAATATAATTGATGGCATACCCTTGTACAGAAAAGCAGATCCTCTTTATTTTGTCTCAGAAACCAGGACTCTAAACCTTGCATGGACACTAAAATCCTTGATCCAGAACTCCTCCTTACTGATCTCGTTGATCCTTTCCTTGTGCTAATCTGATTTTTCAGTCTATATTCTTATTTACTGAGGCACAGTAAAAAAAACTTTACAGCTTTGAATGCAGCTGTATAGGAACTGAATTGAGATCACTGTTTTCCCTCTTAATTTATTACATTTGCCTAAGCATTTTTGAGAGGAAGAATAGCCCTGGAGTCAGCTTTGTCTTTGGAGTAGTGATCCAAAATTTATCACCCATGTAAAATCTTTCCAACTGTTGCTCCCCCACTGTGCTGAGTGCTCAGGCTGACAGGGTAGCAACAAAACCCAGTGCAATGGTACTACAGAACAGGAACACAGACTGGAAGAGGAGACACAAGTTAGGGGGGTACACCATACCCCACAGGGACCCTCCAGACAACTACAGTGCACCAGAGCTGCTTCTGAATACCTCATGTACCTATGCAAGCTATGAAAAAAAAGTCATAACATTTCTTAAAACCAGCTGCTGTCAGATGTGAATCTCAGTGCAGAAAGGCTGCCAAGTGCCCTCAGCTATCAGAGAAAGTGAACTGAAGCAGAGACTCACCTCTAGCCCAGCAGGATTTCTAAGTAGACAAGACCACAGACTTCTAAAACAAAGGGAAAACAATAGATAAGAGACATATAGTCCCTTCAAAAGCTTTTCCTCTCCATGTTCCCTGCCTGCTATAGATGAGAAGGTAAATAAGCAATATGCTTGTTTTCAGACTAAACAGCCATTAGTCATAATTCCCAAAAAAATTTACTTGCAAGTGCCAAGCACAGCTGGGACTGTATTAACACAGTTGGACAACAAGAGCAACTGTGTTCCAGAGAGATCAAGGGCCAAGAAAGTTTGGACCATGAGTTTCTATCCTTCTGACAAATGAAGGAAATTAAGCAACCACCTAACAGCAAACTGATAATGATGCAGCTTTCCCTCTCTCTGTGACACTGCCCATGCACACTGATATTTCAGAAGACACTGTGTTATTATTTCTGTAAAACCACTAGACATACAGACCTTCATTTTACATCAGGGTTACTATTAGATCCCCTGCTACTCACAAATCTACTCTGAACACTTGTTTTCACTGTCTTTCACAGGCACCAAATCGACCACTTCTTTACAAATGATGTACACATTCATTACCTGGTTTTATTCACAGCTCATTTCTCATTTCCTCACAACATTCACTTATCTGTTCCCCAGATGGATATATGTATTCTGTCAGTTTTGTTCATTCCACACTACTCCAACATTAAAATCCCTCTCATTTCTGGAAAGCACTATCTTCTTTCCCAACAAGTAAATAATCAAGGAACATCCTCCTCAACACACATACAACCAGCGCTATCCCCAGGCATGAAACAGATCCCAAACAAGGAACAATTAAATAATCTGTAGCTCCTCAGTTCAGAAGGCTGTCTAAATAAGGGGGGGATAAAATAAAGGTCTAACAAACAATCCTGCAACACTGAAGATGAAGAGAGGACCTGATGTTCACTGTCTCATCCAATACAAGAAATTCAGGGCATGAACTGGTGGTAGGAATCAGGTTCTAGAAAGACAAGAGCTGGCAGTTCTTGTTTAGTTAATCCATTAAATTTATTGTCCAGGGTGTTGCAGTGCCAGAAGTTTACACAGTTGAGGAGACAGAAGTTCAAGGAAGGCAGGTCAGCTGAGGATTTCTGAATGCAGGGGATTTTATTTGGCTCATGAAATCCCTATATCACACATGGCTTAGGGATGCATTTTTGGTCATACTGCACCGTATGAACCTCTGGACAGACTCTACAGCTGGTTTTGATCTCATGCAATACATAAGACCAAAGAGAGGAAGTTTCTTATAAAGTGAAAGAACATTTTTCACAGTATGACAAACCAAAAAACTGTATTTTTAATCTGCAAGATAGGATATTCAATTCATACTTAAGAATCAGTGCTGTAATTGAACCAATACCTCAATGCATTTTGAGTAGGATATACAAAACTCCCTTTGGCTAGAGACAGAAAATACACAATGAGCAAATATCTCCTAAACATATAAACACTCATATTTTTTGGAAAGTGAAAAATGTTTGCAAGAGATGAGTACAAATGGGTAAAAGCATGATATTTGAAGAGCTCATTTCTTGACTGCTTGAAAATTGCAGTAAATTATGTATTTAATCATTATTTCAGGAAACTTTCTTGTTGCTTAGTTGTCTCATAGCAAATAATTTTTTCCAGATGCTTTCCATGTTTCTTTATTTCTCCCACTCCCAGTATGCTTCTTTCTCAAATTTCTTCTTCTGTTAGAACAAACATTTGGCTCTAAAAAAAAATAAAATCAAGAAAACTGCCAGAAAAATCTGCTTTTTGCAGTTTGTAAAGTGTTTTCCTTGCAGAAAAATAGTTTTAACTGCTGAGCTGCTGACATTATTTATTTCCGTTTATATACACCAACTACACTACAGCTGTATGGAAGGTGGGTAAAAATAGCAATTATCCCAAACTCACAAAACGAAAATGCAAGTTTTCTGACAAGAGAATATAAAAGTACTTCTCCTCCTTTAAATATCTGAATAGAAAAAACTTAAATACACTGTGCTTCTGATGCTAAAAATATCATTGGGTCTATCTATTGTTTTCATGAAATTACCACCCACAGGGCCCTGAGACACTTTAATCATTTGTATTAAAGGTGTCCTAGACTAGAATTGTTCCTGCTAGTTTTGTTTACCTAAACATCAACCCTGCAATTTAGTAAATCTTAGACAGCATTTCAAAGGATATCATAGTATGTTCTAAAACTGAAATTATTCACAAATCTCAAACCAGGGTAAGTTTATTCATCACTGAAATGTTGTTAATAGAGAAAATTTGTGGCAATTTTTTTAACAGCAGATACTAAGAAATGTGTCCATGTAAGATGGAGAGTGAGTTGTGTCCTAAGTTATTATCTTCCTAGATAAGGTATGATAAAGTTAGCAGCATTTGACCACTATCACCTACCATTCCAACTTGAACTGAATTTCACATTCTCTTTCTTTAACAGCATCGTATTCATTTTGGCAATTAAGAAGTCGCTGCCTTATTTGGGAAACTTCACTGGAGGATTCTTCAGGAAGCTGTTCTGCTTTTTCCAGTTCATGTTGTTGTTGTTCCAGTTCTACACTAAGGCGCTTGGCTTCCTGCAACAGCTGGATCTCAGATTCCTGTAAACTACAGTAAAACAAAAAATAAAAAAATTATACTTTTTACCTACCTATAATATTTAATACAAAATTTTCAAGAACAGAATGGGATTAAGTCCTCAATAATCTTGTCTGACAACCCCGCTGACCCTGCCTTGAACAGGAAGTTGGAGCAGTTTCCTCCTGAGGTGTGTTCAAACCTGAACTATCCTCTGGTGGCATGAGAGAAGTGGAATCTGATGTGAGGGGTTTTTTCCGACATACATAGTGTTGGAGTGGGATTAATCTAATCTAATTTTAACCAGATGAAAGATACTTAGTAAATTTATTTGTCTATCAGCAAAGAGACAGGGAATTTTATCCTGCAAAATGCAAAAGACTAGATCTGAATCAGAATAAAAATAGGGAAGTATCACCAGGACAAGGCTCAGTCTGGGCTGTATGACACTTCAAAATTTTTAGCAAATACCAGGGCACCTAGATGGAACTAAACTGCATATTACTATTGGGGTAGTGTTACCAGTGTGTGAAGTAACTCACTGAACGACACACAAGCTGCAAATATATTTGTGGGGTTCTGTGGAAGCTTATTATGAGGCTTGTAGCCAGGATCTGTTCTCTGATCTGATCTGAACCACCAAAGTCAAGCTGCACAGAAATTGCATCTGTAATAGCCTGTCAGTGTTAGGAGACTGTTAATCATAATATACTTAGGAGCCTATGTGGTGATAGGTGAATATCAGGTCTTTAAGGCTGTTAGTAATATAAGTTTAATATTATGGAAAAGTCTTAAAGGAAACTACAGTATGAAAATTCATATACAATTCACAATATATAAACCTATTATTCATGCTATAGAAATCATTGTGTATGTCTATTCAGTATTACTACATTAAAACTTTTGGATAATGGTATACTAAATGTAATTACAAATTATGTGGAAGAATAAAGAAAACTATGATGCCATTTAATGATGCTTTAAAGTAAGGAATTTAGAATCTCTGATATTGGGAAACTCTGTACATAAATTTTAGCTCAAGGATGACATTTATGGCCTAGAAATAAAACCAAAATTTCATGTTACACTCAAGAATAGAGTTGAGATGGTAACTATTTATAAAACAAAACATACAACTGATTATACTGCCAAACTATACCTGAAATAATATAGCAGAAAAAGTTTTGGGTTTTGTAACGTTTCTAATTAGATAATAATTTCCTTTTTTAAAAGCAGAAAATAAAACTGCAGACTTCAACAGGAAACAAGAGTGTTCCTTTATCATGAACAAATAGCTTTATGTCTGCTATATTCACACAGTCGCTTTTAATGGAAAAATAAATTGACTTATTGCCACAAGATCTTTTACAATACTCAGATCATTTTAAAGGCCACCAGAAATCATGCTGTGTCATGAGAAAACATAATTGGTAGTAATGCACATTCATTTTGAACGTTATTCTTACATAAATAATACATTTTATATAAAATTACATAAAAACAGATGTTCTCCTGTAAAACAAAAAATATTATTGATTTTTTCATGCTAATAAAAAGATAAAAAATAGAAACAAGGATTGATTGTTGAATCTAGACCAGATCTTGCTCACTATAGTTGCCAACAGTATTTTTTCATGTGGAGTACTAAATTTAATAGAAGACACTGAAGAGATAACTGGCCATCTACACAATATTCACATCTAGAATCACATGAGTGCAAAGCACCAAGTCTGATGTGGCAGCTGTCAAATTTGAGAAGTGAATAATAGTTTAACATAGGCTTAGGAAGATGGGATACCCAAATTGCCAATGAATTGTCATTATTAATTGACTTCCTTACTGCTTGGTGCATCAGAACATTCATATTAAGTTCCTAAATTGAGATAATTAAAAATTACAACTGAGACACATGTTTTTGTGACCAAATGGATTTTCAGGGTCCAAACATGAGGTCAAGTACATCAGCTTTAGGTGCAGCCTCACTGCAAAGTGGATGGGTGAGACAGCCCCAGAGTGGGATGACAGCCTGTTCCCAAAATTTCAGTTGTGTACCAAACACACATTCAAAAGTGCATGAAACTTTGAAGAAATGTATAAATAATGTTATTTTCCAGTTGATGTTTCTCAGCTGTTCAGAATGCCAAATTGTGCAGAACAAACCAAGAAATAAAGGACTATTTAGCATTAAACAAAGGGCCACACTGTAAACTCATAACTGTGTACTTCAGCAATAGCTTCAGAAATTATCTGCATGCAGATTTATTGTATTCATCATGTTAGACAAACTCATCTTGTGTATCAGTTGCAATGATTTGCCATAGTTTTCTATGCTGCTTAAGATGGCTAAGCCTTCCTTGAGATTGTTATGTGTGACTAAAGGAAAGAACGCACGCAGCCTGAAGACCACATCCAGCATAATTTGTTTCCAGATGGCCTTTTAATGGCACAGGGATAGCTGGGGTTTAATTGTGAAAGAGGATAAATTCAATTGTAATAAGTGAAAAAGTTCTTGATGCACAGAACTATTGCAGATGTAAGGGTGAAGAACTAAAAATAAAAAAGTGGTATGGACTCATTGAATGGTTCATTGCACGAAAATAGTGTACACACACACTGAGCCTTCCATCAGTACTCTCTTTACAGTCAGAGGAGAAAACCAGACACCTGCAGATGTCTGTGCATGGAGCAAGTGTGTGGTCCCTGTTTCCTTCTAGTGACCATTAAGGGACACTAGATATGTAGTTCAGCTGTAAATATCCACTGATGTTAACAGATGGACAACTACAACCCACTTTTAATATCTGAAAAGTCCTTAAATAAACTGAAGATCATGATCAGTTTTTGGTAACTGGCTTTCTTTACTTCCTTTTAGTAGTAAGAGAAGCTTGTCAATGGGAATTAGTACTCATTCCATGGTTGGTGTTTTGCTTTGAGACACAACTATAAGTAAAGAATGGGATGTGATTCTCTCCAATTGACTTTCTTACAGAAGTGTGGCAGTTTTGTACTACTGTGAGAATCAGGGAAAGAATGACTCTTAATCTGCCATCTAACATTTTCATGCTTTTTGTGCATGGTGCTTACAGTAGTTCTGTGTGTAACAGAAAAGACAGCTGAGTCTGTTTTCTCTCAGGCCGTATTCCACTTACTATACATACAAAGGAACTGTCTTTACATTAAAAATTGTTCTATAGAAAATAATGCTATGTAAATATACAAAGCAAAATGTGTAGTAATATGCTTGTATTTTTTTCCAGCCTAAAGACTGGTTTCAAACTAACACTGGCTAAAAGTCATTCAAGTTCAGCAACTACTGGATTTCTACTTCAGCTCATTTAACATTGGTGCGGTAGAAACCATCTCAATCAGCTAATCCAAATCCCACATATGTTGAGTTTTGATCGTTAGAAAAATGCTTCTTGCATTTTCTCAGTAGCTGAAAACAGCTTAGCGGTGCTGCTTTGAATTTTGCTTCCCAAAACTATTTCCTATGCAGTAATCTGAATATAGATGATTTTTACAGAGCCAGGGCCATATTCTAACTCCTATTTTAATAAGATGAAACTAGAAGACTCAGCTAGCCTAAACAAAACCTGTGTTTTTAGGATTTTGGGAATGCCTGTTCAAATTAATTCACATTAATTAAGCACTTTCTTGAGCAAAATTCAGGTTTCCAGTAGGAACACCAAATGCCAGCATAAGCCAAGTAAGCAGGTGTGACTTGAATTAACTTTACAATCCTTAAATTAGGACTTTGCTTTAATGACAGACTAGTCATGGTTGTCTTATAAGCAGAATTGCCACAAAGGTTTTGATGTGGACTGTCTCAGGAAAACTAGGCTAAAATGTTGTTAATATGGTGGATATTATGGTACATATTAAAGAAATATTACAGGACTATCATGACACTGATTTTACTGATCATTGTGGGTATACTATATCAAAAGTATTAGGTACAGATACTGATGAAGCATTGCAATATTTGCAATAGGACTGCTCTGGTTTTGTGACACAGTGTTCACCTTGTACAACTGTGAGATCTCATCCCACTTTATCCCTCCATCTTCTTTTCCTTCCACTCACATATGCCCTGCTCACACCTGGTATTGGGATATGATTCCTCTCTCCTCTCCAAGCACCACAACTCACAGCTACTCACAACTACTATACCTAAATTCTGATTTTGATCATACTTTGAAGGTTAGGGTTAAATTTCCTCAGTTTACAACCAGCCTTGTCTAATGCAACTGAATATTCCCATATAGTAAAATACACCTTTAGATGTGACAGAGTTTAATACTACTTCTTAGAAGTGAGCCTTTAGTTGCTGTCCATGATGTTAGCTAAGCAGGACAGAGTCTTTTCATACATTACAAATCTGGCCACACAATCTTCAAATAAATCTGTATTTTAAACCTCTATATTGTCTGTTGCAGTTCGTGTTTCCCCTCATTGCCATTATTATGTTTATATTAAAACAAAGTTGGTTTTGAAACATATAAATATCCTGAATTACCTTGCATCTTCATATTAAATAATACTGGTTTTCAAACACGTGTTCTTACTTCCTCTGTGAGCAACCACTACACGAAAATCTTAAAAGATAATTAGGCCTTACCAGCAGCAGAAAATTATTTTAAATATGTAATGCTTTGGCTATTTAAACAAAATCTAAAAAAGAAATATTGTACCTTATCACAGTCTTATGCAGATGGATGTACTTTTCCTTCAGCTCATCTACTCTGTCGCCTGTGATTTTTCCGGCAGACAATAGCTATGGGAAGGAAACAGGCAGTTATGAAAGCTCCTAAGTTCTAATTTTTTCATTCTGCTGAAACTTTTTTTAACTATAATTTAGTTTATGCAGTCTTCAGTAACATATCGAATCAAATACACAGATTTAAAAAATGCTTATTTACATAATAACTCAAAGCATAAATTAAAGAATATAAAGAATGTGTCTGTCACAACTACAGTGCTGCCTTCTTCTCTAATTTTCTGCCTGCATTAATATTTCATGATAATTTTGTCCTGAATTTGAACTGGGGCTCTAAGTCATCTGTATTCCACATTTCTTAACTGGTTCAGTTTTGGCAGATACCATCTGACCAGAACAGGTCAAACCGAAGTTTTAAATCCATAAATACTGTTTGTGCGAAACTGGTGCTTCTGCGGGCAACATTGTTGTAAAAAAAAAAAAAGAAAAAAGAAAAAGAAAGAAAAAAAAAGGGCTAGGCTCCAGGTAGATCATGCCCAGGCCACCAAACACATCACCTCACGTGACTGTGCAGGCCACAGACAAACACTAAGAGGAGACCAAACCAATCTGTGTAATTATTACTTAAAAATCTGTATGTGTGTGATGCAGCATACCCATCCCTGAGGTGCTCCCTCAGGTTTCTTAAGGGCAGCATTTTGGGCCAATGAGCCAGTCTTCCTCAATATTAATGGGAAATACAACTAGGAGCAAAATTTTGACACTGGGAAATATCACAGCAGCAGCAATATCATATCTCACATGATATTTCTTTATACAATCTTTTCTTCCTATCTTTTGGATACAGCAAGGCGTGCCAGGTTAAATGTAGGTCCAAAATGTCAAGTGATTTGGCTCTCTAAAAATCCATAACTAGCCTTTTTGGGGCAACAAGTCAAATTCACAACTTCTATAGGAACCTGCCAAGAACCGGGGTTGTGCAGATCTCCTGAAATAAGAAACAAAACTACTACAGCACCAGGTAAATACCAGTAGTCATACTTCAACCCTAATGTTTGATAAGGCCACCAGGGAAGGGCCTTTTTCTAAGCTGAACTAAGGGCCATTTAAGATATTCAGATGTGGGCTATTCTGTAGACGCCCCTTTCTTGAATATCCAAAAGAAACTGTTAGAAATCCATCCTGTGGTCAAGAAGCAGAACCCAAGTGAACATCCCAAGGAAGTTTACATTTTGTGATGGCTATTTGATTTATGTATTTTTTTTAAGATCCACTGCAAAATAATCCATGGTAGCAAAGACAATCTTTGCTGTCTGTAGCCCTGAGAAAAGGAAAGCAGATTTGTCTTTCATTTGTTTGCATGAGATTAAAGATAAGCAGCTCTCAAATATTTATTTTGGCATGCTTTATGATCCAAAGATACTCTTCCCTTTCGTTCACAATACTAAGTAACTCTTCTGTGAGAAAGAAAGAATTTCCCTAACTTAACCCATTTATTTCTTAGCCTCACATGAAGGTATAGTTCTTATTTGAGTGGCACCTCACTTCTGTCCTTTCCCTGCTTATCTGACATGTCTCCGTGTGTTCCACTGTTTCTCACTGCTTAGCTTCACACTGCAGGCCTAGGCCAGGCTTGACGATGTTTCTGCAGAAATAAACTTATTTGTTCTTGAGGCTACGTCTTCTTTATATCTGTAAATTTTTACACATTTTACACTGAATTTCTCAGTTCAGTTCAGAGCTAAGAGCTCTATTCCAGTAAGTTCTGGTCCTAATCAATGTGAAGACACATAGCTTTGAGGACTACATATGACAGCACCATCACCAGTGTCAAAGCAGGTGCAACTTCTGTGAAAAGTATCCTCACCAGATAGATACCATCACAACTTTATTTGGAGAGCCACCAGAAAGTCAGTGCTGGGCTACCCCGATTCTAGGGTTTGTTATTAGAGCCCAGCAGACTGTTTTCTCCAGGATTCTTGAGAAGGCAAAAGGGAAAGAAAGAGGCATCAGTCTGAGGGAAAGAAATAATCAGTTGTGAAGGAAGAAAGGAACAGCATGAGACTACTCTAGAAAATTTATATTATTTGTGTTCATAAGACTAGGTGGGAGATGCTGCTCCTGTTATACAGATATGTAATGCTTTCAAGACTGCCTTTCCCACATAAATGCTAGTGGGTGATGTGTAAATGAAGTGAACTTTAGAAGTTATGTTACCCGAATCAATGGATGCTACCAGAAATTCACTGGATGCCTTGCAGAGGACTAGTAATTGTTTTCCTTTCCTGTAACTATCATGCTGAGTAATAGATCTCCAGTCCCAGACTACATTACCTACTGATAAAAAAATTAGGGATAGGATAATGGCAGTAGGACCTGGAACTACGTCACACTCAGCAGAAGATGAGTAACAGTTTTGCAAAAGACAATGAAAATGGGCAGGGATCTGCTGGTAAAAACATGAGCTTAAGCAACTTTTAAAATAAGCTTGGAGTTAAATCAAAACCCAGTATATTTTGGCAGCAGTGTCTGTAACAAGTATTAGACCTTCCAGATTTCAATCCTAGGGAAGTAGGCTTCCAAATTAGTTATAAAATGTCATAATTCAAGAACACACAAATAAGGGAGTTTCTAATAAAACAGCCAACAGAATTTACATATGTATATACACACACAAACATACTATTTCTAAATGAAAGTGTGTGATCATTTTCCTCTGGCCTGCTGGATCTGTATTAGCAACTCTTTTATTAAAACAAGCTGTGCACAAGACTAATATCCTGAGTTTAAAAAATAAGTTCCATTTCACTCCTCCTTCTTCCCTCCAGGATGCACTCAGAGTTCATTTTATTGCTTATAAGTGAAAAGGAAAAGAACAAGTGAGAAGATGAAATAGTAAGGAAACTAAAGAGATAGTGAATGGTAACTGAGGATGTTAGGGTTTTTTTCTCCCCCAAGCCTGCTTTAACCATAATGCCTTCAAAAGAACTGATCTCATTTTGTTACACTGGTGATCTCAAATCTGGAGTTTGGAATATAGTGAGGTAAATAGGAAAAATTCTTAAACTGTTGAGTCTTCCAGTCCCTCTCCACATTAGTTGTATTTAACTGTACTTTGCTTTGCTTTCTCATTATACAATTAACTGCGTCCCTGTACATTTTAAACACACCTAAAATTGATAGGTCATCTGGATAAACTAAAATAAATTTTCCTCATCTAAATGGAGAATTATTGGAAAGCTGAATGAAGCTAAGGGACAGCTGCTTGGCAACTTTTTGCTTTCTTTTCAGCTGAATTCCCATAACTGTAATTGCATAAAAGTTATGGAAATATTTATCTTTTTACTAGATTTACTTGTATCTTTCCCTTTTAATTTAAGTTTTCTGTAATGTTTATTAAGTACAAACTATTAAGTTACCCTTTCTTTCACTTTAAGCTTCTCTGTAACTTATTAAGATCAGTGTAATTTTATAACTGTTACATTTTCCCATGTTACTGTATTATCTGAAGCTTTTCATTCTACATGAAAAACAAAACAGAACAAACCAAAACCCAAATTCCAAACCAAATTTGTTTCCTTCAGTCAGTGAAAAGTCTCGTGAAATAATAATACTGGAGAATCCTGCCCAATGATAAAAGTGTGGAGGAAGATTTTGCTGAAAAGGAGCAAAGGAAGGGCACATGATTTACATTTTTCTAGCAGGAAAAGGTGGCTTTTTTGGCTTTGACCAAAAAAGGAACATTTTAAATATAGGGACCCATGAGAGAAACAGAATATGTGTGCTCAGATAGCTGTTCTGCATACCTGCATAACTTTTCCCTACATCTGTACCAGGAATAGGTAAATATTTGCTTGCTAATAACAGCTCACCATCTGAGCTCTCTTTCAGTTGTCTTGAAGAAAATTCCAAGGAAAAATGAGCACAAAATGAGTTTATACTCAATATTTGCAGGATAGGAGGAAGCTCTTTTATGTTTTTCCAGCTTCACTACAGGTCCACTAGCCCCTGGACATGGGATCACAGTAATTTCTCTGAGCCTGGAAGGTGGACATAGATGAGATGTTGGTAAGAACAGGAAGATATCAGAACACGAATGAGAATTTAAACCACGGAAGTGAGAGGTCCCACCTGAAATATAAGGTAAGCTTCCACGTGAGTAAAACTTATGAAAGCTGACCCTAAATACATCAACACTTCCTCAACTCCTGCATTAAGCACACCAGACTTTTATGTTCTTCATTTTAACACATTATATTCACTCCTTTCTGATGGCCACCTCAAAGCAATACACCAAAGTCTGGAATTCCAAAGCAAATTTTCTGTAACTCAACTGTTATATAAGTAAGAACAGTCTTCAGACAGTCATTGTCTTGAATTTCAAGGCTTTTTAAGCTTCTTAAACCAAGCCAAATTTTAAACTTAAAAAGATGAAGTAATCTGAATGTTGGTCTAAATTCTTGCACGCTTTTGCTAAAAACCTCTAGAAAAGCATGAAAGATAAATATAGTCACCACTAAGAAAATACTGATTAACATCAATTACTCATAATCATTATGAAAGTGAAACTTCTGAAGGCTTCCTAGAAAAGACAATTTCAACAGTCCCTAGACTCTGCATTTCAGAGAAATCATTGAGTTAACGTGTTTTTAATTATGTTTGCAGATACTGGAAATAAGTAAAATGCATTCTAAGCTTGAACGGAATAATGACACTTTACCCCTCTTCATTTTAAGCTGTAATTTTTTGTAATGATAGCAGGTAATTGTGACTATATTTTATTTTAACACACAGAATAATCCCACATTTTATATTAATGTTTTTAATTAATTTCAAACATCTGAAAGGCCTTATCAAACAACTTGTTGGCCTATAATTAGAGATAATAGAAAAATATAATAGGTTTAATATATTACAATATATAAGAATTTATATATACTCTGGATTTCTGTATAGTATTAGCCACTTAGCCAGTTTGCTATGTGAGGTTCGAAATTTTCTCTCTGTTTATTTGAAGAGCTTTTCTTAACTCTTTTGGATAATACTTAAATGTTTAAACATTCAGGGACAAAAAAGGATAAATGCTCCTCTTTGCAGAGAAAGCTCTGTATCTTCCATGAAAACCTTCATTGTGTCCACAGTTTGGACACATACCACACAGCTCAGGTGCTTCTTGCTCTTGGGAGAAGGCAACACCAACTCTTGTTGACTTTTCATGGGTTCTGGTTACATCTGGTTACATCTGGTTACAAGTGCAAACATGCTGAAACCCTGCTACAGCTCCTGCATCTCTAACCATATTGCTGGCTATCAGACCCCACAGAATCCAGTTCATGCTGTAAAAAAGGTAAGTTAGGGATATCTACTGGTGTTTGGCTTCCCTGTTCCTGACACCTGCCAATTATCTAGACAAAAGCTTGGACTCATGATAATGCACTAAGGAAACTGAAGGTTTGTCAAGTTTAGTCAATTGCTCAGAGCAAGTTTATAAACCAAGCTCACACTTGTGCTAGAACAGTGCAGAAATCAGAAAAAAAAAAACTAAAAAAAAAAGATTGGAAGGAACCTCTGGATGCCAATTAATCCAACCTCCTTCTCAGGTAGGGTTAGTTTTAAAGTTAGACCAGGTTACCTCAGAGCCCTGTCCTGTTAAATTTTGAAAATGCAGTGACTGAATAAATATTGCACCAGTTATAAATCTGTCTCTGTATTCTGCTGATGTACCAACAGCCCTTTCTGATTCTTACCCAAAAGAAGATACTGACTTGTCCTGAAGTATGTTGAGTGTAAACATTGACTACTTTACTTTGGCTGATTTACACATTTTTTCTAAACTGTGCAATTAAATACTGAAGTGTATTGCCTTTAGCCTTCAGGAAGCACAAAGAAGGCAAACAGAGATGCCAGAATAGACTATAATAATTAAGCCACCGTGCTTATGATTCTGATTCATTTTAATAATCAAATTGAGCTCATTAAATTATTTCAGACTGCTTTCCAGCATATGGCTTGAACAAGAAACATCCTCAGTCAGGTTCTTGCTTGCCTTTGACAATAGAGGGAGACACAGCTGAGTAGCTCAGACCTAAAATCTGTTTTTGAAGTGTTGCATCACACTTTATATATGACCAGTAAATATCACCTTTACACTTCTCAGTCATCTACATCACTCATTTGCCAATACACTTCAAAGAGTCATACAGAATTACAGAAGATTAACACTTTCTAAAATTATCCAGAATTTCTCTCCTCAGCAGTATTTCAGGCTCCAGCAAGTATTTCAAAGTATTTTAAAAACAGAAGATAAAGATCAATAATTTAAGAATGTAAATATTTAGTTACAATGTAAATTGTAGATGTCACAACTCCAATGCAATTTTGCATTCCATTTTATAGACTGAGAAATAGTTAAAATTCAGACAGGAACAGGTACATTGCAGATATTTAGAGAAGGATATGCCTTGTTTAAGTAATAAGTCATTATTCAAGAGAAAGGTTATGATGGTAGAAGGTAAAGAAAAATGCAGTATGGTTTTTAAATTAATGTTTTCATTACAGGTAAAAAAAAAGGTGGAATCTCTGCCATCTGTAGCTGTATAGACACTGGTAGGCAGTAGATTTTGTAGCATAAATACGGGAATTCCTCAGAAAAAGCCTATTTATTAGTGTTTCAAGTAGAAAAAGATTTGTCACTGAGTTTTTTAATTTAGGTGATAAACAATGGATACCTGAACCCATGAGGTTCTTGTTTGCACAAATGCAGTCAGGCATTTCTCTCCTGATGTTTTTGATGAGCAAAATTTTAAGTAATAAGTACATTCATATAACATCACATCTACATGTAAATACATTTTGCCTTGAAAGTGTTATTTTTACAGGGGAAAAAAAACAGCTTTCTAAGCCATTTCTATATGGAAGCTATAAGAAATTCAATAATTTAACAAGGTAATTTATTGTACTTCACAAAGTGCTTCACAAATTATTTTTCCCTCTCTCCTATTCCAAGAAAAACATAAATGTAATGAACAGGAAGATTGCATGTACTTTATATATATATATATATAGCATAACATTATTTCACAAAGTATGGGCATAAGGTTTATGGTTCCTTAAACCTTGTTCTCTAAAGGAAAGTGACTTGGCTGCACTGGTTCCACATACAACAAGCCAGTAAGTCAGAAGAAAGAAGTCAAACACTAAAAAAAATTACATGACGAATTATTAATACTTAGTCACATTATTTTGATATGGAGTCCTTTATTTCAATATAGTATTGAAAGGCTCATAGTCTACTACAAAGTATTTCACATTAAAAATCTATGTGCAGATGATGCTACATATGCAAGACAAAAGTGAGATTTGGGGCAAAGTAAAGGCACTCATTAAAAACATCAATACCCCCAGTTACAGTTTTGTAGCACTATATGACCTTACACAGAATTTCTACAATTTTATTTTTTAATTACAGGATGGATCAGCCAGGCATCCTTTAATGAAAAATAAACTGATGAAAAGCCTTCCAAAACTAACAAATAACTTAAAAAAAAAAAATTAAAAATCCATCGTTTTTTCCCAAGGCATAGTTCATAGCAGTGGTTTTGTCCCTCAGTTCATGGGAAAAAGCACTCCCTCCATGGAAAGTATCAAAATCAGACACAATTAAGAGGACACAATAGGTAAAAAAATACTGGTAGCCAATTTATTTTTGCATGGCTTGGTAAAAGAAGGATAAGAGACTGGTAAGACAGGAGTTCCAGGAAAGGAGGTAGCATTCCTGCTGTCCCCTCTTTGGCCATGAATCTCATAAGGAACATACTGAGTATCCAGTACAGTCTGACATCAGCTGGTTTATTGGAGCAGGATTTTGCAGGAATCTAATAAGAAATTTCCTGAAAAGACACAACAGGGATATAGGCTTTTGTGTTTGTAATTTGACTTTAGAGTGCATTCTGGTTTATTTTCTCCAGGTACTTGGCCAACTACTGGGCCTTCTGTGGTTATTAATAAAGGAAAATAATCAGCAATACATTCTAGATTCAGCAGGCACCTCTTCAGATGTTATGGGAGAAAAAGAATGAAGATACAGTAACTTAGATTCATGGATCTCTCTCTTTCTTCACAAATATGGTCCTCACCTTAATATGAGTGATAGTATTTGATCACATGAATTTTTCAAATTTCTATTACAATTGCAATTGCTTATGTGTTATCTACTCCTAAATGCTCTATGTTAGTGTTGCCTTTCTGCCTGTTGCCAGAGTTTATAAATAAAGACTAGTTTAAACAGAAAGGGTATCCAAGTGGCTACTATTTCTATATAATCTGTATCTCAAGAACAATAAAAACAATTAGAATCAAAAAGAATAGGTCTGCCATCCTTTTTGTGCTCTGATGTCTTCTCACAGACAAATGAGGAAGTTGAGCAGCAAGACCCAAGATCCAGAGGACAAAAAAAGACTGTTCACACAAAGACCAACTACTGAATTAAAAAAGAAAACAACCAAATCAATCAAAAAGCATCCTGAAAAAACATTTGTTTCTGGTCAGGAGTTTTGACATATATTCCACATTCTGGGAAGAGCTGAAGATTAATCTAATTATTTTACATCCTCATAGCCAAAACATATCACAGAATTACTGAACTCTACAAGAAAAATCAAAATTATTACTGTGTTAATTGAATCTTAACACATCCCACCTATGCCACCAAAAAGGCTTGTATAAAGGAGCCCAGATATTTGTTCACATCAATAATCTGAAAGGCTTACACAAACCTGGATGTTTTGCAGAATCTCTGGAGATGCTGACCATCAGCACAAAGCCAGAAATCAAAAGGATAGGAAGACATTGTAATTTTCATGTAAATTGTCCGAAGTTAAATTAACATCCACCTACAGTCTCAGCTTTGTTGGTTTCTATTTGACCTACATTCCATGATCTGCCAGAAAAAAACCTTGCTCTGAAAAATCATGGGAAATGGTTCATGCTGCTTTCGATAAACTTTGAATAGCGAGTACTAAGACAAGAAGATTAAACCAAAATATATAACTTCCTTAACCTTGCAGCCCCTGGGTACTTCTGGGAACAGAATTACAATCTTCAGTAGAATTTAATATCATAAGCTTTCATTTATTTTCTTTATCTTCAGGAAGATATGTCTGTAAGATTAAGATACCTCTTCAATCCACAGAAGGAAAAATAAATGCCTAAAAAGTGATAAGGAGCTAAGAGAAAATTACCTCTAACCAAACAGAAGACCTTGGCAGAAAATTCTCACTTGTGGTCATCAGTTGTTATTGAGTCAGGTCCTTTCATGGCTGAAAAAGATTGGGGTTTGCATTTTGTGGTTGTATAGCTACTTTAAAGCTTTAAGAATCCTACAGAGCATTTTAAGGATTTATAAAAACCTTCTGGAAAGAAACTTGGTTAATAAAAAACCTGCAGTTTTGAAGTTGATCTAGTCCAGTATTTGTGCCACTAGTTAAGGTGCATCAGCATCTTACAAGATACTCTAAGTACAAGACTGCTCAATGCTCCTTCCAAGGGTGAAGACTTGTGAAAAACTCATCTATGAAAGTTTGCTTCATTTATCCCAAGGCAGTGAGGCACAAAATACAAAAAGGGCTGTGGCACACAACTTTGAATTTCTGAAGGAGGAAGGGAGAACAGACACATGGTTGGGAATGGACAGACCCTGACAGAACAGGAAGAAAGAGCAGCCCTCAACTACAAGACTTCGCCAGGTAGAAGCATCCAGACATCTGATGGAGAAATGGGTCTTTCAGGCTCCAGATTCCTGACAGCCTAGCAGCAGAACATCAGACTAATCACAAAATCAGGAGGATAGCAGAGGATGGCAAGATTACAGAAATCTCATCCAAAGGAGGAAGTAAATACCCTAAAATGAAAGTATATATGGGACTAAGGAATTAGTGTCTCAGGACAAAGACATCTGAAAAGCTCAGACAATAATAGCTGAACTTTCTTTTTTTTTTTTTAACATTCAGCATTAATAGAAATTTCTGTCCTTTTTGAAGTCTATGTCCGTTCTAATGACATTTTAGGGTTTCAATGTAGCACAGCAGTCCTAAATTATAACAATATTGGTAAGTATTTAAACATTTCAAGGCAATTCATAAGATGTGGTCTACTAAGGATAAGTTTTACAGGTACAGAATAGTTTTCCAATCCAAAGTCACACACAACGGATATCAGAGTTCATTGTGAATGGAACAAACAACAGTGGGGGGAATGTAGCTTCCCAAATAAAAAGAATTTAGGAACTCTATTTCTAAAGCTTGTCAAGAGGCTGGTATAGCATTCATCCCTCTGACATTGCATCCATACAGGACAATAAGGCTCTGTAAATACTTGATTTTAGACTGACAGAAACAAAATCTGGGACCCCAGCAATCAAATAAAAAAAAATTAAAGGAAAATGACACAGCTCATTAAACCTGCATAAGCACCACATGGGAATGACACACGTGGCTGTAGCATAAAAATGAGGCAGTGTAAGGAAATTATCACCTGGAGCTGAAGCTGTTACCTGGAGCTTTGGTGTGATTAGTCACTGAAAGTACATGATGAACTCTTAACGTTGATACAAGACACAATAAAAAGAAAAGAATCAGATAACAGTGGATTTTAACTGTAAAATGAAATAATAAAATAAAATACTGAATATTCCAGGTATCTATTCTAAGCAGTGCAAGGCAAAATAGAAAGAAGAAAGTGCTGCTCATTCTCCTTAGTTTATGACTCTATTCTGAAAAATGTTTGGAATGAAAGCATACTTTGGATAATAATTTTCATGAACACATCTATTCACTTATAAAAAGGTTTTAGGAAGAAGAGGACTGAATATCAGTGAAGTTATTGTTGTGATAAACCTCAGACTGGGAAAGGAACTATTCTCACCTTTTCCACTTGCTGTGGTAAACCTATAGTCTGGTTTACAAAAGCAGTTTTTGAACTCTCAAATGTTAAGAAACAGATGTTAGGAGACTATTACAACACAGAGCTAAGTGATTTTTTTCCCCATAAAGGAAAATTCCTGCAAAATAAGGGATGCAATTAAACTGCAAAAGTTATCAGCACACATGCATTTCATCATTTGGCTTACATTCACTAGTTCTGAGACAGGAATGCTCATCAAAATGTGCTATTCTTGCAAGCACTACCTACTTTGCTCTGCAATTAATCACTCGTGATGCAAGCAGTCCCACCCATTTCTGAGAACATTGCAGGCAGTCTGATAACTCACGGACTTCAAGCTGCCTTTATAAACTTGTTCCACTTTTGCATACTTCCTCATACTGCTAGCTTCTCTGTGAAGATGAAGCTGCTTGTTTACTTAGTCTTGCTGAAGACAGCTCTACTTTCTTTAACAAATGTCTTTGCAGCTGTTTCAGAAGATGAAAAGGATGCTACAGAAGGAAAAGTTGCTGAGACTTGTCCTATAAAGCTCAAAACTAACCAGAAATGTGATGAAGGAGAGGACTGTCCGTACCAGATAAATCTGCCTCCCATGACCATCCAGTTACCCAAAGAATTCAGACTGCTTGAGAAGACTCTCAAAGAAGTACAGACCCTTAAAGAAGTGGTAAACAAGCTGAAGAAATGCTGCCAAGATGGGAAGCTGCAGGCAGATGACAACCAAGAAAGAGATACAAGTAATGAATTCCTACTACCTAATGCAGAAACTCCAGCAGAAAACAGCAAAATCCAAGATAACAGAGTAAAGGAGCTGCAAAGCAAAGTTAACAGAATGGCAACCAGCTTAAAAAATGCAAAGAGCCAGATTCAGACACTGCAGGGTCGTTTAGAGAAGATGAGCCTCATAAATATGAACAATGTGGAACATTATGTTGACAGCAAAGTTGCTAATTTGACATTTGTGGTGAACAGCCTTGATAACAAATGTTCTTCTAAATGCCCAGCAATGCAACCCAAACCTGGTATGTAACCTGTTAATTCTTACTACCTGCATAAGCTTTCTGTGCATTGTACAAATATTAGGTAAACAATTTTAAATATATCTTAAGCAAATAGCTGTGTTACTAACTCTTAAAGTGCTTATTTATACTCTTGTAAAACATTTCAGCTGCCACTAGAGGGTTACTGAGAGCTGGAGGTGTCCTGTTGTACCTATTATTGTACTATACTGTAGGATTTAAAACATGAATTTTCAAATTCCATTTTTTTGCAATTCAATTAGTAAAGGTGAAAAATATATTTTATTTTCCACAGTACTACCCATCATTAAGGATATTAAACATCGGTGAACAACTTCTTTTTTTTCTCCTTGGATGAGAAAGGGTAAATTTTCTCAAGATGTGCTTTAGAAAAGCAGTAGTTTTTTTAAATGTGAAAACAACTGCTCTGAAAAAGTCTACATATTAATTGATAAACATCAAGTGAATCTAGTAATTTTTTTTTTTTAAGATGGATAATATAATGTCTGTCATCCCAGCAAATATCTAAAGGGCTCAGCTAAAAAAAGGGTATGAACAGTACTTCTCAAGGGGGTAACATATGTACCATCATGTTAATACATGTTAATTAAAGCATGCATCTAATATATAAGCAATATAAAACAGATGTTATCAAAGGCAAACATTTTTTCTTTTACTTTTTAATTGCCCTAATTGAAATCAAGAAACAGATCTAATAATTCCTTTCTAATGCTGGCTGTTATTAAGGGAAGACAGAGAGATTTTTTGAAGTCACACAACTTTTTTATCACATATAAGAATCTTTTAAAACAATAAATATTCATTAGATTGTCAATGTATTCTACCCCTTAGGTACTTGTGAACATAGGGCTCTCTAGATATAAAGCAGAGAAAGATCAGGATGCATTACATTTTTATGCTTCTGTTGCTTAACATTCAAGTGTAAAATAAAACTGTTCTTCTGTCTACCTGTACTGAAAATGGACACACCTGCAGATGCTACAGTGTATGCACAGCTGAAATTGTTAAAAGTGTGAAAAGAGCAAATGAATAATAATAAAAGAAATGCTATTGCACTATCAGCAATCAGTTTAAATCAGATATCAATCAGAATAAATCAATTACTTAGACCAAAAAACATTCACAAAAAGAATGAGTGATATTTGGATAATGGCCAATGAATCAAATTTAAATACAGTACTTCATAACAGACTAAATTAAGTGTAGAGATTTCTCACACTAATGGAAATGTAGGGTACTGTTCATAGCATATGATCACATAAATGTTCCTTGTATTTCCTAGTAAATGATTCTAAAAGTGTTTGTAGCAGCAATATACTATGAAACTAGGAAGGAAACAGTTACAGCTTATCCCTATACAGGCACTATTCCTGCATCCACTGACAGTAATAACATAACATTATTTAAACAGGAGCTGAATTTGATTATAAAAGCCTTTTATCTGTAATGTAGACTATCTGCCAATGTCTGGTCTAAAAATTGGTCCACAAAAAATCTTACACAAAGTTCAGTGAAATAAATCATAATTTATTGTGGATTTAGTTTTGCTTTCTAAGCCTTTGATTCCTACACTTTGATCTTTCACAGATGTCCAGTTTTCTGTACTGGCAAACAAAGGGTCCTGAGTCCTATCACCTGCTGCAGCCTGAGAACACTCCTCCCTTTCAGTAGTGCAATTGTTTAAATTGTCTAGGAAAGATATTCAGTTCAAGCCTGCAAATGAACATGCCCAGAAATTAAAATCTTCAATAGGAACGAACTTAATTGTTTTGACTCTTAACTCAGAACTTCTGTGAATTCTCTGTATCACTTACTTAACAACATAAAATTATGATACCATGTTGTTGAACACAATGTCATTACTGGAAAACATTGTTAATCAAAAATGGATTTCCACTCTGCAGGAAAAGCCTGGGGGATATTTTTCATCCGAGGGAAATAAATCACCCGTCAGTGGGAAAAAGCTGTACTAATGGTAGATGCTAAAACATTTTCCTATGACAAATCCAGCAACATAACATACACAGGAAAACACTGTTCCCTTTCTAGGTTCATCTTTCCAGGAATCACAGTATTACAATAAATGAAACAATTTTATTACTTTTTTTCCTGCTTCCTAAACTACAGTCAACATTAACACATGAAACATTCCTAACAATGTTATGTTCTGTACCAGATTATGTCAACTGGACAATAGCCAGGTTAAAGTAAATCCCATGGGGGAATTTTTTATTTTTCTGAAATACTGCCAGATTAAGATAGAAATTATAGACAGGGTGTGATGGTTTAAATACCAAAAGCAGCAAGTGTGTAACCATGAAGCGTTAGAAATATGGACTGAAAAAAATCAGGCTGAGTTTGCAGGAGATAATGAAAGGATAAAGAGAAGAGGAAAGGAGAAAAGGTAAATCACGCAATCAAAATGCCCCTGTACCCCTGTACTAGGCAGACATCCCAGGTGGCATCTATTATATATAGAGTCAACCTGATGGAAAAATCCCTGTTTCTCCTAGAAATGAAATTTCTGTTACACTATTTCCTATATAGAAAAGTTCTGTATGCCACATCAGTCTGGGTAAAGATGTCATTAATTTTTAAATTGAAATTATATTTATTCTAACACTATGTACTCTTCCACCAGTTATACAAATAATGCAGAGGGACTGTGCTGATCACTACATGGCAGGCAGAAGGAGTGACGGAATCTACAGGATTAGTCCTGACCCCAGAAATGATAGCTTTGAAGTTTACTGTGACATGCAAACACACGGAGGCGGCTGGACTGTGCTGCAGCGGCGTCAGGATGGCAGCACTGACTTTAACAGAACCTGGAACGAATACAAAAATGGCTTTGGGAACCTCAGCAGGGAGTTCTGGCTGGGGAATGACAAAATTCACCTCCTGACAAAGAGTCAGGAAATGCAATTGAGAATTGATCTTGAGGATTTCAATGGTATCAGAGAGTACGCAAAGTACGAACACTTCTACGTGGCCAACGAGTACCTCAAGTACCGCCTGAGCGTTCACGGCTACAGCGGCACGGCGGGAGACGCCCTTCACTACAGTCGCCACTACAACCATGATCAAAAGTTCTTCACAACTCCAGACAAGGACAATGACAGGTATCCCTCAGGAAACTGTGGGGCATACTACAGCTCTGGCTGGTGGTTTGACGCGTGCTTGTCTGCCAACCTCAATGGCAAGTACTACCACAAAAAATACAAGGGTGTGCGCAATGGCATCTTCTGGGGTACGTGGCATGGCATGTCTGATGATATTCCCAGTGGGTACAGGCAAGCCTTTAAATCAGCAAAAATCATGATCAGGCCTAAAAGTTTTGTGCGGTAATTTTATACCTTTCTCTTAAATAGTATGCATTGGATTGCACTCAAAATCATACTTGCTCAGTATTATATTCAGAATTCAAGTATTTAATAACGTTTGGCATAAAACAGTTCTAGACAAAACAACATATTTCCACATAAATTTTTAGAGACTGTACGACCCCTATTAAAACTAGCATGAATGTTTATGAATAGTTACTGCTAAAACTTAGCACAGTTTAAGTCTTGGTATCATTATGTAAATATTCTAAACATTGCTTTTGGTGCTTTTACTGACTGTGATATACAAGATTCTATGATTTAAAACTTCTAAGTGGTCTTCTACAAATTGTGTCTGAATGAACACCTACATTTTAACATGAAAATAACTTGGAGATATAAATGATAACATATTTATAATTGCTTAACTCTTAAAATGAAAATTAGTCTAATACAAATTATTTTTAAGTGACTAGGGAAAGAGAAGCCCACACGGTTTGCCTAAAGACACACAAAAAACCTTGATGAAAACTTAGAAAATGAAGATGATTCTTCACATCTTAACCCCTTTATCAAAGATTTTTCTAAGTAGCTGGTGAAAGAATTGAATAAAAGCAAGTGGAAATAATGTAGTGAGCATATAAGGAAAGACAGTATTTCTTGCACATCTTAGTTCCTCCTTTGAAGGTCAAGGTCCTCTTTGTCATTTGTGGAAGAAAGGAGCCATTTTGTAGCTTAGGAAGAAGACACATCAAGAAGTATTCATGTATTTTCATTAATGCCTCTAAACAGAGAGTTTCCAGTGCCATTTTGCTCACCTTGGATCTTTTAGGTAAGTCAATGCTAGAGGATGACTCTTGTAGAGGTTCAGTCTCTCATTTAAGCACTTAAGCACTTTCAGTACCATTAGCCCTTAAAATTATAAGAAAGATTATAAATATTTTCTAAAATAGAAAAGATTGTGTCCTCCCCACTTTCTGAGTACCCCTTTTGTAGCCACAGAAATGTGAACAACCCAATGCCAGTTATAAAGAAAAGACCATATATCAAACACTTTTCTTCTTCTAAAATAGAGCAAATGAAAAACTCACATTTTCAAATACTTCAGGAAGTGCAAATTAGAGATAGATACTATTATTAAAGTTCATGTTGTAGGTAGTGAGCACAAACCTGACTATATATGTTTGTTGCCCACCTAGAAAGACCATCTTTGTAATTCCAGTGACTAACATTCTGAGCAGAAAGGCAATTTATCTTATCAAGAGGCTATTTTGCTATATTGCTTACACCAATCTTGAGATGCAGATAAACTCTAGTCAGACTGTATTTCTTTAGCAGTCTAAGTGTGGCCTTTGCAGTGTTTAGTTAAATATACCAAGTATACACCTGACCTTACGCTTTACAAATATAACTGGTTTTTAAGATGATAACAAGAACAATTATGGTTACAAGTTATGCAAACGAGCAACAGTGGCAATCGCTAAATTGTAAAATAATAATATATGTATTTTAAGGAAGTAAATACTTTGAAGGTTATTTCAGTGAGTGATTTGGTTTATTGTGTTTCAATATTAAAAACTATTGGAAAATTTTAATTGCAAGATGTATTATCTTTGATTGAGAACATGTTTTGAAGCTATAGAGTATTTATTTTGGGATTAAAAAAGGATTGTCTAAGTAAAACAAAAAAAGTAACATGAAGTATTGGTTAGAAGAGCGAATACCTAATTGCATATTTTTATATTTAATCATTTTGCATGAAATGCACATTTTGTGCCTATTCTTTATATGGCAACTAGCTAGGTATGACTTACAGTATCTACCAGCTTCTACTTGAAAATGTCTTTTTCCTGCTAAGTTTTTAGAAGAGAAACTGTCTTTTTTTTAACCTGTTCTAAAGGAAACTTTGTAAAGCACAGAAATTTTAAAAGAATAAGAAATTTGACAAATAAAAGCTACAAAAGCTTTGTCTTTAAAAAAAAAAAAAAAAAAATTAAGTGTGATGTTGTTACATAAATCTGCATATTGCCTGCCTGGAACTGTTGTAGCTGAATCTCCATCAATGTGCACAAGTTACACAAAGTGTAATTCCACCTACTTGTTGCAAGCATCTTTTCTGTTTTTCCTTGGTGTAATAAATTTAAGTCACACTGTTAAAGCTGTACTACTGTCATAGATGTTTATGGAGACTATAAAAGAATATCATTAATTGCATTATTGATTTTCTGTAAAAATAAAGCAATAAGAAAACACAGATAACTTTAGATGACCAACAAAGACAACTGTGTTATTTGTCAATAATTTTTTAATTTGTCGATAATTTTTGCTAGTTATGATAGTTCTTAAGAGATCTTTTTATGACACTTTGACTGCCAGATAATACCAAGGGCTGAAACCTCAGACATCTTTTTTAAGCCATTCTTATTTTGAAAGAGAAAAAAGTAATTGCGCAGTCAAGAGTTTACACAACCTGTATCTTTAGCATGAAAGAGGAGAAGCAAGCTCATCTGTTTTCTATATAACACACAACCTTTCAGATCACATGCAAGTTTTAGCAAAGCATGTGAATAGAAATAATACCCCAAATTAAAACATATGATTTTGTTATAGAAAAGCACAATCTCTGCTTAAGGCTCAATTATTTAAAACATGTATTTCAATTTAAGGAAAGCATCTAGCACTGATCGTGCTACGAAAACTCTTATTATTTTATCTTGCTAATATTTAAATTGTAATTTTTAGTGAAGGAAATTACTAACAGCACGTTTGCTAGCAAAATTCCTATGGGTTGTTTCCAAAAGAGAAAGGCATAAACCCATCTGTTCAATGTGATCAGCCAAGCAAACTGTAATGTCTTGGCTGTCTATGCATTGCTTAAACTACAACAGAAAAAACAACCAACCAAATGAAAAAACCTACCACAGAACAGAGAGTAAATTAAAATCATGTCTGAAAGCAGTGATTTTAATTTTTTTCTTCCTTATTTAATTTTAATTTAATTTAATGCAAATATCTGTTTCTTTAGTGATGTTTTTCTGGGAAATGCTGCTTCTCAGTGAGTGAGTTGAGAACAGGTAGTTTGACAATTTGGTGGGAGATAAACTTGCATTTGTTTACTTATTTTTAAAGGCAATTAAGATAGTTCTCAATCCATACCTAGAGCACTGTGTTTACACCTTCAAACAAAATCATAAAAACCAAAAAGAGGGTGCCAAATTTACTTCTATAGTTTATAATTTCCATGTCATAGAGAAATCAAAACACGGACGATGTGACTAAGTTTTTAAAGAGAAAAGATATAGCTCTTTTTCAGGAGATAAAAGAAAAAAAATTGTGGTATATATGGAGCTTCAAAGCAAAATGGCCAAGCAACAGCAGCCACAGGCAATGCTGAACACCTACATCCCACTTACCGATCTCTTTCATTCACACCTTTAATGGAACTTTGGAACATAAGGAAGTAATATGTTAGTCTTTTTAAGTCTCATGAACCTCAGAAATTGTTGGGAAAAGGCTAAAATACTAGAAGATGCTGGGGTTGAAGTCATTTCTTCTGCTAACGCTACAGCTTTAGGGAGCTGTGGTTCCTCTATGCGGCGTGAAATTTGCACTGAACTTTATAACAGCATAGAAGAACCAACACATCCTAAATACTTTCACATGTTCATTTTAGAAATTAGCAGAAATAGCATCTGATTTGTGCTAATATGAACACATGCAAAAGCTTTCTGGCCTTGTTTCCTCATGCTGTCACCTGCTAGAAGTAAAAAGAATCTCTCAATAGCAAGAGCACACTAAGCTGGCTCTGTTCCAACTCCTGCTCTTTAAAGGCATTTCTAAAATCACCCCACTTCTCTCCATTTTTATAGACGTCACCACCAGCTAGAACAACCAACTTTACCTATCCTAACCACCAACTAGTTTCAGGCCCACTGCAAACACTTGCTGCAAGCTGTTGTAGAAAACCCCATACTCCTAACTTGCTGACACATAACCATCCCTAGCTGTCTCCCTAAGTGACCATACCAGCAAAGTTAAAAAGGTTTGTTTAATTAGCAGATTCCTGTGGATGGAGGTGGAGGCAACATCTGTCTTTACTGCCTGTGCCAACATATTTATACAACTTTTCTCTTGTGCCAAGAACCCTTGGAGCATGCAATGCAGAGTGTGCCAGGATCAGCTTAAGTCAGAAAATGTCCCTTGCATTCAACATCTGTGTTAAGATTTTTAAAACTTTACTAGAGTACATACATTTCAGTTTGGAAACTGAAACAAATCATCCACTGCTATGGTTACCATGCAAAAATATGCCAATGATCATATTTTACTCTAGCAGAAAGCACACTACAGTATGTGTAGGTGAAAAGAAATGCAACTGGAGCTTATATTAAAAAAAAATAATTCTATCTTAGTCCACAAAGCTAGCTTTTCTAGGAGATTTTTCATTTAAAGTTGCATAGACTTTTTTTTTTTTTTTAAAGTAAAGCTGTTTATACCTACCATTTGACCTAAGTCAAGAGAGTGTTAAAAAAACCACAACTTGTTAACAAAAGAAATTGGAAAAGGCTGTATTTTCTAGAGTGGCATTGTTAGATGTTGAAGCAATATGTGAAGTACTGATACTTGGTATTTATATTTGAAAGCTGTAGATAACCTTTATGAGACTTTCTCTTCTTTATTGCGGCATAGATGCCAAAAAAGAGAAAAATGAGAAGTACCTTTCCCCCTTTACCACATTCAAACACCAAATATATGCATCAATTTAAGACGTCAAAGCTCTTCCAGCTAGCATACCCACACGAATCAGCATCAGGTCCTCACAAGTCTCTGTCACTCTACTTTTGATTTTTTGTTAACCATGGAGATTTTGCTCTGTATACACCACAACCATGATTTTGTTTAACATCTTTACTAGCAGTCCAACCACTTTGGGAAATCAGGAGTTAGAAGTTCATTAATCTCAGGAAGTCTCCATGTTTCAAAACAGTCTTGAAAAATATTCATTAAAGGCTCTTGCTGCTTCTTGATGGATGGTGGCATCAGGATGCTTGGACAGTAGCAAAGAGAAAATTAGCATGACAGTGACAATTTCCACCAGAAAAAAAAGCACAACAGAAAAAACTCCATGCTGGTATCAGGTGGAGGCACCATCTATTTTCTCTTTATAGGATAGAGAGTGACGAGGTGTCTCTTACACCAGTCAGAGAAATCTTCCAAAGGACTTTATTCTTCTGCAGATTCACATTTAGCACATGAGCAGATAACATCCAGAAGCAGAAAGGGATTATTGCTGTACCTTCCAAACAAGGTGCCCACTCGCTGTATCTGGTAAATAGTAAAGCACTTTTCATTCACAAATACACTCTTACAGAATTAACAGCTCCCTTATAGCATGCACTACAAAGACATGCAAAATAAATGTTGCAGAAACATTTTTCTGGTATTGTTTTAAAAACAGATGTATACATTTGAGTCAACTATCTTTCTAACCTGAGAACATCCCAACAAAAGGAAGAGAAAGAAGCAGCACGGCACGAAAAAGTTCAGACACTACTCTTGAGAAAAGCCAAATATCTGATAATATAATACTAACTGGCAAAGACCTGAAACTGGGAGAAGTTATCCTCCAGCCAACTGATTTATAAACAGAATTAAAAGATTCTATGCTCCACGATTGAATTCTTCTTCTAATGGAAAGAACTTGAAGAACACTAGGTTTTGGATAGCCTCCTGAATCAAAAAAGATGATCAAGTAGATTTTGTGAGCGATTCATCAATTTTATTAAATGTTTGAAAGTTTTCAGAGATGAAGTGGATGGAAAACTTTTCATGGATTGCAGCTGTCAAAGATTTACTATCAGATTAGAAAGAAGAGCCTATACTCAATATATAGAGTAAGGCTCTTTTTTGTGTCTGGATTTAATTTGGGTAGCAAAGCAAAAGGGGAGCAACCAGAAAAGGATTTGAAGCTTGTAACTATTACAAATGAAACTATTTACAAACAAAACATCAACAGCATCATTCTAACAACTGATGTTCCATTTATTTATGTTCCCATTAAAATGGGAAAGCCTGGATCAGGTGGAGGCAAGAAAAGAAAAACTTGATTGTCCAGAGCGAAAAAAATGCTATCATAAGGTGCAGGGAAGGGCAAAAATTATGAAGAGTAAAATTATGGAGTGGGTGGGAGGCAATCACTGTTTTATTTTCACTCTGTCTTGTAGTTTTGGTATTTAATCCACTTTCCTGTCATAATCTGCTGCTTCTTCTATTCAGACAGAAATTTCAGTCCTTTGATGTTTTAGCACTAGTAGTAGTTTTTTAACAAGAATGATATAAGGATAAAGGGAGAACTAAAATGTATTACATTACCATCTCTTGAAAAAAAATAATAAATTTGCACGCAAAGGATGAGTATAAATTCACACCATTTTGTTGAAGATAGCTACCAGTAAAATATTATTAATTATATAAAATTAATAGCTATAGAAATTTAGGCAATATATATGACAAAATTCAGTAATTCTTTTGCTGCCTTTTAGGATTCAAATTACATATACACAGTCTATAAAGCAATAGATTAAAAATTAAAACAGCATAATTTATTGCATCCTAATGTAGCATTTATCCAAGTAATATAATTATTTCATCATACAGGCACTAGACTAGTTTTTGATACAAGTTGACACAGATTGATCCATTTCTAACAGTGCACAATAGAAGAACATAGGATATAGGAAAGATTCATAAGCAAAAAAATTGAACCAAAAGTGTTAGGGCAAAATGAAGGAAATAGCAACAAAGGTTTAAAGAAGTGAAAAGCACATTTTATGAATATATGACAATTTTCTTACTAACAGGAGTGGAAGTACCGGGTCAGGCTGATGTCAGCTTGGTTATAAATAAGAACACTTGGTGAAGAGAGGCAAATCACAAGGCTCTGAGTGCCTTTTGTTCAAATCTCTGTTCAGTTTTTACCTAACCCACAAGTTACTGGGCATTACTGAAAATTAAGGAGAGTGTTCATGTTTGACCTCTTCCTATTCATATGTTTGACTATCTGCTATTTACATGAGAAAAACAAGACAGGATTGACTGGAAGGCTGCTAGAAGGAAAATACCTGTTCTCAAATAAATCTTACAATACCAAAAGGTCTCCCTTCTGATATGTATCTGCTAACATGGAGGCAGAACTGACTAGCCAGTCATCCAGAGGTAATTATACAGTTCTGCTTCCACGGCAAAAATTCTGAAAGCTATTCCAAGAAACTGAAGCCAGTGCCAATGCAACAAGTAGTATATTTATCTCTGAATTATGTATAAAGTTCAAGAAAGGAAAACAAATGTGCCAGTGGAAGAGAAGAAATGCGAATCAGTTATGAGAAGCCAAACTGATCCATAAAGCACTATGAAGTGCTAAAAGTACGGTAAGAACAAATGAGTCATAGTTTTCATTAAAAAACTGACAAAATGACTGAAGGACATCCTTATGAAATTTTATGTAAATTACTTACTTTGGTTTCCCACTGCATTTTTTTTCTCAAGCTTGGAACAACTTCTAGTATTAAGGTTACCCTATACTTCCATTAATGGTTTACAATGTTACCAGAGTTAAACAATTTGGCCTTAAATTTAACACACAAAATAACCACTTTGGAAAGGTTTTTTGGGGGGGGAAAAATCAGCCACATGAACTGACAATTTTCTAGAATAAGGCTAAAAATATAGGTTTACCTCATGATTAGAAATAAGTAAAACAAAGCATAAATGTAGAATAACCTCTAGAATGTTACACCATTTAGTTTTGGTTTATTTTACATGGGGAAGGGTGAGGGGTGAAAATATCTGTTACTAGGTATATGCTTCTTATTGGCATATAAAAAATTCCACCACAACTAAAATCTATAGAAAAAAATATGCAAATTGCTGGAAAGTAAAGTACTCCCAAAGTGCCATTTCCATACTTGCAGTAGGCAGGAGGATTTCTGTGAGAGGTCAGCTCTTTGGGAGAGTTGAGCTGTCCTGGACTTGTGCAGCTGCCTTGAGCTGAAGAGAAGGTTTTGTACTACAGCAATGCTGGTAGCTGTGGGTTCACCATACACTGGTACTGGACTGAAAGCAAAAATCTCTCTCCCTTCTATATACACTTGAATACACAAGAGATCAGGGAGAGATTAGTGGGGCAGCTTCATGCCACGTTCAGTACAATCTAAGAATAGAAAAGGGGCAGTCCTGTTTTCCTCTTTACTACAGATTCTCACCTCTTCCTTTCTACTGGCCTCAGAACCAAGGCAGAGAGAAAGAGCTGGACTAGCAAATAGTTCTGACAGATCCCTGCTGGAAAGAGACAGAGGTAAAGCAACTTCAAGGAAGAACTTTAAGAAAAAAATGTGAAGTATGAACAAAGCTTGCTAGAATATATGAGATATGTACATGCTTATTCTAAAGAAGGGAAAGGCAAGAAGAAAGCTGCATTATTCACTCTAAAGGAAAATTAAACTTCTTTTTAAAAAACTCTAGAAATGATGAAATCCTGGGAACAGGATACTCAAAAAGCTCTCTCCATCAATTAAAGTTTTAAAGAATAAATTAGACAAATATCCGCAGAGTCTACTTCAGTGTAAATCTTGGATTAGAGTATTTCTCATTGTCTCTTTTGGCATTATGTGTTTAAGGCTTTCATTTGATATGTATGTGATATATTCAATTCTGAAATATTTCTTTAACATTGGAAATTCTGCAAAAGAAACTGAGTTCCTAAAGGTTTTTTCTGTCATCACCAGTTATTAGCACCCCAGAAACCACTTATCTTGGATCTTTTCTGCAGCTATTGAGCCTTCCCAAAAGTCATGACAAAAGTACCTCTATAGATCAAGCACTACAAAACCAAGACTGATCTATTCTCTTTCCCCTTAAGGCCATCACCCCTCAAAAATACCAAGAAGGAGATGCACCATGGATATTTCTGCTTCACTTAGAAAAAAAAAATCGCAGAAGATATAGGGAAGTTAGAGGCCTATGGTAATAACCTTCAATTACTTATAATGTAATATAAATTCAGATTAATTGATTTGGACAGAATAATTACTGTTATAGATAGAGGAAGCTGGAGTACGTGATACCTCATCTAAACACTGAAATGCAGGACTTGCTGTTACATCAGTGGATCCCTCATCTCGGCTATAAACTGTTGGAGCTAGAGTACAGACAGGTTCCTCCTTCTCAGTTTCCAATTCTGTGTCACTGGAACTGGGACTGGAACTTTCTTCACTAGACTGATTCATTGTTTGAAGTTCTAGGGAGTAACAAAAATATAGTTAATTAGATCCAGGGATATTTATGACTGCACAAGATAAACATGTAGTGTAAATAGCACAACATCAACAGGTGACACCCACCTTCAAATAACAAAGGTAACAACATGAGCAAATGAGGTGGCTCTACAGCTACAACTTCATGGAAGCCTTGTAAGAGGCAGCACTGTCACTCTATCATTATTTTTTTAATGCTCTAATGTCAAAGTGGATGGGACCCCTGCGGGTATAACTGCTACTGTCTTTTCATGTAATTTCCATTTGACTAATCCAATAATGTGTTTTCCCTTCTCTCCATCCAACAAAACCCCACCCTTCACAGTGTCCCTTCACCTCACAGAGAGTAATTACATAAGGAACCCCTTCACAGAACATAGAGGTCTTGGGGACAGGAACTGGTCTAACATGTGTGAGTAGTATCATTAAAGTTATTCCTATCTGTAAGAAATTGCAAGACCATACATAAGCAAAACAAACAAACAAACAAACACCTAAACACAGAAAACACAAACAACAACAAATTAATCCAGAAACTATAGAAAATGAGGAAACATTATATCATCTCTGAGAACAGGAGGTAGAAAAATACTGGAAAAATAATTACTCTGAGATCTTACTTAGCTCTTATGTAGCTCTAACATTTTAGTTTAAGTACTAGGCTACATTTTCACTATCTGTTATTGCTGCTAAAATAATATGACGATGAAAAATACAAAAATGAACTACTTCAAGAGTAACAATAGAACTCAAAGGATTCAAGCTGTATTTTGATTCCTAGCACAGTGCTGGATCCCTTTTTCTTCCTTCCCCCTCCCCCCCCCAAAAAAAAAACAAACCTAAAAAGGAGAAACAAAAGAAAGTTGGAACAAGCAAGGTTTTAAATCCCACATTAGTGGCTCTCATTTAGGAATTGAAATCTCCAATATTCTTGCATTAGCAACAGCTACATCAAGGACACCTGTTAATTACTTCTGAACAAGATGAGACCTAAGGTAGCTTCACGTAGCTTCACTTTGTGTTTACTACCTCAGTCCAGCACTTGAGCATTCTCAGGCACAAATCATCAGAACTGTCTGGGCTGTGTCAAAATGCCAAGATGGAAAAGGAAAATGGAAGGTGGAATACAAGGGGATGCTCCTGGAATATGATGCTCCACCAAGTCACCATATCAAATACCAATTAATAGCTGCCAAATACATCTTCTGGAATAGCTGTATCTTAAAAGCTTTGTATATTCAAAGCATTTAAAAATATTTACCTTTTGCATGAAGGCAGCATGAAACAAGGACAAATATTTCAAGAGAAAGAGATACGGGGTGACTGAAGAGGAACAATAAGCATCTTACAGAGGGAACAGAGGGGAAGGACTTGTGAGGCACACAGAAATATTGCCCTGACATAGTGAGATAAAGGAACCATAGAGTATTTGTAAAGCAAAACACACCAGAAAGTGGAGACAAAGTATCCATGCAGGAATTCAACAATCCCTTCAAAAGTTCACTGAAAGTGGCCATAAAATTAACAGACAAATCAGTATCATAGTATTTTAGTTCAAAATTTTGGGAGAAAGATTGTCAACTTCTGGAAGTGTTTATCTGACACTAGCAGACCTTTCCACACTTACTGTTGTGCAGAATAATTATTATGCAGAGAATATTATATTCTGCTGTAGGACAAAATCATTATAAAACCCATATCAACTGCCAAAGATACAGAGAATACCTCAAATTAGTCAGTAATTACATCATTCAGCTTTTCACATGAAGCATGGAGACCCTTCTCTTTTTAAATAGATCTTTTCATTATAAATCAAGGACATCAAAAATTAAATCTGTAATAATATTGAGAACTTTTGAGAATATTTCAATAGTAAGTATCAGATTTCTCCACTGAAACAATGAGAGCAATTTTACATTCCAAAGTCAGAAAGCTGACAGAAAAACAGAATTTCTTTTTATAAATGTGGTGGGAAAATGGATACAAAGATGTTGTGTAGTACCCACCATTTGAAAAGTCACTTGTCTGTAAAGGTAGCCCAATCTAAACTGTCAAGTTTAGGACTTTCCTCAGGGCTGTTTGGAATTTCTCCAGGAACATTTTGACTTGCAGAGAGATTTCAGAAGCTGTATTTGCTTATGGAAAAAAAAGCAACTTCAAGATCTCTTTTGGAGGAGTCACAACATTGTGAAACAACTGTAAACATCATAGAGGCCAAGAAATATGCCCTGAAATATTGTACATAAACATGTATACACGTTTATAAGCAGAGCAATTTTTCATCCATGAAGAACTGCTGAGTATTTTAGCATATTTATTTCATGCTGCTGCTTCTGTATTTGTTTCTCTGAACATATTGGAAGAACTTAGACAAAGGAAAAAGAAGAGTGGAAGAAACTCTAAGCAGAACAGTGCCAAAAATTGAGAATGCTAAGAAAAATGAGAAACATGCATTTGACTCCAGTCAAAAAATACATTTCCTCACAGAATGGTAGTACAAAGGAGTCCTCAGCAAGACTCCAATTTGCTGAGCAGGGAGAGAACAAGAACAATCTTCTGAATATGAAAAGTTTGCAATGCTACATTAAGGCACAGCTACAGACAGCTAAGACAGAGGAAAACAGTTAGAGCACCTTACCTGATGTGGTAAGTACTGACCTCTGCTCCCTTTTGAGGGAGAAAGGGACAGACTGTAAGGAGAGATATGTACCAGTATGGGACATCAAAAGAAGTTCAGCATTCTCCAATTACCTACTACATAATTAAATTTGAAGCTCAGCTTATACAAAATTAGGTATATAAAGTTCAAAGGACAGAGTGCAAAATTTGTATTTTTGCAGTAGCTGATACATAAACAGTCTAATTCAAATAGAAATGGAAGCTGACATGATTTCTAAATGTACAGAATACTTCAGAAAATATGGAAGTTTTCAAACTGTAGAACTGGAAGTAATATCACATCCTTGATCCACCACCCAGAACTGGAGAAAAAGGGAATTACAAGTCTGTTTGGGAACCTGGGTCAAATCAGGCTAAGAAACATCTTGTGAAACAGCTTCAGCGAAGCAATGATAAAAGTCTGAGCTCAGATTCCCAAAATTAACTCCATTTCAGCAGCCCTCCAGCAAACAGCAGTGTTCAGACACAAACCTGTGCAGGAACCAGGCAACTGTCACTAAGCTGCTTTGACTGTTTCCAGAGTGACAGATGCAAAAAGCAGTACAATATAATTCTGAACATGAAAAAATACAGTTGCATGTATGAAGGTCCATCAGCTCAACTAATTAAGAAGACACACCCTTCAAGTGATCAAATTCATTAACATAGACTAATAAACCTCTTTAAACTTTATCCCTTGCACTGATAAAATTATTAGACAAGCACCAGTAAGATTATGATACCCAGCCTTACCCTTTAAGCCCAGATTGAACATGCTTTTTAAATTACAATCACTACAGAGGGCAAAAAAAATCATTAAACACATTCTTGTCCTGAGAACTGAAGTTATGAATTAATTATTGGAATAATATTAAACTACTTACACAGCTACTGCTGAAGGCAAAAACTATCCTGTGTTGAAAATAATGTGTTATAATAGTGACTTCTCAATTATTTTATTAAAACTTTTGAATGAAGGTACATTCAAGGTAATTTATAATTTCAATCTGATACCATCAGGCCAGCCTGTGAAGTCACTTGTGCAAGTAGTCTAACTCCAGTGGAAATACTACTGGAAGTACATAATTACTGGTATTACATGCAGGTTTGCATCTGGATTTATAGGTGGTACATTTTCATTGACTTGTGAGATACTTTTCATCTTGGTGGAAATTACCAATTTCTTCAATATTCCCTCGTTCATTCTTTGTTGACACACAGATCTGATCTGTTTCAGTTAAGATGGGTTAATTAAACTGGTGTAGACTGACACATAAATGCTCCAGCACAAATAGAATTATTTTAACACAAGTCTAAGGTTACATCAAGTTTAAACAAATAGGTGTAAATACACATTAAGTTGAGATGAGGCCGTAGACATAGACCTTGCACAGCCAGCTGCTGTGCTGTTATGTAGGGATGTTACATATTATTTCCTTCTTTCTCGGGCAAAATCAGATAAATTACCCCTGTAATTTCCACCAATGTTATGAGCTCAATCAGCTACTTTGTCTGGAAGTTGCTAAAAACACCTTCCCATCTGCCTGCAGGCAGCAAGGATGGCAGGAGAAAGTGGTAGAACCTAAGCTGAACAGCAGGGCATGGCGTGGGGTGTTCATCCACATCTTTGTGCTATCTCCTTTTGCACAGAAATTAAAAAAAAAAACCTCTAAAAATTACTTTGAAAACAAGACAACTGTCTTAGTGCCTCACACTGAATTAGTCAGAAATGTAGGTAATGTAGCTGGCACAGCAGCAGAGTGATACCCAGTCAGACCTAAAGCTGATCAAGCTCTGCCTATTTCCATCCAAAACCTGATGCCTGGGGAAGGACAAAAGAATCCACCAGTCACAGTGTGGTGATGCTTCCCTGAACCCATCACCTCGCAGGAATACCATGAATTTATGACACAGTGATCTTTTCTCCCCTGTTTTATTTCCTAATGCTTATTTCCTAAAGATAAAGCTTACAATCCTGTAAACAGCAGACCACCTGTTTTGACTGGGCAGAGCCTGTGCTTCAGCATGAAGGGATGTGTCTTTAAATGACAGAGCTATGCCAGCATTAAAGAATCATTAAAATTAAAATTCCATCATGTACAATAAGGCATTATAAGATGCATGCAATTCAGAATGGATTGTTTGATTAGACTGTACAGATTCATAGACAACTACTTTAAGGAAATGTGGCACATCACATGCCTAAACTGCTTCAGTATTTCTGGTTTAAGTTCCATTGCTTCCACTTATTTTCAAGTTTCTGCTATTTGGGATGGAATCAGCCTGAGCCACACACAGACTTTATTGGCCTGAGTTCTAATTAGATATGGTGACACAGGGAGAATTTGCATGGTGAGAATTGCCACTTCCCTCTTCACTCGGTTTCCATGAGGAACTTAATTTCCTCAGAAAACTTCTGCTAGCACGACAAACAGAAAAACCTGAAGTCCAAACCACTGTGTGCTTTGAAGACTGTGCCTCTCTGCTGTCCCTGAGCAGAAAGGGGTTACCATCACTACACACACACCAAAATACTGAAGACAAACAAAGCATGCCTTGCCTCCCACTGAAACCTGGACACACCTTGAGAACTAACAAGACTCAAGGAAGTATGTCAGAAATATGTCACTCTAAAAATAAAAAATATAAAATACAAAGAAAGGCGCTAAAATGGTGTAATACAATTATTTTTATCATAGAAAATGCATGAGAATGTTTAATAAACTTGGAAAAAATATTCTGACCACAAAATTCTTAAGGCTTATGATATGGAGGAACATTGGTAAGTACCTAGCTCTTCGTGTGGTGAACCTTGCCCAAATGCTGCTTCCTACTTTGAAAGGTTCTTACATCTGCAAGGTCAGAGGCTCAGCAGGAGTTGTACAGCAGCAAGAACACTCCTGCAGGGCAACCCTGTTTGTCTGAGAAGGAAGTCATATTATTTCATCATTGCAATTATAGCAGAGTAAGTTTCACTCTGTGGGTACCTGAAGCTGTCTGATCTCATTCTGTGATTAATACCATATGTTGAAGTCAGAAAAATTTAGTTTTTCTACAGTCTCTCCTATATGTCATTTTTATTAAGTTCTCCTTCCCTTGAAATCTTGCTTTCACTGACATTAGCCTGAAAGCATCTCTCATAATGATTTGGCCCTAAATTTTATTTTATAACACTATAAGGTCTAGATTTTTATCTTTTGCATGAAATACATAACATTCTTTGCCTTCTAACAGCATTGTATTTATCTGGCAAAATGGCTAATAAGTGTAACTCAACCTGATAAACCTCTGCCTACACCAGGAGCACCAAATACCAAGATTCTGAAGGAAAAGGGGCCAGTGGCAAAGCAGCAGTAATGTGTAAGGGGTAGGAGATGATAAGAAACCGTAGCAGTTCAGAAGTGGGTGCCAGCTGTAAGATCCACCTAACCAAGAACCGGGGATTCCCTTTGAGTGTTCGGTTAATAGAGTTATTTATTGAATCGTCTGTCATCTAGTGGTATTACAGCACATTGCACCACATTTCTTACAGGTTTGTTACTGTTTCTCTGACAAGTTACCTACCATTTAAGTTTGGCATTGGATCTCAGGACTGATATTTTTATAGGTTTTTTTCCCAAAATCAACTATTTCTGAAGACTTAAAAAAAAAAACAAACAACTTCTATCCCTCATCGTATCCCAAGATATTTAGTGATACATTTTTCTCTTTCTAGAATTCTATTTTTCTACACTTAACTTTCACATGGAAGGCTGGCTCTTTTTGTGTTCCATGTAATGATTTTTGAGATCGAATAATTTAAAACCATTTAAACAATTTAACTTCAAGAGATTTATTAATGAATGTGAATCTTTACTAAATTTTTCACGGTGAAAATAACAGATCGACCAAAAAGCTAGGGCTGTTTCTTTCCTCCTGGACACTCAAGTCTCATTTTAGTTTCATAAATGATAAATTCCATGCAGGGATAAAAATGAAAATTATGCCAATGAGATGAAAAGATCTTGATGACACAATATTATATTGCGTGGCTTGCACAGTTATTTTTGGAAAAGAAAAACAACACATGGAATGCAAAAGGCAGTAAATCAGTAAAGTAACAGCCACAGATTTCATTATTTCTTCTGTTGCAATATAGCTAAGACAATACACCTTTCTATTAATTTCAGTCTTGTTACTGGCAGTGAACTACATCTGCAAGTAGAATGCAGGTCCTGAATTTACATCATATATACCCACATCCTCCATCTCATGTTTACGTATTATACAATGATGGTGTGGGCTATAAAATTCAAAAAAGTATTTTTAACTGAATTCAGTAGTTTCCCTCTTGTTTGTAAACACAATGGACAATTGCCTCATGACCCACTTGTACAGAACTCAGGAAAATATTTATTTGGCTGGCTGTAGAACTGCTAGGCTGTATGTTAACTGCTAAGAAGCAATCACAATAAATAACGTGTTAACCAAGCTGTCTTGACAGAGGCCAGCTTCGGAGCCCTGCAATACCACTTTTGAAAAAAACTTTTTCCAGCACATCTGCCAAGCTGCTTGGCAATCCTCTGACCGAGAGGACTTCCGACATGAAGTTTCAATGTCGGCTTATGTGTAATGAAGACCAGGCAGCCTCTCAGTGCCTTGCCACTGCCCCCATCCCATTCCTCTTTTTCCCTGCCTGCCCCTTTACATCCCGTGGCTGCAGAGGCCGCCGCATCCGGGAGCTGAGCGGGCTGAACGCCACCCAGCGCGGCTCTGCCATTGGAAGCTAACGCTCGGCTGGACCACGACCACCCCAAGGACCATGGAAAGGGCCCTCACGCCTTAAGGTACCTCGTTTTCTCACGCAGGAGGTGGCGTGGGCCCCACGGAGGAAGTAGACTCCTGGCACCCAGGGAGGCGGGCGGGGAGGGTGAGCCCCGGACCTCGCGGGACTCCTCTAAGCAGGATTGAGGCGGCCCTGAGGCACTACTCGAGGTGTAGCACCGCAGGGCTCGCTTCCCACCCCTACGCTGGAGCCGCNCGCGCTGGGGCAGATGGCGATCGTCGCGGACGGCGTGGACAGCAAGGCCGCCGTGGAAGTCAGGACGCCTGTGAAGTTCGGTGGGTGAGGCGGCGGTACCGCCGCTGCCAGCCCGGTCCTGGGAGCCCGAGGGGAGGCGGGACGGCTCCTGCAGCGGGGCGGCCCGGCACTGCTGCTGCTCCGCTGGAAGGGTGTTGGTTGGCAGCGAGTGCTCGGAAATGGGCATCCCGCCCCTCTAATTAAGGAGAATCAGACCCTCCCATTTTCTCTGGGTTTCCTGATTTAGATCCATCGCTTGTTGTCCTTTTTTACAGCAACAGTTAACTCGTGCGAGTAAGTGGTAGTTACAGTGCTTGCTTTTATTTTCGCTCTGACAGCTGCTGTTACAGAGAAGGTGTAACTGCAGCTCGACTGGCACCCAACAGTCCTCAGGATGTGTGACTCACACCTGCACCTCAAGGGCTGTACCCTGTAGGGTTGTTGGACCTAACAGCTCCATTAGTGGTTTCTATGCTGAGTGGTCATCGCCAGGGATCTGATTTTAGGTGACAAATGAAATGCCAAGAAGGACTGCTTTGTCTAGTAGAAGTCTTGCATTATCTTTATCAGCACTAGGCAAAAATCTGTGCAGTGTTTCTGGTACAGAAGATACCAACAACATGGGAGAGTAGCTGCAGTGTCTGAAACCAATAAGCATCTGTACTGGACTGAAATGCTTACAGTGCCCCTAAGCTTAGGGGAGGAAAGGGGCAAGCTTGCTAGGATAATTACCCTCAGTGACCTGAGGTTTAAAGAGTACTTCACCAAAATGTTTGTGTCTAGTCACTGATGTGGAGGTTTTTTTTGCTGTAGATTTGTGAAGTGGCCTGTACAGTGCAGAATTAGTTTCACTAAGCTGGAAAAACTTCAGTGTATAAAAAACCCAGTCTGTGTTTGCTTCAAGTAGTTGTTCAATACTGCTTTATTTGGTGTTCTGCTGCAGTTGTGGTATGAGAAAAGGTGAATAATTTCAATCTGCTTAGGCTTCGTAACTTGTAGAGCATGGTGTTACTTGTATAGCAGGGTTGTGCTCTCCAGGGACATACTGTTTCAAGTGTAGACGTTTGGAGAGTGCCTCTATTTGTGTCTCTCCTGGAACTATGTATAAACAATACAACTACTTCTTGAGAACTAAAGCCTCATCTTGACTTCAGAACCTGTAGATAAGCACTGGTCAAATTGAAGTAGTTCAGATACCACTCAGATATTTTAGTCTAGGCTATACCAACATATAACCTGATGGTGCTGGCCCTTGAGCCTGTAATGATAGTCACCAGGTTTGCCAGATTTTGTGCTTTTACATGCCTCAAAGCCTGTATTAGAGTTTACTTAAATTTAGGAAACATATAGCTGAATTAAAATCTTGGTAAGCATTGCTTTCTCAGAAGTCTTCCATCAAGAAGCTAAGAAAATAAACCCTGTCAAAAAGACACCTTTCTAGGAACCCTACATATCCAGTCTATCTGTAGCCCTCTTGGGGGATTGCTACCTGGTAATACAGTCTGCATCCTTCACTAAATTTAAACTCTTAGCTTACTATGACAATCGGGTAGCAAGCAAAGATATAATGTGTTTTATCTCTGTCTCTTGAATTTCACTTTGTTGTTAATTGGAGCTTCCAGTCTCTCCTCTTCATGGTCTGCAAGCTACTGTTGTCATGGTTCCAGCATCTGTCTTGAGCAGCAAAGTGACAGGATGGCCCTTCAGCTTCTTCTGTGTAACTGGTCTGACTTGGGGAGTCTTGTTGGGGCAGAGCTTATTGTACACACTCCTGATTCTTCATCTCATATTAGTGATCACCTTAGCAGATAGCAAAGGTGAAAGACAGACTTTGACACGTAGTTAAATGAAAGGTGAAAGACAGACTTTGACACGTAGTTAAATGAAGGTTTATTTACCAGATGATCTCTTTTTCCCTAGGAGTAATTGGGTTGCTGTGTCTCTCTTAGCCCTTCAATAATGTGTTTCATGGCAAACACTTGACTCATCTTTTCTTCTTTCTCTGCCTTTAACCCTTAGAAGAACAAAACCACTTTTCTCCTCTCCTGGCTTTATCTTTTTACAATTGATTATGGTGGTCATCAATATAAATTATTAATATAGTCTAAATCTATAGACTAGAGTCTAGTAGTCTAAATCGATAGACTACATATTCTCAAATTTTTCCGTGTTCCTTAACCTCAGAGGTGAGGTTGAGTGGCAGAAAAATGCCTTTTTTCCTCCTGCTGAAGCATTATGAACTCATAAATAACATTCTTGGTAACAGTTATTTACAGAACCTAGTGACTTTTTCTGGGAGCCTGAACAGCAATAAGGTGGTGTGGTTCATCCTAGAGGCAAACATGCTTCTTCATGCCAGGGAGGTAAGTCAGGCCTTCCAGAAGGCCAGGGAAGAATGACACATGCAGGCTCTTCTATCTTGTGTTACATTAGTGGAAGCAGCATATGCCTGAACAAGACCTATGCATTTGTGCTGTTGAATCTCACTACCTCTAACATGTGGTCTCTAACAACATGCCAACTTTACCACCTCAAAATCTATGTCAAGACTACCCAAATGTCTCGGTAGAATTGCTGATGTAGTTGGTGACCAGGGTAGATATGCTGTGGAGATGCAATTTGGGATTCTGTTAAAAAGTAAAAAAGATAAAATTTCACTGAAGGACCACACCCTGCTGATTCCCTGCCAGAGGTTACAGTCACTTTGCTGCCTCTTAATGTTCATTCTTGAAGCTGGATGGTTATACACAGCCTTACAAAGTGTCAGCAGTTGATAAGGACTGGGCATGAAGTTGAAATTGTGTGACCAAACTTTGCAAGAAGGTTTATTTTACTAATAAGCTGCTTTCTTTCCCCACTGTATAAAGTTATATAGAAAGTGATCAAGTACTACATGAAATAGATATGACTCTTCTCATTCTGTGGCTAATAAAACTCTTTTAATTCTAGATTTGGATATCAAAACATCAGGGACTGGCTGTGTGAAGATTCAGAAAATGGAATGTGATAACTGCAAAATAGAAACGGAGAAGGGGACTAGTGTCTTGCAGTCAATAAAGGTACAAAGAATCCTCCCCCACTCCATCAGTGTTTTAAAAGGAATTGTGTGGTGGAATATAGTGTAAAAACTTAAATACTAGTTCTGGAGATAAGAAATACTCTGATATTTCTGGGTATTAATATATGTATAACACCAACCTTCATTTACTGCATACAATTACAACATGAACTCGAAAATGTGGAGTCAGAAGTTGAGGCACCTCTGACAGACAAAGCCAGCAGAAATAATGACAGTGATATCTGCCTGATATCTGCTCTCCTTGCCCCTCGAAAGAAAACAGACAGAATGGCATTTCCTGTCCAGATGGCTAATGGTTATGATCGCTCAGCAGGGACTTTGCAGTATGCTGATGTTCTGGGTTTTTTTTTCTCCTTTGGGTTGTTTTTGGTTTTTTTTATAATTGATAAATCAATGCTGTTGACAAATACTTTAGCTTAATTTTCGATCAGAAGTTACACATTACATGTCCAAAAGACCTGACTGAAATACATCTGATAAATACTTTATATAGCATGGTCATAACCTTGCTTTTCCAGTCTTAACAACTTAGGTTTTCTGACAGAGGCTTTTTTAGAAATAATGAAAGTACATCTGACTTAGGTGCTGTTTAGAGTCTATTTCACTTGAATAATTGAGATTGTAGCTGCAGGCATTGTTATATATTCAAAAGAAAGGATTTTCAAATAGGGTAACTCATAAGTTTAGGTATTTTTGAGTTATGAAAAATGTTTCAATGTCATTTTTTACCATGGTAAGAGATTATTTTATAGCACACATATGGGAAATCAAACTTGAAAGGAAATTCAATATACAATCAAGCTGGTTTTACTCCATATTAGTGACAACATGTATCTTTCAGATTCTGTGTATTTTACTGTGTTACTCTTAAAAAGTAACTCAAATCTAACAACAAGTTAACAGTACTACATATGTTAATGCTGTCTGCAGCTTTGGTTAGAAATTAATATTTTGTATAATAACAGCAAACATAAGTATATGAGAAACTACATACTATGAGAAAACAAGGTAGTTTTGGCCAGCAATAGTGACAGTAATCATGGCAAATCATGTCCAAAATGTTGCATTTGAAAAATTAAAAAGTCAGTTCTGTTTTCCTAGAGACTTGAAGTAGCAATGAAACAGTACTCCCTAATGAAGTGGAAAAGAAATAAAAAGAATGCAAATTCACCAGTCTGGGGCTTCTGAGACTAGTTCTGTGTCATGGTTTAATGCTGGGCCAGCCATTAACTGAATGGCAGGTGTCTGATAAAGAAAGGAGAGAGAATAAGGGAGAGAGACTTAGGGATTGGAAACTAAACTACACAGCTTTAATAAAAGAGTAATGATAAAAAGGAAAAATTATTAAATATATACAAATATAAAGTAAAAAACAATACCACGTTCCTCTCCTCTTTCCCCCAATAACTCTCACGTCACCACGGAGGCTGCAGGGCAGCCCTGGGAAAGTCCAGGCTGGACCCCTGGGGTCAGCAGCAGTTGGGAGCTGGAGGCAGGAACACATGGATTCATGCTGACATGAATCAGGACCACGGGCAGACAAATGGATGGAATCCTCCCAGGATGCCAAAGCAAACAGGAACAGGGGTAGAAGGATGAAGGCAAAGGACAAAGAGAAAGGCTTTTGACCCCTGTGATCCCTCAAATTCATACTGAGTATGACACATGTGAAATGAAATACTCCATTTGTTCATAAGATGTTCCTCAGAACCCATCAGTGGCCTTGGTTCTGCACACCATTCTCTACCCATAACTATAAACATTGAGCATTATCAGTCCTAAAAGCAGACACTGACTGAGAAACCTGCTGTTAATTTCAGCAAGTGCAGCTACTTACAAGAGACTTAGCTGAAAGAAAAAAGTTACAAGACAAAAAATTAGCTCTATCCTGGCCCAGACCAGGACGCTCCATCATGGCCACATTATGGTTTAGAGGAGTTTGGTGTTGCTTGATTGCACTTGTAGCTTTCCTGACATTTTTGTGAAAAGATGATACTTCCCCTCCTCATGTCCCTCAGTGTTTCCACTACATTTGTGGCTATGGGGGGCTTCTTTGCTCCCATAAGCCTTAGATGAGAGGAATTGCCCTGTCCCAGAAGGCATTTAGGGGATTAAAAATAAACTGAAGGTTTTAACTGAAACTCTTGTTAAAACAAAGCTTTAGTAGATTAGTTTACTTTGTTCTGCTTGTGACTGATTCATTATACAGGACGGAGAAGTTGTGTTGCCACTCTTGGTTTTAACATAGTGAGATGAAGGTTTTCAATTAGATAACTGACCATGTAGGTGTCTACAGTAGCAAACAATTGTCCAAGTACCTCAATGAATTTGCTTTCTTGAGCAAACTGAAGTGATACTGCCCTCCCCTGAATGGACTGAAGAACATTTTAATATTTACTCCCATGCTGTCCACGAACCTCATTGACTAGCAAAGCAGAAAACCCTTTCTTTACAGGAGAGAGCAAAAGGTGATTGATAAATGACTTTTTAAAAAAATTTTAAATTTTCTCATGTAGGGATTATTCAAAAGCACCAGAAAACAGCTTCACAACTGCTAATTCTCTTAACTTAGACTACAAGAAGTTGTATGTATAACATATAATTCAAAAAATTTGCTTGTTTGGGGTTTTTTTGCATACTGTGTCATACTATGTCTGTCATGGCCTTGAGAGCCTTTTACCTCTTCCTTACTCACACCTTTGTCCCTTGCTAGGAGAAACTCTGTTACAAATTAGTTCTTCTTACTTTCAGCTAATGGGATGTTCCTTTTTAATGAAATTGCAACTGGACCAATATAACTTGCTTCTTCTCTCAGCAAATCCTGCTGTCTGTTAAGTGTCTCCATTGATACCTATCTCTGAAAGCCTGTTTGGATTTTGGGTTTTTTTGTTTGTTTGTGTTTTGAGAGGATTGGGATAATATAATAATTCTTGGGGGGAAAGTTGAGACCTATGTCTTATGAACATTTTTTTTATCCCCAAAATGATAGGGTAAAAAAAAAAAAAAAAAAAAAATTGATGGAATAAGTGTGTTGTGGTTTTATTTTACTCAACTGTTAGTGGCCATACTGATAAGTCACTGTTATATTAATTCTTTTCATCTTATGAGTTCCTGTATTTTCCTCAAGTTATATGCCCTTTAACCATCATTCTGCCAACGTGCTTAGGTAACTACCTGAAGTACACTGTGCTGTCTGGCTGATGCATCTAATTTAACTTTATTCTGTTTATATGGAGAGACTCATCTGCTGTATTTATATAGAAGATTAACTGAACAGCCAAATTATTTACCATTTTAAAAGTTCTGAAGCACTACTGCAGTTTCAAGCTAGGGCTCTGGCATTTTACTGTAGGGAAAACCTCTTAAATGAAGGGGAGAAGACAGGACTTGGGCACACATAGATTGAGAAATGCTGTTCTAGAGCTCTTCCTGTCTTATGAAACCCCATGAAAGTTCTGCTTCTTGGTCTTTCATCAGAAATGTGTAAGTCTGTTTTCCATGCTGGATACTTAATTACTTAATTTTTTTTTAAGTCCTTGTTGCCCTCTGATTATACCAAATTTACTATAACTTATCCAGGCAGGTGTTTAAATATTGTGAATATTTCTGATATGTTTGATTGTAAAATTTAATAGATGTTCTCTCAAATTAAATAACATTTAGAGAAATAATGCCCTTTTTAATAAAAGCTAATTTATCTGAAAATGGAGGTGATGGTATAGGAGGACAAAGCAGATGTGTTGGGGAAAAAGCTGATGATTTTTTTACTTCTTTATTGTTTCAATGTTCACGCTAGAGAGTTTTGCTGTTGAGAGCTGTAGACTTCTTAAAGTTAGATTTGCTGAATCTGCAGCTTATAAATACAGTTTGTTTTCATACAGATTATTTAAAACTGGTGTTGTGGTTTTTTTTTTCTTTTCCCTTGTCACAAGTGGTTGGTTTTTACTGTGAAGATGTGTAGGGGTTTTTTTGTCTCTCAGTCTGTATACTAATATATTCCTGTACATTTTTTGTCAGTCAGATGCAGCAGCTGGAAAATACAAGGGCTGTAGCATGTCTCAATTGAAACCTGATTTCTTTGTGGAAAAACTTGATATTATAGTGCAGATGCATGCAAAATGCCTGATTTGAATTAGAATATGGTTAAAAGAAACACTGTAGGATCTAGTTCTACCTTCAGGCCTAGGATTTGCCTAGGATGCATCCATAGAACATTATGGCTATGCATACTCTCCAAGCATAAGTAGCTCTGTGGTGTGTTTGTGTATATGTATTATTATCTTGCAGACTTCTCTCACACAGATTCCAGGTCACTGGAAGACTCCAGTTTGCAATTTCATTTCATTCTGCTGGCTTGTGTTTCTCATCTGCTGCAGCAGGGGGGGTATGCTTACCCTAGTTTCTGGATGAAGTATAAATGAAACACAAAGTTCTTTCTTCACCTGCTTGCTTATTTAATATATACTGAGTGAATGTTTTTTCTGGTTTAAAACAAAACAAATCTCAACTAAAAAACCTACCTGTATTGAGAATAAAGGGTTCTTCAGTGTCATTTTTTCCCTTGTGTTTCTGGTTACAAAGAAAGGTGACTTGTTTTGAGTTTGACTTTGCTGGTAATAAACAACACTTTTGGCAATCACTTGAGAAGTCTGCACAGTTAAATGGAAGTTTATGGTCAAGGTGGTTATTGTGGTACAGTTGGGAAAACAAGGGAAGTTGTTTTCTAATTATTATTATCATAACCACATGATAAATTTCTTTTTCAGAGCCATAAAATTGATATACAAACAAATGGCGGCAAAGTAATTGGTCTTGGAACACTTTATGGAGATACAGATATTCGTGCAACAGAGAAGGGTGTAAGTAAGAAGTAAAGCTTTCTTTCCTTGACTATTGCTAAATGACTAAATCTTGAAGAATGCCTGGAGGAATATCTAATGACCTTCATTTGTTGGTTGTCATTTCACTGCTAACTTGTCTTTGTCTGTTTAATTATACTGTCTTACGCTTGATTTGGATCAGTAAACAGGCTCCACAGAAGGAGCAGTAGTAAGCACATGATCATTTCATCAGTGCAGAGGTTGTGCTGTCTGATACAACTCGTTGGCTTCAATTATGTGGACCCACACAACAGTGTTAAACTCCTAACTTGGGTCATATTTAGGAACCTGGATTCAGCAATAGACCCATGAATTTATTTAGGTCTCATGAATAGTGACTTGGTATTTGTACAGGCTGTACACTGCCAGCATTATCTGGTTGTAAGAAAGGAAGAATGGAGAGTTTTGTATATTTCTTTGCATCTGAGAAAATGTAATCACATGGAATCTTGTTGTAGGATGTAGTGAGAAGAATCGTGAACAGGAAAACAATTTCAGAGACATAGCTTGCTTTTATTCAGCAGATGGCAGCAAGAGACAAACCTCGTGCTACTCTGTTCTGGTTTTGTTTCTTGCCATAAGTAGTCAATTCTCCATTATTTAAAATAGAAAAGAATTAGCTTCCTTTCATAGCATAAGTAGTCCCTTACATGGATCTCACATTCTGTGGGGCTTTTAGGCTCAATTTGAATATTTAGATATCATAATGTCCATGAACTGGTTGCAGCAAGATTTTTAGATCTGAAACATTCATACATGAACATGTGGAATCAAGCCAAATCTGGAAGGAGCTTGGATGCATGGAGTACTTTGTCAGAATACGTGCTACCCTTAAAACCAGGAGTATTGGGAAGAAGTGCAAGTAGCTCTCCCTAGCCAAGGACAGAATTGAGACCAAGATAGTAAGTTCTAGGAGTCTAAAAGTACCTCTGTGACGTGCTGTTTGGCACTGCTGTACACATTGCAGCTGGGTTTCTGAGATCATGTGTTCACTTACATGGAGCCACCTGTAAACGAAGCAACTTGCCACTGGATTTCCTAAAAACTCAACATTAAATTGCCTGCACTTCTCTGTGGTGGATGCTAGCATGCCTTTTATGTACAGAAGAGACCAGAGTCTGCTGTAGCTGTACTGTTGCTATTTCTTCGCTTTCATTTCCATCCCAGGAAGAACACTTAGCATAAAGCAGAGTGAGTAGGGTCTGACTGTGACATACTTTGTTCATGCCACGGTTGGACTGTTCATTGATGACTGATTTGCAGTTCCCTTGGGACTGTTACTGGTTAGTGGAGTTAGGAACCATCCTAAGTCACCCGCAGCCACAGAGAGTGGAAGAGTTGAGCAGCAGTTCACAGCTTTATTCATGTGTCATCCTTCTTCCTTTAGAAGGCTTCTGTTGGAAGAATCCAAAAATCCTTGCTTTCTGCCATTTAATTAGATTGGGTGCAGTCTAGGAAGTGTTTTGACTGCTGTAGATTCATGCTGTTCACAGAATACTAATGGTGATCTTTACATTAAAGTTGTGGTGCTTAGTCATTTGTCTCAAACTAGTTTGTTACACCAGGGTAGTCCACGTACTTTATTTCAAATAGCATCTTGCTAGTGTCAATAAAAACAATTGGTTGGTAGAAAGATAATTAGGTCTGTATCTGTGTGAAAATACAGTTCTTGAAAATGAGAAATACGATTGTACTCCTTGGAGTCAAATGCTGTTTAATTTTTTTTTCAGACATACTGTCCTTCTGAAACAGTAAAACAGACTTCATGCAGTTGAAGTGCTTCCTGTAGTTTGTGATATTGATAGAAGGCACTCATACAATTCTATAGCTGTAGTAACTTGAGTGAAGTGAGTCACTGTAACAGGAGTGTAGAGCTATGGAACAATATTTTGTTATTAAATTTCTTATTAACAAATTTTGTGTGGTTAGGAAGGACAGTTGGAGATTTCTCATTTGGCCACTTCTGTGAGTCAAACGTCTTCTGTGTGTGTTTGTAAGAGATGTTTCTTCCATCAGCTGTAGTCATCATTATGTAGTTAATGGCTCTGTCAGCATTTCCAGGCCCCTCCTAGAGGTGGGGAGGGAAAGGATGTGGTTAAAGAAACTAAACACTTGAGAAATACAGAATGGTTTTAACGAGCAAAATGGAGAATACACTAGTAAAATATTTCAGCAAGGATAGCGCAAAAAGAAAGGCTGAGAAGAGGAATTTGTGGAGAAAAAGTTGCTTCTGGTTTAGATATAGCATGACGTTAGTTTTCATCTTGAAAATGCGTCCAGGTACAAAAACATTCTCAGACTGATTTACAAGGATAGACTGACACTTTTTCTTTAAAGGGCAAGATTGAGCATGGGGTTGATTTCAGGAACTGCAGCTTCCAAGCTTTTACTCTCACGGGAAGGAATTTTTCCAGAAAACCTGGTGGTTCAGTGCACAAAAATAATAAAATTTGTTTGACTGGGGTGTCATTAGCTCATCTGTGCCATGGAGACTTTTCTATAATACTTACTTAGCAGAGCCAAAGATCTGTGTTCTGTCAAAAATTCGTAAGAGTTAAAGAATTTGGGATTGAAAAGATATTAAGTCACAGTAAAATCAATCTCTGTGTGTGCTCTCCCTATCTAGAATACTTTTCTAGTCTTATACTTGAGCAGTCTGATTTCCCCCCAGCCCCAGATTGGGGTTTTTTGAAACAAATGTTCATTGTGTTGATAGGTTTTTTTATACTAATTAGATGACTCAGTGCTTGGTTTTATCATGTGCTGAGACAAGTCTTTTTGTGCATTTTTGGGAAAGGTAGTTGAGTCTGGTAACTAAGATGAACTGCTATGTGAGCTTGTTTATAATAAAGCACTTCGTAATATTTAAATAAGATCAGTATCTGAATAGAGTCAAAACTTGCATACCATAGTAACAGATGCAGCTTTGTGTGTTTTTCTTTTGCTGTTCAGGAATGCCACAAGGCAGCCAGTTTCCACCTAAGCTATGCAGATGTTTTTATTTTATTCTCCTCATGCTAGTGGGCTTTGCTTTGTTTTCATTGTACTGAGAGCAATAATGGCTCTGCTAGAATTGGAAAGGTTTTGCAAGTCATTTAACTCTCTTCAGAAGTTTAGACCATAGAGCCTAAAACGACAGAGGCTTTTGTTTTACTTGTTGCTTTGTCCATTTGCTACAGCAGATTTGCCCTTTGTCATCCTGTGTGAGGGAATAGTGGTGTACTGTGTGGAAAACATTCCTAGCACAGATGCAGTGTAAGCTTAGATTTGTTAGGTCTCAGCTTCTTAGAGTTTTGGTAGAAGCTTTGAAAGGTTGAAAAGCTGAATTGCAGTCACTTTCAGTAGTGACAAATTACACCTTAATATCATGGATTTGTCTGCATCAAAAGTGCTTACATTCTGTTGGTTAGATCTAAGCAGCATCACCTACAGAGACTGTAGATACTGTCACGTATCTCTAATTCTAGCACAGCACTTTGATTACCAGATTTTCTTAAAGCTTCCTGTGTATGGAATGGTAAACTCGCATGGTAATTTGGCTGTCAATACTGCATACCAAACCAGCCTCTTTAGCTCACTTCTTGGGACACAATACAACATGGAGTTTGTGCACCACCAGGTGCTGTTTGTCAGCATACCTCTAAGTGTTCATGGCAGTTGCACAAGAATGTTATTTGTTCAGATAGGCATAGGTTATGTCACAGGACTCATCACGTGTACATAGATAATC
>JAAWXA010000007.1:22907836-23088812 GCA_038090715.1 Florisuga fusca
TTGAGTGATTTTATATAAACAGCAGGATTTTATATAAAAAGCATTCAGGCTTGAAATCTGGTGTGGTTTTTGAATTTAACTAAATTACCACTGGGTTCTCACTGTGCTGCAATGTGTTTGTGCTGATTCAGTATTAAGTAAAACAAACTGGGGGATGTACAAAGAATGAAACTCACTTGGATCAGTCAGAGTTCCAGTTTTCCATCTGTATATCTTAAAAGCAGTTTGCTGCCATTTCTTAGCAAATTTGTGTAGTTGTCTTGCTTGAGAAATAACCCTTATTTCTTCCTTAAAGGAGCAACTCCTTTGTCCATTTATAGTAAACTAAAGACTGGCTTCTAAGGCTGTTAAAGGTAGCTTCAGCATACATAGGCAGAAATGTAATTTCATATCTTGTTACAGTATTTTTCTAATCTGGAGACTGAAGTTACTGGCACCTCTGTCTGATAGGCTGTTTTATTTTGTGTTTTTTCTAACTTCAAACTGATGTAATGGTACTGCAATATGATCAGTTTCTAAGTGTGTCTATGCCTCTGTGTATACCCAATAGTTTATTTTGATTTTCTTGGTACAAAAATGAAATATTAACTACAGCAGTTGGTGACTTACATCCTTAGTAATGCCACTTTGTCATTGAGCTGAATGGCAGTGTGAAAACAAACAGAATTGTATCCAAATTATACACCACATTTCTTAGGTTACTTCACCAGTATTTTCAAGAGCTCTCTACTAGATAGGTCTGGAATGCCTAACATCATTTTAGCAGTTTCTTTTAAAAACAGTTGCACACTAATATTTGTTTAGTACTTCTAGTCAGTGTTTTTTGAAAAATACTTTCTGCAAAATAGTAAGCTCCTCAATCATGTTTTAATAGTAAAAGCAAATACTTTTAAAGTCTTTGAAATGATTATATAATTACATATATTAGCAGAAAAGATGCGTTTATTGTGATTTTACATCACACAAATTCATCACCTCCCCTTCTAGTCTTTGCTCATGAGGTAGCTCAGTTTTAGTAGTAGTTTGTTTCTAACTGCTTGGTCAGATTGTTTCTTGGCAGCTAAGCCCACTATTTCTGTATAGCTAACAGGATGCTGATATTATAGCTTGCAGAAAATCAGCACATCAGTGCATGAAACTGAGCCAGACTTTGTTGCTTTTGCATGGAGAACATTGAAGTCAGGGCAACACCAACTTTACAAACCTGTCTGAGACCCATTTGGGTGGTTGAAACTCAGCCTGTACAATTCCAGCATTGCTCGTGCTGAAGCTTGGGTGCAAACTTGGCTCAGAAGGCCTTGAATGGAATTAAAATCAGGACCAGAGAGACTAAAACTGGTCCTGAAAAACCAGAAAGACTAATGACTGTAGAAAAACACAGTGATTCTGTACTGCAGTCCTTAAGCAATCCCATGACAGTGATACTGTCTTCAGTAGTGTTGCTGTCCAGTGCCTCAGAATATGGAAGCATGAGACTGTAATCGGAAGTTAAATTTGCTGTCAAAAAAACCAAATAGACAAAAACCCCACAAAACAGTGGCATGCTACAAACAAAGTACAGGCGTAGGATTTTCCGAGCCTTTTATTTTTGAAGAAAGTGAGTGTATATTATTTGCACTATGTATTTAATGTTGTTGAAACTGGTATTCTTGTTATAGAACAAAAATTACTGTTATGTGAGCAGTCAACACTCAACTTTTACTGCTTTAGTGGTTTGGATTGATTTGTCTCACATGTTGCTTTTAGCCTTTTATTCTGTCATGGCCTAATAACTCTTTCATCATGTAGGAGAAACATAGGAAAACACCTTTTTTTTTAGTCACTTTCATATAAACACTTTAATTATATAGGAAAAGCTGAACATACAGCTGCCTTGTCCTGTCAGTGACCTGAGAAAGACAGTAGAAAATCTTCAGTGTTTCAAAGGTAGCATGGTATAATGATTGAACTTGGAACTCTATAATACCTCTGAAAAGAATCTTGTATACCAAATTATGTTCCATAAATTTCAGTTAGGTTTTTGGATCCCACTGCATATGAAGTGGGACTGTAGAAATTAATTTTATTTAGGAGTGTCTCAACTTTAGTCTGATGCAAATTCAGAATGCAAAGTCAAAGTGGTAAAAAGCAGCAAGGTCATTTATGTGCTTTTTCTATGTATCAGAATAACCCTGGTGTTTGAAACCTAACCTGCAAACCTTCAAAACAAATTGAAGGAATGATTCCTTTATTTATATCCTAAAGGCCATTTTTTTCACCTGTCCCTGTAGTGATCATGACTTGCAGTTCTGCAGTTTGAAGTTTTATAGTGTTCATGGAGCAGCAAAGCTTGTGCATGATAGAAAAGATAACTTTCTCCAGAAGTAATGAAAAAACCCCATGAAGCCAATGTCATCAGTATTCTGTTAAAACTGTTATATTTTGGTCTTTATAGTATTGCACTACAATGCTGAAGTCAGCTAGTCAAACTAGCAATTGCCTTTAGTCAGGTCTTTCTATCCTTGCCCTTGNTTGTGATTTTACATCACACAAATTCATCACCTCCCCTTCTAGTCTTTGTTCATGAGGTAGCTCAGTTTTAGTAGTAGTTTGTTTCTAACTGCTTGGTCAGATTGTTTCTTGGCAGCTAAGCCCACTATTTCTGTATAGCTAACAGGATGCTGATATTATAGCTTGCAGAAAATCAGCACATCAGTGCATGAAACTGAGCCAGACTTTGTTGCTTTTGCATGGAGAACATTGAAGTCAGGGCAACACCAACTTTACAAACCTGTCTGAGACCCATTTGGTGGTTGAAACTCAGCCTGTACAACTCCAGCATTGCTCGTGCTGAAGCTTGGGTGCAAACTTGGCTCAGAAGGCCTTGAATGGAATTAAAATCAGGACCAGAAAGACTAAAACATGTCCTGAAAAACCAGAAAGACTAATCACTGGTCCTGAAAAGCCAGAAAGACTAATCACTGTAGAAAAACACAGTGATTCTGTACTGCAGTCCTTAAGCAATCCCGTGACAGTGATACTGTCTTCAGTAGTGTTGCTGTCCAGTGCCTCAGATTATGGAAGCATGAGACTGTAATCAGAAGTTAAATTTGCTGTCAAAAAAACCAAATAGACAAAAACCCCACAAAACAGTGGCATGCTACAAACAAAGTACAGGCATAGGATTTTCCGAGCCTTTTATTTTTGAAGAAAGTGAGTGTATATTGTTTACACTATGTATTTAATGTTGTTGAAACTGGTATTCTTGTTATAGAACAAAAATTACTGTTATGTGAGCAGTCAACACTCAACTTTTACTGCTTTAGTGGTTTGGATTGATTTGTCTCACATGTTAAGACAGTAGAAAATCTTCAGTGTTTCAAAGGTAGCATGGTATAATGATTGAACTTGGAACTCTATAATACCTCTGAAAAGAATCTTGTATACCAAATTATGTTCCATAAATTTCAGTTAGGTTTTTGGATCCCACTGCATATGAAGTGGGACTGTAGAAATTAATTTTATTTAGGAGTGTCTCAACTTTAGTCTGATGCAAATTCAGAATGCAAAGTCAAAGTGGTAAAAAGCAGCAAGGTCATTTATGTGCTTTTTCTATGTATCAGAATAACCCTGGTGTTTGAAACCTAACCTGCAAACCTTCAAAACAAATTGAAGGAATGATTCCTTTATTTATATCCTAAAGGCCATTTTTTTCACCTGTCCCTGTAGTGATCATGACTTGCAGTTCTGCAGTTTGAAGTTTTATAGTGTTCATGGAGCAGCAAAGCTTGTGCATGATAGAAAAGATAACTTTCTCCAGAAGTAATGAAAAAACCCCATGAAGCCAATGTCATCAGTATTCTGTTAAAACTGTTATATTTTGGTCTTTATAGTATTGCACTACAATGCTGAAGTCAGCTAGTTAAACTAGCAATTGCCTTTAGTCAGGTCTTTCTATCCTTGCCCTTGATGTGTCAAAAAAATATTTGGCTAGCTTAAAAATTGTAAGGTTAGGCTTTGGGGAACAATTACACGACCATAACTGTCCTTCTGTGCACCATGTGTAGGTGCTTCAGGTCCCAACACTGAAGGATATTCTAATCTGCTCTAAAAGCAACTTTTGTTTTAGCTAAGTGTTTGAAGTGATCCTGTCATGCTAATAGTTTACATTACACAATATTAATCATCATGTTTGTGGTTAATAGGAGTTTGATTTCCAAATGTTTAATATTTTTCAAGGATGTTCTTATCAAAACAAATCAACACACAAAAAAAAAAACAACTCCAAAAACAAAGAACAGACCAGAAAATCCACAAGTCCCAGGGGCTACATTCAGACAGAGTATAATCTAGTTTCAGCTCCCTGGAAGCTGTGAGCTGACAAAACCCTGGGCTTTTTTGTAGGTAGTACAAAAATAAGTACTAGACATTATAAAATGGGGGAAAGGGTGGAATAATAACAGAATGCCTTTTGAAAACAGCAACCAGTATAACCAACTGTCTGCTCATTGAAATATGGTTTTGTTTCAGTTCTTATTTTCAGAACCACTAAGTATCTTCTACAGGATGTATTTGAAATGATGGATTTAAGTCTCTTGATGATAGGCTGCTTTTCTAGCCTTCAGCCTCCTGACCACTAAGAAAAACACTACAGGTCATATACAGTGGAATGCATTCTGCCCTAAGGGTAATTACACTACTGTGTAATTACAGAAGATAGAAGCAGTTTTTATATGTCTTTTTTGAAAGATCTAAAATTTGTTAATAAGAAATTTAATAACAAAATATTGTTCCATAGCTCTACACTCCTGTTACAGTGACTCACTTCACTCAAGTTACTACAGCTNGTAGAACTTAGTTGTCTTTTGAAGTTTTTAACAAAAATGGTCTTTGTGTGTGCTAGCACCATATACTAATAGAGTGGTGACAGTTTATCTTTATGGGGGGAGAAAAAGTCTCTAAACCATCCATTGTTTATTGTCTTTTGCCTAGAATTAGAACTGATTTACTTGAGTGAAGTGAGTCACTGTAACAGGAGTGTAGAGCTATGGAACAATATTTTGTTATTAAATTTCTTATTAACAAATTTTGTGTGGTTAGGAAGGACAGTTGGAGATTTCTCATTTGGCCACTTCTGTGAGTCAAACGTCTTCTGTGTGTGTTTGTAAGAGATGTTTCTTCCATCAGCTGTAGTCATCATTATGTAGTTAATGGCTCTGTCAGCATTTCCAGGCCCCTCCTAGAGGTGGGGAGGGAAAGGATGTGGTTAAAGAAACTAAACACTTGAGAAATACAGAATGGTTTTAACGAGCAAAATGGAGAATACACTAGTAAAATATTTCAGCAAGGATAGCGCAAAAAGAAAGGCTGAGAAGAGGAATTTGTGGAGAAAAAGTTGCTTCTGGTTTAGATATAGCATGACGTTAGTTTTCATCTTGAAAATGCGTCCAGGTACAAAAACATTCTCAGACTGATTTACAAGGATAGACTGACACTTTTTCTTTAAAGGGCAAGATTGAGCATGGGGTTGATTTCAGGAACTGCAGCTTCCAAGCTTTTACTCTCACGGGAAGGAATTTTTCCAGAAAACCTGGTGGTTCAGTGCACAAAAATAATAAAATTTGTTTGACTGGGGTGTCATTAGCTCATCTGTGCCATGGAGACTTTTCTATAATACTTACTTAGCAGAGCCAAAGATCTGTGTTCTGTCAAAAATTCGTAAGAGTTAAAGAATTTGGGATTGAAAAGATATTAAGTCACAGTAAAATCAATCTCTGTGTGTGCTCTCCCTATCTAGAATACTTTTCTAGTCTTATACTTGAGCAGTCTGATTTCCCCCCAGCCCCAGATTGGGGTTTTTTGAAACAAATGTTCATTGTGTTGATAGGTTTTTTTATACTAATTAGATGACTCAGTGCTTGGTTTTATCATGTGCTGAGACAAGTCTTTTTGTGCATTTTTGGGAAAGGTAGTTGAGTCTGGTAACTAAGATGAACTGCTATGTGAGCTTGTTTATAATAAAGCACTTCGTAATATTTAAATAAGATCAGTATCTGAATAGAGTCAAAACTTGCATACCATAGTAACAGATGCAGCTTTGTGTGTTTTTCTTTTGCTGTTCAGGAATGCCACAAGGCAGCCAGTTTCCACCTAAGCTATGCAGATGTTTTTATTTTATTCTCCTCATGCTAGTGGGCTTTGCTTTGTTTTCATTGTACTGAGAGCAATAATGGCTCTGCTAGAATTGGAAAGGTTTTGCAAGTCATTTAACTCTCTTCAGAAGTTTAGACCATAGAGCCTAAAACGACAGAGGCTTTTGTTTTACTTGTTGCTTTGTCCATTTGCTACAGCAGATTTGCCCTTTGTCATCCTGTGTGAGGGAGTAGTGGAGTACTGTGTGGAAAACATTCCTAGCACAGATGCAGTGTAAGCTTAGGTTTGTTAGGTCTCAGCTTCTTAGAGTTTTGGTAGAAGCCTTGAAAGGTTGAAAAGCTGAATTGCGGTCACTTTCAGTAGTGACAAATTACACCTTAATATCATGGATTTGTCTGCATCAAAAGTGCTTACATTCTGTTGGTTAGATCTAAGCAGCATCACCTACAGAGACTGTAGATACTGTCACATATCTCTAATTCTAGCACAGCACTTTGATTACCAGATTTTCTTAAAGCTTCCTGTGTATGGAATGGTAAACTCACACGGTAATTTGGCTGTCAATACTGCATACCAAACCAGCCTCTTTAGCTCACTTCTTGGGACACAATACAACATGGAGTTTGTGCACCACCAGGTGCTGTTTGTCAGGATAGCTCTAAGTGTTCATGGCAGTTGCACAAGAATGTTATTTGTTCAGATAGTCATAGGTTATGTCACAGGACTCATCACGTGTACATAGATAATCTCATCACCTTTTATTCCCCAAATCTATCCATTTTGCAACATTTAAAATCTTAGGCTTTCTTTCTGTTTCTATTGAAAAGAAGTAGAAATGGAGATCTTATCCTTCACATTTCAAAGCTTTGTGTAGCTTGGGACTAAGAGTGGAGGCCTGGATAATTGAGATAACAAACAGTTAATCTGAGAGAGCTGATGTGGCTTTTATGCAAACATTCACTAAAGTTGTGGCTACCAAGTTATCCAGTATAAAATCTGCAAAAATAGCTTTATGTAACAAAGACAGCGTCTGAAAACTGATTACCCATTCTGTCAGTGTCATAATGCTGTATGAATGTTATGTCTTCATTATTAGAGCTAATATTTTTTTTATGTTTCAAAATGAAGTGGTTTCGGTTCTAAAAATAAGTCAAGTTTTTCTTGCATCTGTTTGGGATTGCTTGGGTTCTTCACCTGTATGAGGGATGTAAGAATTCGCAGGAATGTTGCAAAGAATCATTAACTCCTCGTTGGTCAGAGCTCTTTAATGAAAAAGCTTGTTTTGTCTTCTGTGGCTTTTAGCTAAGAACTTGAATCTGTTTTTTCTGCACCAACAACTGCTTTTTGTTTTGCCTCTTTATTGAGTTAATTCCTTCTTCCCTTTAAAACTGCGATGACAAGTTTTCCATTATGTTTATTTAAGTTTATTTCTCTTAGAGTGTGAATATAGAGAAGCTGCAGGGGACATCCATCAACATATCTACTGAGGATGGGCTGCTGAAAACTAAGTATCTTTATGCAGAATCATCATCTCTGTCTTCAGTAGCTGGTGATATTATGCTGGGAAGTATTCATGGTGAGTAGGAAATAGTGTTACAAATTTATCTGCTTTGAAGTTAATTGTAATGTTCCACGTAAGAAATGGACTAATGCTACAGACTATCACTAAATAAACTGTGCACAGTGTGTGGACAAAACAGTTCTATATTTGTTAGAGACTGAATTGATGAGCATTAAGTTACAGTATAGCATGCTGTGTTTATCTTTAAAAAGATTTTTGTAAGCACACTTGTGAAATAAAAAAAAATAGCATGTGTGATATCTTTCTTTCCTATAATAAGTATGTAAAAATATTTTAAAATTCAGCAATAAAAATTACATAGCAAAGGGGCTTCTCTTCCCTTCTCTCCACCCTTTATTTTGTTCATAAGAGAAATAGCTCTTACAGCATCTAATAAGAACTATGGTAGAACTTAGTTGTCTTTTGAAGTTTTTAACAAAAATGGTCTTTGTGTGTGCTAGCACCATATACTAATAGAGTGGTGACAGTTTATCTTTATGGGGGGAGAAAAAGTCTCTAAACCATCCATTGTTTATTGTCTTTTGCCTAGAATTAGAACTGATTTACTTGAGTGATTTTATATAAACAGCAGGATTTTATATAAAAAGCATTCAGGCTTGAAATCTGGTGTGGTTTTTGAATTTAACTAAATTACCACTGGGTTCTCACTGTGCTGCAATGTGTTTGTGCTGATTCAGTATTAAGTAAAACAAACTGGGGGATGTACAAAGAATGAAACTCACTTGGATCAGTCAGAGTTCCAGTTTTCCATCTGTATATCTTAAAAGCAGTTTGCTGCCATTTCTTAGCAAATTTGTGTAGTTGTCTTGCTTGAGAAATAACCCTTATTTCTTCCTTAAAGGAGCAACTCCTTTGTCCATTTATAGTAAACTAAAGACTGGCTTCTAAGGCTGTTAAAGGTAGCTTCAGCATACATAGGCAGAAATGTAATTTCATATCTTGTTACAGTATTTTTCTAATCTGGAGACTGAAGTTACTGGCACCTCTGTCTGATAGGCTGTTTTATTTTGTGTTTTTTCTAACTTCAAACTGATGTAATGGTACTGCAATATGATCAGTTTCTAAGTGTGTCCATGCCTCTGTGTACACCCAATAGTTTATTTTGATTTTCTTGGTACAAAAATGAAATATTAACTACAGCAATTGGTGACTTACATCCTTAGTAATGCCACTTTGTCATTGAGCTGAATGGCAGTATGAAAACAAACAGAATTGTATCTAAATTATACACCAAATTTCTTGTGTTACTTCACCAGTATTTTCAAGAGCTCTCTACTAGATAGGTCTGGAATGCCTAACATCATTTTAGCAGTTTCTTTTAAAAACAGTTGCACACTAATATTTGTTTAGTACTTCTAGTCAGTGTTTTTTGAAAAATACTTTCTGCAAAATAGTAAGCTCCTCAATCATGTTTTAATAGTAAAAGCAAATACTTTTAAAGTCTTTGAAATTATTATATAATTTCATATATTAGCAGAAAAGATGCGTTTATTGTGATTTTACATCACACAAATTCATCACCTCCCCTTCTAGTCTTTGTTCATGAGGTAGCTCAGTTTTAGTAGTAGTTTGTTTCTAACTGCTTGGTCAGATTGTTTCTTGGCAGCTAAGCCCACTATTTCTGTATAGCTAACAGGATGCTGATATTATAGCTTGCAGAAAATCAGCACATCAGTGCATGAAACTGAGCCAGACTTTGTTGCTTTTGCATGGAGAACATTGAAGTCAGGGCAACACCAACTTTACAAACCTGTCTGAGACCCATTTGGTGGTTGAAACTCAGCCTGTACAACTCCAGCATTGCTCGTGCTGAAGCTTGGGTGCAAACTTGGCTCAGAAGGCCTTGAATGGAATTAAAATCAGGACCAGAAAGACTAAAACATGTCCTGAAAAACCAGAAAGACTAATCACTGGTCCTGAAAAGCCAGAAAGACTAATCACTGTAGAAAAACACAGTGATTCTGTACTGCAGTCCTTAAGCAATCCCGTGACAGTGATACTGTCTTCAGTAGTGTTGCTGTCCAGTGCCTCAGATTATGGAAGCATGAGACTGTAATCAGAAGTTAAATTTGCTGTCAAAAAAACCAAATAGACAAAAACCCCACAAAACAGTGGCATGCTACAAACAAAGTACAGGCATAGGATTTTCCGAGCCTTTTATTTTTGAAGAAAGTGAGTGTATATTGTTTACACTATGTATTTAATGTTGTTGAAACTGGTATTCTTGTTATAGAACAAAAATTACTGTTATGTGAGCAGTCAACACTCAACTTTTACTGCTTTAGTGGTTTGGATTGATTTGTCTCACATGTTAAGACAGTAGAAAATCTTCAGTGTTTCAAAGGTAGCATGGTATAATGATTGAACTTGGAACTCTATAATACCTCTGAAAAGAATCTTGTATACCAAATTATGTTCCATAAATTTCAGTTAGGTTTTTGGATCCCACTGCATATGAAGTGGGACTGTAGAAATTAATTTTATTTAGGAGTGTCTCAACTTTAGTCTGATGCAAATTCAGAATGCAAAGTCAAAGTGGTAAAAAGCAGCAAGGTCATTTATGTGCTTTTTCTATGTATCAGAATAACCCTGGTGTTTGAAACCTAACCTGCAAACCTTCAAAACAAATTGAAGGAATGATTCCTTTATTTATATCCTAAAGGCCATTTTTTTCACCTGTCCCTGTAGTGATCATGACTTGCAGTTCTGCAGTTTGAAGTTTTATAGTGTTCATGGAGCAGCAAAGCTTGTGCATGATAGAAAAGATAACTTTCTCCAGAAGTAATGAAAAAACCCCATGAAGCCAATGTCATCAGTATTCTGTTAAAACTGTTATATTTTGGTCTTTATAGTATTGCACTACAATGCTGAAGTCAGCTAGTTAAACTAGCAATTGCCTTTAGTCAGGTCTTTCTATCCTTGCCCTTGATGTGTCAAAAAATATTTGGCTAGCTTAAAAATTGTAAGGTTAGGCTTTGGGGAACAATTACACGACCATAACTGTCCTTCTGTGCACCATGTGTAGGTGCTTCAGGTCCCAACACTGAAGGATATTCTAATCTGCTCTAAAAGCAACTTTTGTTTTAGCTAAGTGTTTGAAGTGATCCTGTCATGCTAATAGTTTACATTACACAATATTAATCATCATGTTTGTGGTTAATAGGAGTTTGATTTCCAAATGTTTAATATTTTTCAAGGATGTTCTTATCAAAACAAATCAACACACAAAAAAAAAAACAACTCCAAAAACAAAGAACAGACCAGAAAATCCACAAGTCCCAGGGGCTACATTCAGACAGAGTATAATCTAGTTTCAGCTCCCTGGAAGCTGTGAGCTGACAAAACCCTGGGCTTTTTTGTAGGTAGTACAAAAATAAGTACTAGACATTATAAAATGGGGGAAAGGGTGGAATAATAACAGAATGCCTTTTGAAAACAGCAACCAGTATAACCAACTGTCTGCTCATTGAAATATGGTTTTGTTTCAGTTCTTATTTTCAGAACCACTAAGTATCTTCTACAGGATGTATTTGAAATGATGGATTTAAGTCTCTTGATGATAGGCTGCTTTTCTAGCCTTCAGCCTCCTGACCACTAAGAAAAACACTACAGGTCATATACAGTGGAATGCATTCTGCCCTAAGGGTAATTACACTACTGTGTAATTACAGAAGATAGAAGCAGTTTTTATATGTCTTTTTTGAAAGATCTAAAATTTGTTGTGAATACTGCATGTTACTAAGTTGGACTCAGTTACTGTGATTGACCTTATTTTTCAGTCTGTTATCTTCCCAGGAGGATAAGAGAGTGGCAGGAGTGACATTTTGTGGTTTAGTCTTTCATGTAAAGCATTTTTTATGAGGCAGTTATACCTGTGTAACATACATGGAACTGTTGACATGTCTACCAACTTTGTTAGACTGCTAATAGTATGCAGGGATTTTCTGTTAGGAGATACCTCCATCTTCCTTCCAGATCCTCTTGTTGCAATAGGTAAAAGGAAAGAGTATTTATTTTGAGTTTTTAAGGCTAAAACATCAGTACTTGTTAAAGTAATGCAAGATCAGTAGAAGACCATTCTACATTTTGACTTGTGCAATCTTTTGTTTGATGTTCTTTAGTTTGTCCAACACACTCAGATCTTGCTGAAGTCAATGAAAAGCATTGACAAGAGGCTGTCATACCCAGTAAGTCTGTAGAGGGTAATGTTCAGTGAGTCCATGAATCAGCCTTTGAGGAAAAAGCAAATAATGTCCTCCAAGGGGAGATTAAGTTACCCATGCTGCTGTTGCAGGCATCAGAGCAATTAAAAAAAAAGGGGGGGGCAAAACAAAATAAGGAAATGCTTTGCTTTAGCCTTGCAATGCTTATCTGCTTTTCTTTCCCTCACACCCAGTCTGTATCTTTAAGATTTACTCAGTGCTGCTTTTTAAATTTTGTCTGGAATCACTTCAATGTTACCTACCTGTTGAGATTTTTGTTTGTAAAATGATAATATTATAGTTTGTTATTTTGCTTTTATATGCAAATCTACAACTACAATGCCCTTGTATGGGATCACATTATTTTAGTCTTTGTTATGATTTCAGAAACCAGTTAAATAATATGCTGTTAACATTTTCCCCCTTTTTCTTCCCTAACAGGTAACACCAGCCTTCAGACCAAAACGGGGAGTATCTCAGTAGGTAGGTTCTACCTTCTCTCTGAGAACTTTTTCTTACTCTTCCCTTCCCCATTCTAAAAGCTAAATATTCACAGGGAAAGTAAAAAGGAGATGTTTCCTCACAGATGTTTCTGCCCTCTTTTCAGGAGTAGCAGTGGTAGCTCTGTAGCTGAAGGAGATGTTGTCCAAACTTGACTGTCAGCCTCTCCCAGCTGGGCAAGGCATGCTGTCGAGCTTTTGATACCACAGTACTGCTGAGCTTTGCACAAGTTAGACAGTCTGTCATTTTTCAGATTAGGATGGGATGAAAGGCTGTGAGAAAAGGCTAAACATGCATCAGATGCAATCATTTTGCCTGAAACCTAGTTCTCTGTCTTATCTTTGTTTCGATACCAATCGTTAGCTATGTTTAATTTTTATATCATAAAGCTATTATGCTACTTATTGAGCTTTTATACAACTGGATAATGCAGAGTTATCAATTATGATATACATCCTATCAGATGCAGTATTCTAGGAAAGTGTTGGGACCCCTTTTGTAGTACATAAAAAAATAATAATTACAGGCAATGCTCATTGTCTCTTAAGCGTACATGGAAGGATTCCCCCTTCTATTAAACTTGCATACAAGCCCCAATATTGAAGACTTCTGCTTGTGGTAGTAACCATAGTCACCCACCAAGCATTGTTCAGGGATTAGCTGTACTGTTAAACTTTTCTTATGTTTCTAAGCAATCTATATTAACACTCCTGGAAAATGAGTGCAATACATTCTTATGACTTAGTCATTAAACCACAGAATTAAGTTAAGCTTGCTAATCTGTTTTTCTTGGTGTTAAATAAACTCACAGAATGTGAAGAGTGTTCAAATAAAGGTTTCTCAACACAGGAGGTAATTTTTTCCTCCAGCAGATGATTATTATTTTCCTTAATTAGCCAGGTTCAGCTTAAACATTAAGACACCTCTTACAGTTGAATGAACTTTATTTTTCAGATCTCAATTCTGAAATAACTAAGTAGACCTAATCTTTTCCTAAATAGCTTCAAAGATCCTTTAGGTTTTTATGGATTTTTCCAAAGGCAATTGACCTAAGATCTAGTGGTTCAGCTCTGAACACAAGCAAAATTGGTTTGTGTATGAGAAATGTATGCCACAAGATAGTTTGTTGGATTGCCAGAGACTTGATGGGGATTTGTTGATAGGAATGGGAAGAATAACTCAGATCTTCCAGCTTTCTGGATGGGTTTTTATAGGTATGCAGTAATTTATTTCACCAGAGGCATAATTTTATCAGTTTACTGAAAAAAATGCACTCTGATTTTGAGGATATATCCTTAGCTTTTGTGATTATTTTTTACAAATCAAACTAAAACTAATGTTGGAATGCTGGATTTTTTTTTCAAAATAGTTTTGGGAAGATACAAGAAACTGTATTGACAGTTTCTTATTCTAATATAGTTCTGCATTAAAACGGAAAACAATGCCCTTGTCTCTCGCTTCCTTCGGTTTTCTGGTTTTTTTGTTACATATATAATTCATGAAGTTGATTTGGGTTGGTTTTTGGTTTTTTATTTTCACACTGACATTGTTAAAATAAGAAAGCGGGAATTATTCCTTTTTTTTTTTATTATTCTTCATTTTTTGTCTACTGTGAGATTTTTAGTCTCTAACAAACTGTTTTCTGACCCTATACTAGAAGCTCCCTACTTCTACCAAATGTCCTATGGGTTTTGAATGGGTTTAATTTAAAATAACCTAACCTATTTTTATTTCTCATTTAATTTACTACTTAGAATAGTCATTAGAAGTCTGACTAATCTTGGAAAAAGTAAAGGAGTCTTTGTTTTTAGAACCAGCTTAATATTTTAACTTTTTATTTGGTAAAATAGTAGGAGAACCAGGGTTGGAGGAGCCCTCAGGAAGTTGCAGAATCTTGGAATGATTGAGGCTGGAAGGGACTTCTGGCAGCCAGTTTGTCCAGCCACCCTGTTCAAGCAGTTGTCTCTAGTCTCCCAGCTTCCTTCTGAAAGCCATGCCAACTGTGAGGTTGCTCAAGGCTTTATCCTGTGCTCTTGAAAGCCTCCAAGGATGCAGGCTGTACAGCTTCTCTAAACTGTTCACTCCTTGACCGTCCTCAGTAAAAAAGATTTTCCTTCTGTCCAGACCGAAACTCCCTTGTTTCAATTTCTGACTGTATGTCATGCTCTCATCCTGCACCCCTCTGAGGAGCCTGCCTTTGTCTTCTTCACCCCACCTCCCTTGCAGAAGCCATAGGGGCTGCTGTCTGCTTGAAACATTCTGTTCCCCGGGCTGAGCAAACCTCATTCCTCAGCCTCCCCTGCTGGGGAAGGTGCTCCACACCCTGACTGCTTTGGTACTTCTCTGCTGAATTCAGTTTATTGATGTCTCCCTTTTCTTTGGACTTCCAACACTGGATGCTGTTTTCTAGATGTGTTCTCATAGGGGCTGAGGAGATAGTACCTTCCCTTGGCACTCTGGCCATGCTCCAGTCAATTCTGCCAAGGATACTGCTGGACTTCTTTTCTGCCAGGGCACGCAGTTGGCTCATGTTCAGTCCTGCTAGGATTTGTTTATTTCTTAGTGTTATTGGCATGGTCTGATTATATATCCTCTACTCTGCTGCCAAGCCAAATTTTCCCCTAACCAACTTTAAAAAAAACCCCGTATTTGTTTTTCCTTACTGGGTTATTTATGTTTAACACAGTTATGCATTGAGGAAATTAATGTTCTGTGTTTGTTAAAGTCAGAAGTGATGAAGCTTATGGTGGTTGTTTCATGTTAGAGGGGAAGAACCAGTCTAAACCAGTTTATGGGCAACAAAGGCTTATTCCAGCAAGGAAAACTGTATATTGAGATCTGGAAACTTTTTTTTTTTTTTTTTTTTAAATATGTCAGTGACAGTTTGCCCTGTTCTGCTAAATTCTTTCTTCAGTAACCCACACCAGATGATCTAAAGGCCTCAGTGACTTTCTGTGATGTTCACTATCTTGAATCAGCACAAATTTAGGAACGTTTCAAATACATAAATCTGTGTATAGTCCTGGTGTGAAAGTCAACTGAGATGTCTGAGTTTCCCCTTTGTGATGATGGTGTTGTAATAAGGCAATTCCCTGGTACTGAGACAAAACACTAAAGTTTTGTTTTAAGAAGGGGATCAATTATGGCAAACTACTATGGTACTTAAGAGTTTTGGGTAACAGAATAATAAAATGATAAACTCTGGTGTATTTAGAAGTAATGCTGCATCTGAGTTTTGTTTGGAGAATTCAGTTTTTAATGTATGATCTAGGGAACTTTAAAATTAAAATCCTCATTTCAGAATGACACTAAAGACATTGACTTCATAAAGTACAGCTCTTAAGTACTTTAAAAAACCAAATTATCCATGTACACACTTGTCTCTTTATAGCAGTCAGTCCTATTAATTTAGTCTTTGCCATCTGCTTGAAGGGTGTTAATGTTCTGGCTCTCATTTTGAGTCTCCTTCATCTTACTACCTTGTATCTCTGTGTTCTGCCAATGACAGACCTCTCATTTCTCCCCCACATTGTCCCCATGCTTTCTCCCACACAAACCTGGACAGAGGATGGTGCCCTTGAAGCAGCCAATTCCACTCAGCCTGTTCTTATCCCTCAAGTGTCAGATTATGAAAAATGAAAGTCTAAAAAAAAGTCCACAATGAGTTAATATCCACTGAGTTACTACTTGCTTTTGTCATCAGGATTAACTGATGAAGATAGGTCTGTGTAAAGTTCCATCAGCTGCTGGTGTTGTACAGATTGTTGCAGTTGTTCTCCCTGTAGAGGGTTGCTGTCCTGTCACAGGAGGCTCTTGTCTTCTGAGTGCAGATAAAAACTAACTCCACATCTTGTTTAGAGCAGAAGAGTCAGAGACTGGTTATTTCCTGGATCAATTGCCAACAAAAACTCTGTCAAGGTTATGTGGAGTTAGTGATTGGTTGTTTCAAACTGGATTTGGAGTACCTGCAAAAATAGCTTTTATATGAAGATGTTGGTTTATTGCTACAAAAAAAAATTAAAGAAGTTGATTCATTTAAAAAAAAATTATTTTAATTTTCAAACTTAAACATTTTAAAGTTACAATTAAGCATTTAATTGTGACTTACACAAGCAAACATTTTTTTCCCAGTTCATTATGTTCACTTAACACAAAGTTTGGTTTTTTTCTTTCTGATTTGGAACAGAACTTTAGCACAATCTACTGAGATGGGAAAAACATTGCCATCTAATTCCAGTTGTTACTGGTTTCTTGTTAATCAGACAGTCTCAGTTTCTCAGCTGTCTAAACATGGATTGGTTACATTATTTTTTTATTTCTTTCCTTTTCAAGGAAATCAGTTTTAGCTGTGGGATAATAATCCCTTTTTATGTTTTTACTTTTGTATGCAGTACACTGATATTCCACATCTGTGCTTGAGATCTGGCATCAGAAAAGCTCCAGATGAGTGTACTTAGAGCTAAAACTATATGACAAGCTCAAGGCATTAATGCTGGACATTGCTGTTATGATTAATTCTCTCATTAATGTTTTCAATTTTTAAAATGGGAAGTTTCATTCAGGTTTGATTTTTGTAATTTAATTCTAAATTCTGTTTCTTTTTCTATGTACACTGAGAAAATAAGAAAAACAATCAGTATTTCAAGATTTCTTGCCAATAGTTTCATTTGTAGCAGTGTATCTAAACAGATATTTCACTGCCTGTTGCTCATGTACACATGTAATATTTTTATGCTTCTCTAGAGTTGCTTTATAATTTTTTTACATTTTTTAATAAGCTATAGATCTGTAGTTTGAAAGTTAGCTCTTCAGGACTTCAGTGTAATATTTTGGAAATTTGTGTATTAAACTTGGAATGCTTTAGGTATGCTGCTATAACAGTAGGTAATTAAAGACTAATTCTGAGGGTTATCACTAAGGCTTCTTCAAAGCTTTCTATAAAGGTTTCCTCAGAAGTTTTGTTATCACAAATTTGGGCTAATAAGGTTGAGAAGAAAATGTAGGTGTGTCTATGCCAGGACAAAGAATGAACAGTGTTTTCCTGTGTATGTTAAAGTTCTATAGTTATCTCAAACATTTGCTTTAAATTCAGGAGTAGTGTATTTGTGCAGGTCTTCTGTGTAACAACACATGGGGATGCACAACTGCTTGTTGTTTGCATGGGGTGGCTTTCCTGGGTTGATTTCTTCCTGTGCAGAGTCCGAGCAAATGAACTCTTTTGGAAACTGAAACACCTGTTAGAGTTCAAATTTTTTGCTTGGTCTTCAGATGAAGATGAACCAGTTCTTGAAGAAATAAGGGAGTGTCATTGAGATCTTGTAGGTGCTACAAATCTAGTAACAACTGAGGGGTTATGGCCTTACAACTACTCTATGCCCCAGTTTTGGATTGGGGAGATAGAAAAAAAGCTTTCTGAACAAAATTTAAGTCTGACATTCAGTAAAGAAATATAAGATGATTCTCAAACATGGAAGAATTTACAAAATTTGTTCAATGTGCAATGAAAGATTCTAGCAAATCTTTATTTTTAAGGCTTCACAAGCAAAAATACTTCTACCCTTTAATTTTTTTTTATTTTTTTTTTCAGATTCATCAGATGGAAGTCTAAAAGCTTCTACACATCATGGGGCAATAGATGTTTATGTCAGTCAATTAAGAAAAGTGGATCTGAAATCCCAGAAAGGTTAGTAAACTAAACCAAATATTTTTGGTGGCAGCTTACAGTGTAAAAGAAAAGGAGATAAAGGCAGTTTTCCTTATTTGTCTGGAAAAAATTAGTTTGTGATTGTTGGTTATCTTGTCTTCTTTCTTACCTCGTTATTAGAAAATGTGTATAAATACTTCTAACACAGTAAACTCTGTAAGGGGCAATGATATTTCAAATAGATGATAAAATATTTGTTTTTTATAGTTTACAATACTTTCTTTTTTCCTGGCAATCTACCTAGCAGAGTTCTGCAGAGTTGATTTGGAATACAATCTTCATTTGCCTTGAGCACAGTTTACTCTGTGATGCTGATGGTGTATGTGCAGAGTGACAACCATCACACTTTTTTTTTTTTTTTCATGAAATGTCTCGTTGTTGAAACTAAAAGGTAAAAAAAATGAGGGGGTCTTATCCTACCACTCATCCTTTTTAATCATAATTGCTCATTAGAATTTCAATTCTTAGTTAAAAGCTCACTCCTAAAGCTGGATTCATAGTTTTACATAGTTTTCTGAATGGCAAACAACAAAGCAAAAAAACCTAAAAACCACTATAGCATTTCTACACTTAACTTAAACATCATGTCAGATACTCCAGGTGGTTTAAATGAACATGGTATTTGGTCTCCTTTTCTCATTGTCTGTGAGACAGTGCCTCTGCCCCATGAAATCCAGCAGTTACTCAGAAGGGAGCTAGTGAAGGAAAGCCATTGAAATCAATTGTGTGCCATTCTGTACAAGCTGTTCTAGTTTTATTGGTGCAACGAATTTATTTTTGTTTTATTTTCTAGTTACCTTTAGAATGTCTTAAAACTAAGTTATGTCTCTGAATTAGTAGCAAAGAGGAATGTGTCTAATAAAAGCTAATTAATGCTTTTTCAAAACAGTGCCTGACATCTCTTCTGGCAGCACAGTTTAGTAAAGGCAAAGTTGATGTAAATTCAGAGTAACTGCTGACAGCTGCAGTGTAGAAAATATCCCATTTGTGATAAATGAGCTGCATGTGTGTTGGAGTTTGAGTCACATTACTGAGCAGCTCCCCATGGAGGACCCAAAGATGAAGACCTTTTCCCTTTCTTATCCTAAGGTTTTTGTGTATTCAGCAAAATTACACTGACAGTTATTTGTTCATCAGGTCTGTCACAGGCAAGTGATTCTGCTGAATTTAAATTGCATAGCTGGGGTTGCTTTTCACTGCTACTTAGTTATTGTAATATAAGAAAACAGTGTTCTGCTTCAGCTTTTTGTTTTTCTAAAGTGAATTTTGGAATTGAGCAATAACAAAGGAGCATGAATAAAGAAGGTGTATTCTGAATTTTGGTAGGTTTTTGTTCTAATGTGTAGGGTGTAGCTTCCAGACATTGTGACTAAGTAATGCTAAAAATTACTAATGTGGACAGGTTGGGGGTCCAGCATTTTTTTTCAGTCTGATGCACAGAGGCACTTACTTAGCAGAATCAGAAGTTGGAATTTATATTTTTAGTCAGAAGGATAAAATTATTTGGGCCACCAAAGCTGCATTTTTGCTAGTAGTTCACATCTTAGTGATAAGGAGTCTAAACTGGTCAGTCACTTTTGAGACTGCATCTGTTGAAGGATGTGAACAGCTGGCCCTGCACATTAAAGCAAAGACAATTGCTAGCATTAGCAGTCTGTAAGCAGCATTACATAGTTCCAGAGGAGCAGTTCTTTCATAATGTGCCAAATCCAATCTCCTATGTTTGCTGAAGAGTGTAAGCATGCAACTGGAAGATGAAACTAAGGTCATAACACTTATGGGGTCTGTTAGATTTATTTCCCATGAACATCTCCTGTAATAAGATTCTCTACCAAGAGCCATTGCTAGCAGTATGTGGCAATGTCAGTTTTCATGTCTGCCAAGGAAGTACTGGGACAACATTCCTACCTGGGACATACAGTAGTCTGATTATGATATATGAAGATAATCTTGACTACTGCTTTCAGAGACAAAGAGGTTACAGTGTCTAAAGGCTCTTAAAAATAAACAGTGCTTTGATTCAAATTAGCTAAATAATTGCCTGTTTCATGCTTTGATCCCAGTGTTAAACTGCCTTTTTTTTAAATTTACACCAGGTTCTATTACAGTTAAGGTACCTGCCTCTCTCAAAGCCTATTTACAGTTGTCTGGAAGAAAGGTGGATGTGAGCTCAGAGATCCAGCTAAAAGAAACACAGAGTGCCTACAAAGATGATCATGTAACTATAAGTGGTAAGGCTGACTAATCTTGGCTTACAAGAAACGTCTGTCTGGCCTTAGTCAAATCCATCTACATTTCTTGATGAGTGTATTGCTCTTGGCATCTTGTTTCATCTGTTTTATGTTCAAATGTTTGCTTGTGCCATTGTATTCCCTGTGTTACTAGATGACTTTTTCCTAGTAAACGAATATGAATGCAACCAACTGCTCTAACAAAAGTCTTAGCACCAAATTAATCCTCAGCATTATTCCAGTGAATTTGTGGGAGGTAGTTCAGGGCTGAATTTGACCTATTGCTTTGTTGACTTAGAGAAAACTTGACATAATATTTTTAATATTCCTTGCCAATTTACTGTATGTGATTATCTATCTCTGATGGGTGAGAGGGGGAAGTAAGAGGATTATATGGCATATTCAGAAATGTACAGTATAAACTTAAGCAGTACAGGATAGGCTGAGAATTGATGGGTGGTGGATAGCTAGAACAGCAGAAGAAGCTGGAGCAAGGAAGAATAGAGTACATGGAAAGGTGCCTGCCGTTGTTGAAAATGTTCTTCTAATGCATTTAAAATTGAACTCAGGAATTCCAAGTCTTACTGTTTTCTGCTTTAGAAAACAGTTGTACTGTTCATTGTTGGAGTGTGTATTTCTCTCCCCTCTGGACATATCTATCTAGAAGATAAAGCTGCTGCTGTTACTAATTCTTCAGTTTGCTCAAGAGGAAAGATTAACGTAATGTGTCCCAAGGCTCCAGCTTTGTTTTCAAACCTGTTATGTCAGTATGACCTGATAGAAGATTGGGTGAGGCTTTGAGTTTGTTTGGATTTTTGGGTTTTTTTTGTTTAAATCTAAAACAATATGCATGAAACTTGTTTGGATAATCTCAAAAGTCAGGAAATGTTAAAAGGGTATGGACGTAATTCTAATATGTTGCCCACTTATATAAAATACTCGTCTTGAGATGGGTAGGTCTATCTCTTCCCATCTTGAACAGTAACTAGCATGTGAATTTTACTAAACTTATTTAATACAATTTTTTTTAAAACTGTAGTTAGAAGTTCTCAGGCTAGAAACCTGTGAAAAGACCCCAGTTTCCAGCAAAGCTTTACGGTATGCATCTCCTCAGCAGTAAAACAACACAGGGAATGAGGACCACTGGCCAGTCCATTGTCTTGTTATTCTGGCAACATTAAAGTCAAAAGTGGTGTTTCAGATACAACACAACTAGAATGGCTTCTCTTGTTTTACAAGCCAGACAGTGTTTATGTAGGACAGTCATTGCTGTAGCAGATGTAATTTTTCAACCCACCATTCTGTATGGAAATGATCTTGGCAGTTGAGGCCAAAAGTGACTCTGATTACCTAACTCTCAAATACATATATCCCAAAGGCATGGAAATCAGCAGGAGCTGTGTGGAGACAACAGCATTAGGCCACTGATTACCACTTGTTTAAAGAGATTACAGTATTGCACAAGAAACATATTAAACGTAGATCTTTGATTGTAATACAGTTGAATGAAAAATGACCCTGGAGTGCATTTTCCACAGGATACAATTCAGCCAGAGTAGTGCTGGTTTGAAGTAATATATATTAATCTGTCTTTATACATGGCATTTAGTTTTGTAGAGTGCTTTCTTACATAATGTAACCAAAGATTTATGGTGGCTCCCTCCCCCTTTTTCTTCACTGGTCAATTAAAACAACAAACGTGAAGAGAGATGAAGTAGTTGGTTTTAACATGTGCTTTGCTCATTTTCTCATGCTTTTGAAACTAGTGCATCCCCTTTCTTTGCCATGTTGGTAATACTCCTTTGGCATGGCCAGGGAGATGCTTCCTGCTTCTCTTATTCTTTACCTTATCCCATGAGAACAGTGTTTGTTGTTGTTTGGTTTTTTTTGCAGGCCAAGGACTTGTCCCCTCATTCTCAACAATCTCTTCTTCTTAAAGTTGTATTTTGAGAATTTTCTTATACAAGTAGATTCTGAAATAATTAAAAATCATTCAATATTCTTTCTGTTTCATGAAAACATTATCCACTCTTGACGTTTTAGGTATAGAGTCTATAGATGTCCTTCTGCTGCAAATAAACATAAATTGGAGAGAGAAGAGGGGTGGAAAAAATCTCTGTCACAAGAGCATGGCAGTTCAGGTTTTTATACTTCTAAGCTCAAAGGTTACTTTAAAAATAGAGAGTTTTCCAGAAACTGGCCAGTACTCACTTGGGTAATACAGGAGTTGTGTGCTTTCAGGAAGTTTTACTTGCCTCTGAGATTATTATGAGAGATATTAAAGAGGAGCCTTTCCAGTGGGAAGACAAGGTGGAGTTCTATGACTTGGGCAGACATGCACTTAGTCGGTCAGCTGCTCTAAGAAGCCTTTCCCACTGCTGTTACAGCAGGCATGGTGGGCACCATCACCTTGCTTCACAGTGGTACCAGGGAGTGTAGGCTTCAGAGCAGTTTGCAAAGATAAGGCATCTGTTTCCACTGACATCAGTAGGCACTTTGATAAGTAGGATGTATGGTGTAGTTAAATCTGTTATAAAACCACATTTTTTCATGCTAAGCACTGTTCCAGCATTTGCTCTGCTGGATAATGTGAGATTGCTTTAGTAAATCCAGTAATTTCTGATCATGTCAGGGCATTCTTCTTTCCCAGGCAAAGAGGGTAGAAAGAGAGGATTCTGCTTAGCTCTTGCTGCTTGATGTCTGTGCCTTCCCTGTGTCTCCAGGTCTGCTTCTATTAAGTCAGCTGATTTAAGAAGCCTGTAAAGATCATGCTTTTTGGGACATTTTCCCAGTAAATCCTTTCAAGCTCCATGTAGTAAAGGTAGGAATAATTACCTATATGGTCACAGAGGAGGAATATTTCAATAAAAGCATCAGTAAACAGGAAACAGTGTTACACAGCTGCAAAAAATAAATAGTGTATTAACATGACTGTTCAGTAAAACTCAAAATAATCCCTTGGTTTTACATGGTGTTAGTAATACTTTGTTGGAAGGTGTCCAGTTTTGAGTACTGTACTTCAAAAAGGATGTGGGCAGCTGTAGAGAATGAGGAGAACATGTGATCAGGGGCCTAAAAACATCATTTTATGAGGGAAGCCTGAAAATGGTGTTGTTCTTGTCTACAGAACAGAAAACTGAGGGAAGATGGACTTTTCTAGTACATAAAATTGCTGCAGAGATGAATGAAATAAATTGTTGTCTATCCACTGATAATAGAACTAGAAATTATGACTTGAAATTACAGTAGAGAAAACTAGCAAAAGAGTAAGTTAAAATTGCTGTAGTAAGCATTTGTCTCATGAGGCCATAGAACTGTCAGTCCTGCAGGTTGTGAACAACAGGCTAGGCAAGCATGTCAGGTTAAACACAGTGCATCCTCAGGAGGTTGCTTTCAGCCCAGTTTTCTCTTGTGCTAAGTTGATGTGGCCATCTGTTTCCACCCACCCACTCCACAGTAACTTGCAGATTGAGGCATGTGGGTGGATAAATCTGGGGACTAAGTGAATGCAGCCAGTGAGCACACTTCCACCCACTTCCACTGCCAGCTTGTGTGGTGACAAATGTAAGCTTGCTGGAAAAAGTCTTGTGATTGTTCAGACACTTTTTTGGGATACTTGTAGCTGATGGTGTCAATTTCCAAATCTGGTTGTCTGGAATATAATCCCTTTCTTTACTCCATGTATACCTTGCATTCCAGAGCAGTGCCTGGGACTCATCTGATTCCAGATCTTCCTCCATCCCTAGCCCCAGTTCTAGTGCCAGGTTAATTTCCAGCAGAAATCTCTGACCTGATGCCATCCATCTGCTTGTTGCTAAGGGGCTTTTAGCTATGGCAGTCACTCCACCTGGTTTTCAGCACTTGTGTGAGTTTCCTTGGTAAAAGTCCCACGGTGTCACAGGTGTTCTCAGAGGCTGTGGATGATTGGTTTTGTAGGTTATTGTGTCTCCCTGTTGTTACTTCCTCAAGCTGGGAAACCAAGCTCTCTGTACTCTTCCTTTTTGGGAATTGGTGTCTTCTCCCAGGTTGAGACATTCTCATTCTTAGTTTCATCCAGCATGACAACAGCTGCAGCAGTTTACAGGCTTTCTCATGCTAATCCCACTCCATCAACAGCCCTAGAGCTTTGCATCTGCACAGTGTTCCTCTTGGAGCCCTGCCTTCTGGTGACCATGCACACAAGTAACAGGGCTCTTTCTTCTCATGTTAATTTACATCTTTGCTCAGATGTCTGTCCTGGAGATGAGTCTCCTGGAGATGAGTCTCCCATTATCCTCTCTCACGCCTTTTCTCCTGTCAAAGTTTCTAGGTAGATGCCTCTACCTTATGGGTTGATGGAGCTTCTTTTGATCACTAGGAACTCTTCAGATGCCCTTCTTCCTCATGTGCCTCTGGAGGGAGTCTGTCTGTCTAATTACCAGATTCACTTGGAAAGAAAATGGACATTGGACTGTCCCGTCACTGAATTTTTGTCTCTCTTAACTTCCATTCACTTAGACATGCACAGAAATAGTAAGATTTTCATGTCTGCCTGAGGTTAGATCTGGATTCCTCTCTGGAACATAGGAGATTTAGAGACATGTTTCCAGCCTTCAGGAATAACTTCTTTATCTCAGCTCACACTATTGCTACTCAGCCAGTACTACTGGGAAAGCATCCTATAAAGTGCTGTGGACTCACCCAGTGTGCATGGAGGGAACTGACCATGTGAGTGTCATACAATGCATACAAGGCTTTACAGAGGTGGTTAACTGTTTTTGTTATCAGTAATTCTATATTGGTTACTTTAAGGTAATTTCTTTGCATTTTAGCTGCCTGGAGTTCCAGGGTTAAATACAAACCCAGCTTAAGGGGCAGTGAATAACGTGAGGCAAGCAACTTGCCTTTAAAAGGGAAATAATGGGAAGAGCTTGTATTATGGCAGGCTGCTGAAACTCCAGTTTCTTCTGAAACTTCACAGCTGCAGAGTGTCCTGCTCCTTCTCCCACTGTGCAGCTGGCTTGGGTCTGTTGTGTTCAGAGTTATGATTCTGATCCTGGGAGTAACACTATCTGCTGCTGTGTCCCTCCCTGTTTCTCTTTTCAAGGCACTTCTTCAAAACTTTCCTTCTTTCCTAGAAGCAATTTTTATTGAGTATTTGTCACTAGAGTTGAGTGGGAAGAGCTTTGTTGTACAGTTTTGTAGTGTCCCCCTAAACACTGTCCCTCTGTGAAGACTTCATCCTTAAGAAGTATCTTAATAAAACAAACAAAGACCCAGGTTGTATCTGGAAAAAATTACATTCCTTCAAGTCAAATAGAAAGGTCATCCAACTTTTATGAAACACATTAGATGCTATCCTACAGATTTTTATTGGTTTCAGCTTGCAGTTAACTCAAGCTGTGTGCAGCCTTTTGGAGATATACCACAGTCCTAAGAATACGAGTGAAAAACATTCAAAAGACACTCATCTAAGTGTGTTTTGTGATATGAAAATAGAGCTCCCTATTCACTTGGCTTGCTGGAGACTGGAGAAGTTAGACTGTGAGTACTTCACCGCATAATGTTCTGCAAGAGTGTTCTCTGTCTCTAGAGGTACATGGAAAAAACCCAAACAACTTCTACCTGGGTGTTAAATTGGAAAAGTGAACGTGTAGCCTTTATCTTTTCTGATTTACTGGCATGCTAGCAAAGTCATCCTCAAAATCCACTTACGTTCCCACCGTATTCAGAGTACAGGCAGTGAGGACAGTTAAAAGCAAACTGTCATCAAAAGGTCTCCATCTAAACCTTGTTGTTTGATTAGCACCTCATACACAAAGCTTTTTCAATATCTTAAGCTTGACTTGAACCTGCTACTGGCAACAGGAATAATAACCTTAAAGTAGTATGAAGATCTTCATCCCTAGGGAGCAGAACTTGACACTCACTTTCCCGCAGGCAGTTTGGTATTTTCTGCATTCCCTTTACTGGCAAATCTCCAAAAGCAGCATAAGGAGCAAAACATTTTTCTAAGTTCACAAAGCAAATGCAAAATGAGAAACAGAGCTCAGACAACAACTGAGCTTTGAAACAGCTCTTGGTAATTTGTTTCTGTTTCTTCAAAAGTCTTCTTTAACTTTTCAGCAAAAGCATAGCAGGGTGTAAGCAGTGCATGAAACTGCTGATTTACAGGGCTGGTTCTGAGTTCTAGTGTTTGTTCCTTGTATAGAAGAACAAGTCATAGTGAGGGGGGGGAAAAAAAAAAAGGCTTGAGAGGAACTGGGACCAAGTACTCCAAGATGCACTTCCTGAAAAATAGATCTTTGCCCTACATTTATTGTGTACTTTCTCCTTAGGGAAAAAAGCTGTATTTTTAGTGCTCTAAATCTCTGTTACAGGATCAACTGATGCTTTTCCTTTACACATCTTTCTTACTTCCTTTCTGGAAGTAAGTTCTTTTTTTCCTGTTTAAAATTTGCACTGATTTCATGTTTTAAGGGCTATCTCTACTTAAAAGGTTATTTTGTTTTCTTTTCTGAATTCTCTGATACACTCCTTTTGCAAATTGATTACTCAGGAAAGCTTTGAGGAGCTGAAGTTTCAGATTTTAACAGGTTTCACATACAACACATCTGTGATGATAGATTTAAGTCCATAATTAGACGGACAGCAGAACAGTGGATTCTGGTTTACAGTAGGAATTACATTGAGACTGCTGTTGCCTGGAGCAGTCAGGAGTGCACAAAATATACTGGGACATCGGCATGGTCATCCTTGAAAGCATGTTGTAGTCTGATAGGAAAGGACACTGAAATACCTCTTTGTTCAGTGGGAGAACTCTGACAGTGTTGGACTCTTCTGAAGTCCTGCACTTCCAAACAGCACCTCAGCCTACTAGTGGATTGATGTGGGTTTGGCCCATAACCTTAAATTAATCCCACTTAGATGTACCGAAGCACTGAAATGCTATTGCTAAGTTCTGGCACATAGGCTTGAGCTGGGGAAAGCAATGCAGTGATGTCAGTTGGAGTTTCGCCACTGGTTTTGACATGGCCAAAATTGAACTTCTAACTATGTTAGAGGTCAGAGCAGAACATGTTTGCAGACTTGCTTCAGAATAAGCTTCCCTGCCATCCCTCATGCTGCTATTCCAGGCTCATATTAGTTCTAAACTTAGAATTCACTCACTCATATGAATGCTAAAATAATAATAAAAGATATTTTGTGAAGATAAACCAAAGTGAAGGTTGATCTTGTGATAAAGGCACTGATTTGGGACTTAAGATCCTAGTTTATTTCCCAGTTTGGTCATGAATCTTATGAATAAATTTGGAAGGTCTCTTATTTTCTTGGCCTCAGCTTCCCACTTGTAAAACTGAGGCTAAATGGAACTTTCTCCTTTGTCTCTTACAGAGCAGGCAGTTCTGAGCATGACTGTGCATAGTGATTTTGTGAAAAAAGTAAGGCAGATATCTCAGGCGTGGTTTAACTCATTATTCTAAGAATGCTGTAGTAGTAGCAACATATCTTGTAATCTGGAAAAATCAGGTCTTACCTGTGTCTCTTTTCCATGTTTACCATAAAGATGAAAACTTTTAAAATTACTTGGCCCAATTAATGTCTAATGTAGACAAATTTCCTAGCGCTTAATTGAAGATATGGTACCAGATAATAAAAAACCACAATTTTATTGCAATAACATATTATTGGTAATAAGATTAATGAAAAAAAATACCAAGAATGAAATGTCAGAAGCCCATGTTAAAAATAATTAAATTTTATCAAATATCTTAGAAGTATTTCTTGGGAGCTTGGAAAAAATCTAAGGGAAAGGCAATATGTTTACTGTGTCAAATTAAACTAAACAAAGCTCTCTTTTCCAGGTCACATGAATCAAAGGAATGAAATGGACAAATGGATTAAGGCAGACACACAAAATGGCAAAGTATTTCTTAAAAGCCAAAGCTGGATCCAGTCTGTCAAGCTGCAGAGTTCTTAAAAGGTGGAATAGGCCAAAGATTGAATTGAGAAATATTAAAGGAACATTTCTGTAAAGTTACAGAACTTTATGTTGATCTATATTCTTAATTAAGAGAGACACAATATTAAAAATGAGGATGTTTTAACTGAAAATTTGCCCATGATAGTGGCTGGTGCTTAACTGTTCTGGTTTATTTTTAGTGCCTTTTGGGAATGACAAGATCTTACTCAGAATTTGCCACTTACCCTGTCAGTTTAAAAGCTGGCAACTTTCTCACAAAAGTTTGGAGTAATTTAAAAACAAAAAGCATTTTCATACCTGGTATTTGAAAAAAGAGCACTTTGCTTCCAAGATAAGATACTCTGCAAGCTATTTTATATTTTAAAATTAAATGTTTCTATAATGTGGTAATTCTCTGCAAAATGCAGAGAATTTTCTGTCCAACTTATTTGCAAAACCACTTTCAGAACTCTAGTTCTTACTTAGTCTTCTTGTTTAGTGGTTAAGCCCTCAGCAGTTGGATGTGGTGATCTTAGAGGTCTTTTCCAACTGTGGCAATTCTGTGATTCAGTTTCTGCCTTGTCAGTGGGTATTTGTGTGAAACAACTTGTGTGAAATGACAGAACCTGCTCCATGTCATCCTGGGCCACTTACTTGAGGAAAGAGAAGTTCAGCTATGTCCACCACTGCTTGTCTGCAAAGAAAAGCTTGTAAAATAAATACTAAAAAGTGCAATGGGCCTGGCTGTTTTCAAGGAGGAACACTCCTCCAACTGGACTTCATGTAAGAGTCCATGTGAACATTCCCCTAAAGTGAAAGAAACCAAAGAATGGAAGCATTGGACTAATAAATGAGAACAGTAATCTGTTTATTTGCTGCCTTTTCAGTGACTTGCTGTCAAGCTTGCATGATGTGACTGGAAACTCCTAGAGGCAGAAAGGCAGAGGAGGGAGATGAGGGAAGTGGCCATGCTGCACAAGGACATAAATGACTTTTGTGGAGGATTTTGCATCGCCATATTACAAACACAGCAAAGTAAACAGAGCTTTAAAAAGCCTTTCCATACATATATATAGCACCATAGAAAAGAAGTAATGAAATTTAAAGTTCAAATGTAAGAACTCCTGCCAACGGAGTGGATGGAGAGTTGGAAAGAGGACTAGAGAGTGGCAGCTCATGTTTTAAGTTGTGTGCATTTTGTGTAAGTACTTTAGGTACTAATGGTACATTATGAAAGAGTTCTTCTTTCCCACAGGATTCCCTAAGAGGTATAATTGCCCCTGGTTAATGGACTTCAGTAGTCAAGGGCAGCGTATTTTTCCTTTGCCACTGTGTGTACTGTTTGGATGAGGTGGGCACTGATGTATTTTTAATATGTATTTTTACATATTTTAATATGTATTTTTAATAAAACACTAATATATAGAACATTACTAATATTAAAATATAATAAATATTAATTACTAGTTGTTGCTATACTTCTTCAAGATGTAAAATAATCTGTAATGATTTTAGATTTCATGAAAAATCTTGAAATGAATTATCTCTATGCAAAAAGCACCTCTAAATTCTCATAGCATTGGAAAAGAAAACCTATCTAGTAGATCTTTCACAAAATTGAGTCCACTTAGCAGTTCTGTTAGTCACCTGGAAGCCTGTCAGACTCTGTGATTAAGGTCATGCATATGGTCAAAACCACTATTTATTCCATGTTAAAAAGAAAGCAAGGGAAGGCATTCATACTGTAAAACTGGCTGGAATTTAAGCATTACCACTGCTATGTACTTGCTTAAAGAAATTTAAATTAGCCATCAGAAAAACTGAACTTCCAAAAAAGCTACTCTGCTTATATTCTTTCCAAGCTAATAAATGTTGTAGAACTTTTAATATAAAGGTCAAAAATGAGCTGAAGAAAGACAAATCTTGGGAGTTTCCCCAAAGGCATTTGAATAATGTCTTGTTCTGCTATAATGAGGTGAAACTTCGTATTTTTCTCTAGACAAGGAAAGAGATTAGTGGGTTGCCAGTAATTAGGACTTGAATGGCAGTCCCATGTGTGCTCTTTTTTTTGTGTGGGTCTGTCTGATGAGAAAATGTGTTCTTGTAACTGGAATAAATTTATCCTTTAACACTTTTCTCATCTGTGCTCTTTTTCATCTGATTTGCCTGACTCCACCAGCTGCCAGCCAGCCCACAATTCACATCTGCAAATGTAAACATCAGCTTGCTAGCAGAGCTGAAGTGAGCCTGAAAGGCTTTTATGAGAATTCAGACTTGGTGCACAAGTGACTGTTGAGAATTAGAGAACTGTGCTTAAATGTGCACCTATAGGTGTGTGTTAAGGAACAGCAGTCACTACCCATGAGCTGTTCTTTCTTGCTGAAGAACACTCCACTCGGTGAGTCCCAGCTGGGGCAAGTGTGAAGCTCTGTAGGAAGTCAGAGTGTTTATGTCCTGGAGAGGACATTCATGGCAAATGAGAACCCCAAACACACAGAGACTGATTTATTGCTTACTCTGCATGGGGTTACAGACACTTCTCCTTACTGAAAGACTAAGTCAGCTTGAATCCACATCTGAAAAGCAGCGAGGTGTCAGTGCAGCTGCCTTGCTCTAGCAAGTAAGATTCACAGTGCTTCCTTAATAACTCAACAAACGGCCTTTTATTAAAGTATGATTAGTTTTAAGAAAAATAATACAGTCTTCATGCACTAGTAAACAACTGTAGATGATGGTTTGCAATTTCTTCATCTTTCATTGTGAAGAATTTGTTTATTCAGGCTCTGATGTTTCATTTTGGGTGAAGGTAAGGATGTTGCCATCCCGGTCATACCCAAACCAGGAAGGAGGGTCAGCATCATTATGCTCATATCTTTCCAGTCTGGCTGTGTATTTCAAGACAGCTTGTCTGCAACAAGATTGAAAAAACAAACATTACAGGAAAAAAACCTGCAGAGTCTTTCTACAAAGAACTCCAAAGGCTGTTTAGAAGCTTCTTGTTTTAACTGAAGCTATCATTACAATAAGAGGTCATGTGGAAATTAAAAAAAGCTAATAGGTTAGGCAATAGAGTCACAAAATAAGTTAGTTTGGAAGGAGTCTCTGGAGATCATTTAATCCTGGTCTTGCTCTAAATGGATCCAACTAGACCAGGTGGGTCAGGGCTTGCTGGCTGAGTTCTGAATATCTCTGGGGATGAAGATTGCACAGCCTCTCTTGGATCCTGGTAAGTGTTTGACCAGCCTCATGATTAAAAAAGCGTTTTCTTGCATGTAATCAGAACTTTGCATAAGCTGCTTGTCCTCTGAGTGCACCTTTGAGAAATGTCTGGCTGTGTCTTCTCTTCTGTATCCCTTCTATGACATCTCCCCTATCCTGAGTTGTCTCATCCTGTGACAGAGCAAAGCAATTCTTTCAGCCTCTCTTTATTCCTCAGTGCTCCAGCCCAGCTCCAGTCTTCATTGCCCTTACCTGCACTTGTTATAGTTGCTGTCAGTATGGACAGCAACTAAATCCCTAAACTAGGGATTTTTGGGACTGGAATAATAGCATTGTGTTTTGAACAAAACATTACACCAAATGTGATAAATAAACCTCTTTTTACTGATTTCACTCCAGGCAGTGTTACAGAGCCTCACTGTTACCTGCACTGGCCCCAGGCTCCTCCAAGGCTGTGTTTTGCAGCTTCTGTGATAGCTGAACCAGAGGTGAATTATTTATGATGTCCAAGAACACCCATGACCCCTCTGACCTTCCTTGGCATTTTGTGGCCACTCCCCCTTTGCACCATTAGAACACAAAAACAACAAACTAGGGCAAAATTGTACAGAAATAGGAGAAAATCAGGCCTGCTGAGTGAGATACCCTAAAAAAAGCTGAAGAGCAACTGTTACTTTCTGTACTTTTCAGGCAGTATTAGTCCAGCAACTTTCTTAGCCTTCCAGAGCAGAAGAAACTCAGCCCACCACTTTCAGTCTTTTGAATGTCACTTTCTTTCCATCACTTCTGCTCCTGGGCTGCCAGCCTGCTCCCCACTGTGCAGAGCACCCACCTCCTCCAGCCTCCCCTCCTTGTAGGCTCTTGTGCCCTATAAAGCTCCCCTGGGCTGAGCTTTCTCGTGGAAGAGCCATTCCTACACCTCCTGACCTCTTCAGGAGATTGTCTGATCTGGTGTGTCACAGCTACAGCAAGGCAGCCTTTCTCCCTGCTGGGCAATATCCTAAGCTCTGTAAAACAATATAATATATAGCATCTAAGCAATAATAGAAAAAAAATTAAAGTGATCTGTTATCTGCAAGTAATGCTGCTTCAGTATTACTAATGTTGGGGTTTTTTTTCCCCAAAGTGAAAATGTTGCAGATGGTTGCAGAAGAGGCAGACGTGAGAGCTGTAATGCCTGCACCACCAGAGCAGGAAAAGGAAAGTGGGGAGGGGTGTGTAAGGGGCAAAATCAGTGAAGCAAGGAGAGCTCCTGCTCAACCCCTGCAGGATGTATTTTTTTTTAAATCTAACACTGACACACTGTATGAACCACAGGGACACAATGCTGTATCTGTTTTTATATTAGGGAGGCTTGTGCCATTGAGGTATGTGTGCACAATTTATATGAGCTATAAGCTTTAGGCTATAAAATAAAAACCAACTCATCCAAGTCCAAATTCCTGTTTTTCATGGAAACTGCAATGTATGGTGGCTGTCTGAAGCATGTATAAGGGGAGCTGTTACTATTTTTTGGAAGCTTATGCTATCCCATGCCTAGAGCTGCAGTTGATTAGTTTGCCAGAAACAGCCATTCATTAATCATCAACTCATGACAAAGTAAATAATTTATTTAAGATATAGTGTACTATAACATGGCCTTTTTGTTTATTTATATGGTTTCTTAAGTGAACACATTGATGAATAAAAACATTTCAGCAAATTACTAAAATTATCTTTGGCAAAGCAAGTATCTGTTGCTGTAAGTCAGACAAAAGCACAGGCCCAAATACATGGCTCAAGCAGCACTGGAATATATAATTGAATCCTTAACCATAGTTTCAATCCCTTTTACTAAGGGAGTTTATTTAGGAAATACAGTCCTGCATCATGGGCTGAATCATGAGGCATTCCATAATTCAGAGAGGTTTGACTGGGTCCATCATATTAAAAAGAAAAGGTTTTGAAAAAGACAAAAACAGAGTAAAAAGTAATGGAAAAAGAAAAATCAAACGTGGGAGAACTGTTTATAGTGCAAATGAAGGAGAAACTAAGCCAGAGGCATATGGAGGCAGGCAGCTAATGGGAAAAGTAGAAAGCATCCTGCAGGCATGCTCAGGGTTACAAGTGATAAGACTACATACAATGTGAAGTATTCTGAGGTCTGTATCAGCTGCAGTAGGTGTATCTTTTTTTATGACATCCAGGTCAAGTGCACATGGTGGCTGAAACATGGCAATCCAGGAGCCTCCATGTCACATCTGAAGAGCAACTTACAGTCAGTGAGCAGACAGTACTGTGATGTTTTTGTTTACTTAAAAGGAGTCATTCTTAGGCCTTTGCTAAATCATGTGCAGACTGTCTTTGTTTCTGATTCCATCTGTATTGGAATCCCAAGTCCTTCCTACCTTGATACCTAATATTTGGATAATACCTAAAAATTCTGCTTTTTTAAGAAAAGAGAGTTTCTAACCAACAGTAACTATCAGAAAACAACTAAAAAACCCAAAACAAAACAAAACAAAAAAAAAATCAGAATGTTCTCCAAATGTCAAATGTATTGTAGCTAGTGAGACACAATATAATTTCTGTTTAAAAGGCAAAAATTGTAATAGTATTTGTTGACAAGTCACTTGTTAACAGAGTAGTCAGGAATTTTAAATAAATGTAACTGCTTTCATATTAGTGCAGATAAAAAAGAAGGAAGCAATGAATTTTGCTTGCAAAGTACAGGTTTTGGTGGAGCCAAACTGTTACAGATGATGCAGTTTGGTGAGAGCAGGAGGCTGCCTGGCAAAGGCTTCTCATAGCATCATCATGGTTGAAAAGGACCTACAGGATCATCAAGCCCAAAATTCTCAAGGCAATGCCAGAGTTCCTTTCTCACTGTGTGCCTGGCAAAACAGAGCACAACACCTTTCTCAGCACTGCAGTTTGAAGCTTTAGGAGCGTGTTACAGGGAAGAGAAGTGGTTCCTTAAAAATTCCAGTGTGTTATTCTAGGATTAGTCCTAAGAGAATTAAACCCAAAGCAACCTTTTTCTACTGCAGCCACATTTTTAAAAGTTTGCTTTTCCTCTAGTAGAAGAAAGCAATTGTACCAGTATCATATGCACCCACACAAAGATTATGCATGATTCTAAATGGCATTTAGCAATATAATTAATTGAAAGGTCATTAGCCTCCTGACGCAGAAATATGCATCAGGATATCAGGCCACAGACTTTTTTTTCTCCTGACATTTAATAAACCTGGAACCAGGCTAATTGGTTGGCAAATGCAGTCTCAAATGTTACCTGATATTGGAAAGAATGGACAATTTATATGCTCATAACTGTTTCCTATGAAGCTGCATGGGACTGAAATTTGAAGGCATTTGTGGCTTCATAGGTTTTCTATTTTACCTAATGAAACAGTAAAAATAAAACTTTGAAAAAGAATGAGACAGTATAAGAGATGTGCCTCAGTATTTGTAAGGGTTAGTCTATTAAGAGATCTCTGCTAGGACTGGTTAGTGTTTAAAATAAATAATGGGGAATTCCTTTGGCAAGATGAAGTATACATGATTTATAGGTTTTGTATTTCAACTTTAAACTGAAACCATAGTTCTTCTATTGCTTACTTAGAACCTAAGCCACCAACGTTTAGTTTTCCAGATTAATCTGTTTCCTGATTTTTAAATAGATGTCCTCTTTTGTCTCTTTAAACAGGGAATGAAATGTCACTGGAGTGTATGTTGCACAGACCTGCACTTGAAAAGAAATGACACTCGAAATGAGCCTTTTCCTCTGCATTCTATGAAAATCTAAAAACCCAAATAAGGTTTTAAGACTCAGTCTGAAAACAGAGAATGAGGCCCTGTTGCTCCTTTTCCTGACAATCTGTTGTTTATTATTTGTTACTAAAAACACACAGGTTTAGACGGATAGTTCTAGAAAAGTATTATAGTGTAGCAACACTGCTATATTTTACTGTGATTTTGATGCAGTTATTGGCAGAATTCAATGGGTTTTATCATCTTTGCAATATGGACCTTCAACTACAATGAAAAGAATTTTCAAAAGTGTGACACACAGGGTGTGGAATGTATCTGAATCAAGCTGTGAACTCATTCATTTCTGAGTATCATTCCATATAATGACAGTTTTACAGTCAGCATTGAAAAGCCACCCTGACCTTGACATGGTCAGTCGAGTCTGCAGCCTGCCTAGGTCTAGGAGGCTCTTTAGATCTGTTGGAAGGAACAAGTGAAAAATATTCAGTGCTGAATTATTCTACATGACTGATCCACTGAATAGTTTTTGTCCCAGACTCAGATGGTGCAGGGTAGGAGTTTGGTATCACTAAACATAGGATGCAAAGGGTTAGAAAACTGAGGCTGGGAAAGAAGAGAATCATCCACCACTGCAAAGAAGAAAATCAGGCTCAAGAAAGTAAACTTGGCAAAGTTTGCCTAGTTCTAAAAAATCACAAAAAGGGCAAAGAGAACACTGGGTGGAGATGTGTTTCATGGCTGCTTTTTGTTTTGTAAGGATATGTAACTCTCCAGGGCTTTTTTTACAGGCAAAGTAACTGGTTGGGAAATTCCTTGGCTGTGTAAGAAAAATTTAATCAAGACATTTGGACAACCCATAGCATGTGGGACTTTGAGGCAGGGGCAAAATCCTGGGTCATCCTGGGTCACTGTAGCAATGGCTACAATAATGCAAATGCTTTTCTGAGAAATCATGTCAGCTCTTTGATTGTGGCTCACCCAACTTAGATCGGAACTTGCACAAATTTCTCTTCTTACTACATCTCACTTTTGCAGGAAGTTGTATAAGAAACCAGAGCCTAAAAAGGGACAACACACTGTTTACTGCTCTAAACAGAGATACAGAGTGACAGAAAAAACAAGTCAGCAACAGTAATCCAGAGGTAAGAGAAAATTACTGGAGTTTAATATAAGAAAAATTGTAAAGGAAAAAGTTGTGATGAAATTAAAGCTATTTGAAATATATTTTCTCAGAATGAGCTGTGCAGTTATTTACAAGATTTTTTAAAATTTGTACTCTTGCATAGCAATCCTTCAAAACACGTTCTGTATCTAACAATATTTAATTAGAAGTAGAGGTTTTAAGAAGGACGTTCTGAGATGTCATTAAGAAAGCTGAATCAGAGAGAAGAAAACAAAAGTAATGGCAGCAGAATTGTTTGTTGTGAAACAGAAGGAAATAAACCAAGGAGCATGAAGGACACTGGAAATATCTGCTAAGTTATTAAGCATTTGGATTAGTCTTGTGGTATCTAAACTGACTATTAAACCCTGGAACAGTTTATCAGGAAGGGAGTGCAATATCTACAGTGGTCCTGTTAAGGGTGGTGTTAGAGCTCTCCTAGTATGGTTACTCTCAAAAAGTTTGATTAAGTTATATATTCAGATATATCAACTATATATCAATCATGCCTACATTTTTTCTTTCCTGGTTTGACACTTTTCCAATTGCAGATACATAGCAAGTATGTTTCACTTGAAACATACTTATTTCATGAAACTATGCTTATGGTACCTTGAGTCATTCATGTAATGATGTTGCATTGAGCACAGGCCCCCTGTGCCATATACTGACCTTCAGTCTGTGGGAACCAGGCTGCCACCAGCCCTCACAGGGAGCTAAAGTACAGTGTGATGGCTGAGAGCATGAGACCCGGTTTGTTTTTCTTCCTCATGTTCCCATGTGTCCTTGAGGTGATATTCCATGTGTGCAAAAACTTCCCCAAGAGGACACTGTCTGCCATAAAGATGGAGATGGGATCCCTACTTCCCTTCACTGCTGGCTGACACTAGAAGATGTAGATACCCACACCAGGACACAGGAATCTTAAGGCAGTGATGGGCACATTCCTCAGATAAAGGAGCAAGATGGCTCATGAATACCAAGGCACCAGGATGCCAGTAAAGAAAAAAAACAAATTCATGGCTTTGGATTTACAACCACCTATGAATCAAGATAAGGAAATATCCTCTTACTTGTTAATATTTCTACAGTACAGCATCTTGAGTATCTGGAGTCGCTTACAACCGTCCCAAAGGTATTTCAGTGCTTTGTCAGTCAGATGAATGCAACCAGAGACATCCAAGAAGCAGAGATAATGGCAGGCTGCAGACAAGTACTTGATACAGGTATCAGTCATCTGTAAGTGAAGCAACAAGGCATGCTGAAGTTAGAAGATAATTTAATAGACGAAACTAAAAACAGAGCACAATTTTCATGTCTGACTTGTGGGAAAACTATGATTTCATATACTTTGTGGAAGTTTCTGGCACAGAAGAATTCTGAATGTCTGCAAGAGGCTCTACATGAACAGTCACTTAAGTGTCAGAAACATTTTACCCATATGCTCAATATTAGATCTGTAATACAATAATAAGTAGATTAAAATTTTAATAAATATATTAATATTCCTATTAAAATCAACTGAGGTTGCTGACTGAATTCAGTCATTGGTATCAGATGTATTCAAGAGAAATATACATTCATCATACACTCAATCTATTCCCTTTAGAGGAACAAATTACAGAGTTCATTGTCCATCAAACTGTGTCTTCAGAACTTTGCTATTTAAATAGCTGATTCATTCAACCAGAGATTTATTTTCAGTTATTGCTGTATTTCCTCATGTGGAAGATATGTTTCCCACAGCAACTTAATTTTTTCTTACCCATGAATCAGGCTCATTCCTTGAGTAAAACTCAGAACTGCACCACTGAATATTTTGAAGCATCAGCATTTGCAAAATGACTTTACCTGTCCTAGGTATACAGAGATGTGGCAGAGAGGCTCACTGCAGTTCCACTGAAGTGACTGGAGTTTTTTCAAAGACAACTAATTTGTCCCAGTAGATATGTTTACAGTGATAAGGTTCTCTGACTCGGCTTCATAGCACATGCCAAAACATATTTAATGGACATAAATTTATATATTTTTTGTTTTCTTGCTATGATTTTTAAAATTAATTTTTATATATATATATATAAATGCTGATGTTGCAGGAAATGTCAGGCATACAAACATATATCCTTTGGAGCAGGTTTATTCTTTCTTTAATCTCCTGAAAATTTTTAAACAATCCCTGAGTGGAAAATATTTCCTTACTTAGCAGCTGGAGTCCCTCAATTTACACAAGAGATTGGCAAAGGATTTGAAACACCCATTAACTGTAACATCCACAGGTGTACGCATCTCACTTTATAGTTGCAAGCTGGATTCAGGTCAAAAAAGGCACTTGTAAAGTTGTGTGTGGGTTTATTTGAAAGGGTCTTGATGTTCTTTTCTGAAAATAGGGTAGGATCAGTTAATTGACTGGCTTTATAACCATGTAAAGAAAAAATACCATCTAGGATCAAAGGGTTGGAAGAGGATTACAAGGTCACTGAGTCTGCTTGTTCCCATTTGCAGGAATTACAAAATATGAGCCAGCTCATTCCCTTACCAAGAGCCATCCTAACAAACACTCTTTAATACTTGGCCCCCATCTCCCCAGGACACTGGTTTAGAATTAGCTGCTCTGATAATCAGAAACTCCCATATTCCAGCCTTAATGTGTCTACTGCCCTTTTATAGGGGGTCTGTTTTTTTCCTCTGTATTAGTCTATAAGATGTAGGGGAAAGCATAGTGGAAAAGACTGCTTGCAAAACTACCACAAACTTCAATGGGAAGATCTGCATGCATAACTTTTATTATTGATGTTACTATGGAAAAATAGCTTACTATCTACCTAAAAGCAAATGATACAGGAGACTGAGATCCATGTATATAATAATTAATATAATAATTAATGTTGTACAGTAGGTTTTCTTAATATATAAACCAAGGGCTATTGTAAGACACAGCAATTTCCCTGACCTGACAGATCTGACAGCCCCTGGGGTTTGGCCTAGAGAAGCTTGTGAACTTTTGGAAGACTAATGAACTGATGAGAATACAAATGGCTGGGGGCTGGCTAGCTAGTCAGGTCAGCTCAAACTAGTTTTCCAGGAGGCTAAGGTCAGGGGTCATGGAGATGTCTGTTGGAGAGGAAAAAAGGCAGGGACAATGGCTGCAGACATTGTGGAAGGAAACAGCACGTGGGCACTGCAGTAGGAAAAAAGGGGGAAACTGATCTACTGAGTTCCATGAAATTTTAAAGGGTAGTTCAAAATGAACTTTTCCAAAGCAGTAATACACTTTATATATTCGCACTTGATAATGATGGAAGCAACACTACATCTTTTTCCAGCCTAAGGAAGACTTCCTTCCATAGGTATAAGTTATCCAAATACCTGATAAATTTTATTTTCCAAATTACTTTTTTTCTTGGGCTTAGAATCTTCAGAATAATCAAGCATGAATTTACATCTCTGAATGCATCAGCTTTTAGCCAATGCCCTGCTATGTGAAGCCACGGGTATAAAGTTCTCATTCCCCAGCTTGTGCCTTACCTGGGTTCAGAAAAAGCACTGGAAAAAATAAAGCATGAAAATACTAAATGTTATTAAAACAAAGACACCAGCCCTTGGAAGTACCCAAAACATCAGAAGCTCAGAGAGTTTTTGCAGGATGTAGCAGTACAACCCTTTCTCTCTTCAACCTTTCCAAGACATCAACCCCTGGAAAGACAAACTTTTATCTGATACAGCAGAGACAGCTTTATGTTGTAGAATTAGAAGGACACGAAACGCTCAAGAGCCAAGTCTCAGAACCTAAAGCTCATGGCAAGTCAGCTGAACTTAAGCTCTGATTTCTGAATTAGTAGAGTACATTGTAGAATTGTGACAAGACAGATTCCAGCTGGCCAAATTTATGAATGAAATGCTAAGTACTTCCTTTCAGCAGCAGCCCCAGAACTATTGCCCCATTTCTGACACACCTCTGGACAACCTGCGATGCTGACAGACGTCAGCGCGTGGCAGTGGAACGCCAACGCCACCACAGTGTCAGCCATCAGCTGAGGGCAGTGCGAGACGTGGAAGTATTCCAGGTGGTTTGTGCCCTCGCAGAACTCCTGAAAGAGTGACAAAGCAAGCCAGTCATTCTGAGGTAACAAGCCTACCCTATTTTTCTCAATTTACGATACATTTACATCAGTCCTTCCATCCACTTCAGGCACTTCATTGCTGCCTGAAGCTGCACAAGTAAAGCTTTAGCTTCTGTGAGAATCCCTCCTCTTCTATTACATCCAGCCTAGAACCGTGGTGAGATGCCATAAATATGTTACTGAGCCAATGCCAAGCCTGCTAAACTTGGCCTAAGGCCAGTATAATTTGTCATTTACTGGAATGGAAGTTCTACCTCTCCAAGGGAAAGAAGGAAATACTTATGTAGTAGACTGAATAAAAAACACTGGTTGCATGAAGCTTTTCAAAATGTTCAAGAATTAGTCCTGAGGTAAAGAGCCCAGAAGTTATACGGATATATAACTCATGCTTATGCACACAGAGATACAAATGCACATGAAATATTAATTTATATAAATATTACATATTTATCATTCTACTAAAAAATTCTGTAGTAATCAGACTATTGCCTTTGACACTGCTATTTTTTCCTTATGTAAAATAGCAACTCAGGCATTCAGGTTGATCACTAGGAAAATGTTAGCTTTTTTATGACCAAAAATTATGTGATTCTGTGTGATTTTCATAAATATTACCTAAACAAATGCAAAGCAACTTATTAAGTTTGGAATTTCTTTCATAGACCAGAATTTTAGAACTTCTTGCTCATGTCCTCACTATTCTCTTCTTTTTTCTGTCTACCAGTAGAGATATAGTAAGTCAGTGATTCTTGGGCTTTGAGTTCTTGTTTTATTTTACAAAAATATTAAGCTGCAAATGTTTTAACTTACGGCTGGGTTAGTTAGGACAATTCAGAATTTGCAAAAAATGGCTTCAGATACCTTTCCTATTTCAGTCTTAGCTTCACAGGCTGTTTGTTACCTGCAGTTCAGAAACATTCCAAACCAGTAACTGAATATTTTTATCCATGTGTGAGAGAAACTGCACTCCCTTCAGAATTAGGCCTCAGATTAGATGATTTAATCACTACATTCTCAGCTAGGGTATGTAGCACAAGCTGAAGCCAAGATTTCAACGCCTGTGGGATATGTTTATCTCATTTTTACTGGTATAGTTTTTCTACATACAAATTTAAAATATCCTTCAAAACTTGGTTCTGAATTTGCTCTAGGCTTTAAATCCACCCTTATGTTATTTTGCAAATTGCACTAGAATTGTATTTGAAATCAAAGGGAATGGATCTTTGTTTGCTCTCTTCACCTCTTTATTCCTGGTTTTAAGCCTATAAAGAAAATAACCTAAGAAGTTGTGAAGATAAATAATATTTCCCAAACATTTAGAAGATTTCAATACCATATGAAGGAAACAACTCCATTTTCTGAAGTGTATGCACAACTTTCATTCTGAATAAATAAGACCTGAGGATACAAGCATGCATCAATGGAAATGTAAAACACTAAATTGCTGATCATTAAGTGAACATCATCTAAGTTATGAAAGAGCAAAGATCCTGTTTTATAATATATTATCACACAAGCATCTACATACTGTTGTAATGCCTGGGAACAAGCAAATTAATTAAAACCTCACAGTCAACATTATTTTTGACATTTTATAACTTTCAGCAATTTACCAATGCCAGTAAAGCCCTCGTAATATGCATTTTATGTTCAAATAATTGAAATATTATTTATATAACGAAAGGATAACACAGATGTACAGCATACAATGGGGTTACTCTCTACAAATTTTCCATAACGTATTTACACTCAACTTCCAAACAGGGACCTGCCAATTCATTTCTAGTTAGGTTCTTACCTCTTTGTCTTTCTCCTGCCCTCCCTAAGAGCTGACAACATGGCTTGTGTAACTCCTACATGTACTCCCTGCTGAAGTGTTCTTACTTAAAATATTCAAATTCATATGGCAGACAAAGGAAAGTGTAAGCACTTCTTTTTTCACATTCTTTTTTGGAACTTACTTTATAAAGTAAGACACTGAAATAGGTTTTTAGCCATAAGCAGAGCACAAGGCAGAAGTGAATAGTCTGTGAAAGCAGCAGCACTGGTGCTACACTGACTTTCCATGGGATACTTAAATGTACATACTTGGTCATTGGTTTTGTTAAAAACATGGAACTTTACACAGAACATTCATGCAAGGAGAGTCAGAATTACTCCTAAAGAAGTAAATCCTAATGGCCTGATGTGTATGTTGGGTGACGAGATTCAATCCAGATGCATCTCTTGTGCTGCAGCAACAACTGACTCATTTGTACAATATATGGCTATAAAATTACGGATGTTGGAGCTTTATAATGGAAAAAATGTAGATGAAGACTGGGATTACGTGATGGCAATGCCTGTACCTGCAGCTTTAAAATCCACAACTCTTTATAGGCATATAATTTGTATCATTAAAAAAACATGCTATAAGCATTTCTGTTATACATGGTTAGGAAAAATTCTCAGTTACAGAAAAGTGCTCTTATTTGCTCTTATTTATAGAAATCCTCTCTCCTTCATAACAAGAACTTAACAACTTAACTGTACATTTTGGAACCAGTTACCTCCTTTTCTTCATCCTGAATTTTCAAACTAAGTTCATTTCGTGCCCAGTAGATTGTGTAAGGAAGTAATTCAAAAGTTGATCCCTATCCACTCTTTTCATATCACTTGGTATCGAACAGAGTTTGGTTGTCTTCCCTTGTCCATCCCCTTTCCATTCCATGGGTTTCTTCCTTACTGATTTGTTCCTTTTATGGAGACTATACCCTACCTCTGATCATCCCAATTACTCTCTCTGAATCTTTTCCAGTTTCCAGTGCAATGCTTTACCCATAAAAAGAATTACAGTGACAACCAGTAGCTTATTTTGCCAAATTAAGACAATGAGTACCAATAAATCAGACCTGTAGTTACTGCTGTGATGCTAATGTAAGTCTAATAAGTATTTGGATGGCAAGTCTCAGTGTTGATGTTCACCTTGAAAAAGCAAGAGTAAGTAAATCAGAAATAGATGGAAGAACTTATAAGCATTGTAAAATGAAATTTAAATACTGTATAGTATTAATATTTCTGTGATAATTGCTAATTATTCAATAGAGAAAATATTTTCTCACTATAACGTTATAATTTACCATCAATGTAATAACTGCCTTTGTGGAAACGTGAATTTGAAGGTTTCCTTTCTACAAATTAATTTCCTGTCTGATTACTTCATAAAGATTACTGACTCTGGGTTCAAGTTCACAGGCTATATTTGAGATCGTAAGGCTAAACAATACATTTTTTTACATAGCCTTCTTATTTTAAGAATAATATCTATTTTCATGTTGCCTAGATTCAATATTTACATTTCAAAGCCAATGTACATAATAATAACTTTAAAAGAAAAACTGGAAAAAATGAAAATTAGTGACATTCAATAGGTGCCTTGCTGTCAGCATGACGAGACCTTTAGAATAAGAATTCAGAATTCAAAACATCCCACTTAAAATACATTATTCCATTTTATAGCAGATTATTTTCATCATTATATATTAATAAATTCTGCATTTTAATGTTTTCATAGAAGAATTTTATAGGTTTTATTCAAATAATGAGACAGGTCAATTTCAGCCATTTTTTTCCCATGAGACAATAAAGACATCTATCCATTCTGGAGAAGATGCACCTGCATATCTTATTGAAATACAATTTAATTTTAATCATAGTACTCATAGCATTTATGCTGCTAAGAAATATGCCTTCAGAAATATGGTAAGAAATAAGAGTCACTACGAGTTAATTATGTGTAGTAAAATAGCAGCAGCCCACAAAGTACCAAATATAACAGACTAATGGAATTGATGGAATCAGAATATTCCTTTGAGCTAAACATACCAAGTCATCTAAAACCAGCATTCAACAACTGAATGACTAAAGATGCAGAAACTAAGACCAGAAAGCCAATAGTAGCAGTAGGAAAAGTATGCTTTAGATTAAAAAATGATGAAGTATTTGTAGAAAGCAAGAAATAATAGTACCAGCAATTCAGACTACAATTCAGAAATTAAGGCTCTTGTGGAACGAATTTCAGCATCAAGCAAAGGGCAGAATTCAAGACTCATTAAGATTCATCAGAAAAAAGTAAAAAAAAAAAAAAAAAAGGAATTAAAGGGAAGAATCATTTATAAGAATGAAAGTATAGAACGGTGCAATAAGGAATGAATGATGATGTACAGAGCAAAAAAACATCAGGGTAGGACATGTATAATTTGAAGAAATAGAGAGGCTTTCAGAAATACCAAGAAATACCAAGAAAAGAGATGAAAGTTTACCTGAATCCCAGTATCACTGATGTTTTTGCAATTTGATATAGTAAGTTTCTTTATGTTTCCATAAGAGCCAAGAGCTCTCAAGCCCTAAAAAATTCCAGAAAAAAATAATGTTAAAAATCAACATGTGCAACTATATGTAATTACATTTATTATGTTAAGGTGGTAAATAATACCCAATGCCTGTATATTAATGCTTCTAAGAAGCACAACACCCTTTAAGACATTCTCTTCATCAGAAAGCAAGTACTTTATCCTCTGATTTATGCCTGATGTATGTTCAATGGTTAACTAATAATTTTTGCAGAAATAACTTGCAGAAATAATTTAATTGAGAAAGCAAATAATTACATTTTCCTACCTACTGGGAAAGAAAGAAATTGAAGAAAAGGAGCATGGTGTGAAACACACAAGAGTCAAAGATCAGGACTTTCATAAAGCAAAATACATTTACAGATCTTCTACAAATAACCTTTCACATATTTTTATTGCTGTTGTTGTAAGAGCAAAATACCATTTATTACAACCAAATAATAACTTAAAAATGCTGCCTTTATGATTTGCTCACCAGTGAGGGATTTATGCCTACAGCTATGCTACAAGAAAACATTTTAAAGGGTGCAGTCATATTCATAAGTGCATGAACAACTCATATATTCAAGACAATAGGGAGGTGAAAACTGGTAAATTCCTATTTCAGGAGTGCAAAATAACGTCAAGATGCTTTGTGTTTTTTACTGCTTATACAACATGAAAGATAACCATGTTCTGATCCTGAACTCTAATCTGAAGGGCTATTAAACGCTCATTTTGGATATTGTCTTTTCATAGCCACAGCAGAATATCCCTTTCCTTGATATCAATAAAGTTCACTGAAAAACAAAGTTATCACTTCATTCCATATGGTTAAGAAATTATCTACAATTAGGCAGCAAAGAGCACTGCACGGAAAGGAAACATCGTCTGAAAAAGTAAGCACATGTGAGTAGTGTCTGCAGTCCAGATGTGGACAGTGTGATGAGAATGCTGAAAGAGCGCAGCTGGAGATAAAATTTTGCAGATTCCTGAAATCCCACAGGCTGAATAGAAACAAAAAGATGGAACAGTGAAAGACATTTCCAACACTGGCTACTTAGGAAGACAAAGACATTTGCAGTTTTCTCAGCAGACACAGCTATATGGTGGCCATTGCTTTCAACAGCTTCATGAAAATCTACAGAATTCAAATGTTTGTTGTCGATAACACTCCTGTTCAAGACAAAAATACAATTATGTTATTTAAATTCCAATAGGGTTTATGTCAGAACGTGAACTTCACAGCAGAAACTGATAAGTAATAGATGTGACCTTACGGACATAATTTCTTCTAGCATTTTTATGTATTTAAAAGTGGCACCACTTGGTACTTGATAACGACATACTAGAGAATATTACTAAGATTTTTTTTGCTATATGACAACTAATGCTCCTATGACTTCAAAGTTAATTTATACAAATTTTATATGATTAAAGTGACACTGAATCACAGAACATTTATTTTTTTCAATGAAACCCAAGGTCTCTCTTGAGGTGTTTCATTAATAATTCCAGATTTGAGAAAGAAAAAAGTGAAGACACAAAATGTCATTAAGAATTCTCTATTAAATAGAAAAACTAAGAAACTTTTACATTTCAAAAAATAAACCTTTTAAAACAAGCTTTACACAAGAAGTCTAATCTATTTGAAATCTTTAACTACTATTTTTTTAATCTAATACATATGGAAATGAACCAATTATCACTATTTTCTTTACACTTCCTGATTTATGCAGTAGTATTCCATAATAAACAACCTGAGGGACCCCCATCCAGGATGCTGAGCCGTTCTGCAGACTTCCATCTTCCATACTAAGACTTCAGACACTTTTGTAAGATACTAGAACTTCAGGAAACAGACACCAGCAAAACAGCCAGTGTACAGCACACAGACTGGCATCACCCACGCTGCGTATTTCCAAAAACATAGAAATCCCCCACATCTTGGATCAATCTTCTCTTGCCCGGAAAAAAGGGAAGACTTTGTCCCGCATCTCTTGAATAGCATGTATATTACTATTTCCATTTAGAAAACTTTAAAAGAAACTTATTTTTCTCCAACAGCTGTTTTTTAATGCAATTTTTACAGTTTCTTTTTGTTTCATTTACTTTATTACACAAGGCCATACAGACACAAGGCCTGCAGAACATAATTTATTATTATTTCACAAAGGTTTTTGTAGATAAGAAAATTATTATCTACTTCACTAGCTGGTGATGATCTTCTCCTGCTAGAGACAGGTCATCTGAAGCTATGGCATACCAAAGCACAACTCTTTATTATTTATATTCACAAGCTGTAAGTCTTTGCCTTTCAACTGTAGACTGCTATGAATGTACCATCTCTTGTTAACAACAACCATGTGCTACCCTATTTTCAGCTTCTGAGAATCCTGTTTACATATCTTTTCATAACCTTAAAGGTCAGCATCTGTAATGTATCTTTATGTTCCATAGATATACAGATGTTACTTCCTGTGCAAACCCCAAACCCAGATTGACCTCAAAGTGACACCAATCTTGGAAGACAGCTCTTCCTTAAGATCTATCTCCCACCTTCAATTTCTGAACCGTTTAATATTAAATGACCCACCTTATTCTCTAAAATGTTCAGATTTCTTAATAAATTAGCCATAGGCAGAAGCCTAACAGATCAAATGCTAGAAAAGAATTTAACTCCTATCATGCAGTATAGTTTTGCTAATAAAAATACATATGTGACACAAAGTTCAGTTTCAGATAGCAAAAAATCTTCTGTAAAATGTAAAGTTCTTAAGCAAATGCAGCTTTACCGTTTCCAACACCTGAGCTAATATAAAGGTGAGACAGATCTATTTACAGCAAATTTAGTGACATTCTTGTATCTCAGTGCAGAAATTCCCACATGTCTGTGTATAATGCACACCATAAAATGCAGTTTCTCTACATAACACCATTTGTGGTTAGACCCAGTGATAACTTATAAAACTTAAAATGCTAACTTATAAAATAGGGTTGCCAACACTTCTTGACACTAAGTCAAGATGACATTGTAGCAAAATGTTCTGTAAAAATAACAAGTGCAATTTTCAGCATTGCTGAGTACCATTAATTCCTACTGACCTGCACTGGAACTCAAGGTGTCAGCACATATAGCATCAATTGTAATGACTGTGTTCATATTTCCTCTTTCTATGCCAAATTAAGTGTGTAGGTCAATTTTTTTCTTTTCCTATTCCCCCAAGCAAACCAGAGTGCTAACAATTGAATTTTGAGCCCACTTTAATATATGTTGCCATTTTCTTTTCCCTGCCTTGGTAATGCATGTGCTTTGTCACAGTGTTTTCTTTGGAAATCAAATGCAACTGACTCATTTGCAATCTGTTGCTGGTTATATCTATTAGACCTGGTAAAATTTTTTTTCTTAGCCTTTTTGAGGTTCTTCCTCAGCCCTACTAGCTTAGTGTTCTAATAGACCAAAACGTGGACCTAGTCTATGGATTAACACTGCAGATTCATAATCCCAAAAAGTGTGCAAAGAAATTACTCTAGATAATTGTGGGAATCCAAAATGACACGTTTGGGTTGTTTTATTTCCCTCCCCCCCATTTAGAAACTTATTATTAAAATATTAATAAATATTTATGTAGGAGCCTGACCTTCAGGACCAGCCAGGACCTGAAGACCATTAACAAACATATAAGAAAAAGCAAGTTGAGCTAACTGTTTGTGCATCCATATAACACTATTCCAGAGTTCCCAAGAATTACAAATTATCCACAACCTTAGAGACACACAGCACACAACAGATCTGTGACTGATTAGCTGAGCTGATGCCATAGGGCATCTGCTGTTTTTATTGCTGGGTGCTCTGTGTGGCCCTGGTGACCACCAGGTTTCTTTAACAATTTGTTTTATTATACTTTGCTGTGTTTTTTCTGTCTAAATCTTGCTTTACTTAAGACAGTTCCATCAAATGTGCTGACACTTTACTTTTTTTTTTTTAATGTCCTAAGGAAATGGGTGGTTCCAAGCCATATGCATTAGCAGCTTGTGTTAGAAGAAGGAAAGCTGGGCAGTTGCACACTTTCGGACTCTCAATCTATAAGCAAAGCTGCCAAATCTGTATTGTATAGACATCAGAAAAAGTTAAAGACATTTTACAAAAATCTGGAGAGTATGAGTATAACGCTTATAACTAAAACTGTTTCTCTAACTCATGGAAGAATTTCTACTAAGTCTGCTTTTATAAGACAAATAGGTTTTGACCCTAAATTATAATGTTTCCAGCTCAGTAATAAAGGCTTCAACATCTTGTATATAATGTAAAAACCTTTACAGTGATATCTAAAATGACTTATGATACTATCTATTCACTCATAAGCATATTCACCATACTCACTATTTAAAACACTATGGTCTATTCCAGAGCATTTAGAAGAGCAAAATGTGAGGAAACAATACAGGATGGGAGGCTAGCTAGAAAGAAAAAGGAGTTTTCTAAAATAATTTAAAGGTAGGCTTTTCAAAGGATTCAGTATCTTTCTTCTGTTATTTCAGGGTAAAAAAAATATTTAAAAAAAAAAAAAATCCTGTCACTAAGTTGCAAGTCTTTCAACTTCTAGGTCTCTTTTTAGTTGTTTATAACTCTAAGAATCATATTTCTAATAGTTTAGGAGTGACAAAACCAGACCAAATGTCCTTCCCACTATTAAATATTAAAAAAAAAAATTGCAACTAAAAAAAATTTGCATTTTTTGCTTTAAAAAAAGAAATTTTGAAGAAAGAAGGAACTATTTTATGAAATGTAAAAAGATGAATGCTAAAATAACTGAGTGAATAAATCAGTATTTAAAATATAATTGGGGGTGTACTTATTGGTATGTTTTTATGAGAGTAATACAGTCAAAGCCCTAATGAAAAAATGTCCAGTAGCTTCTTCCGTATTCCACCAGTGTCCCATAAGCATCAAGGTGACATCTGCTTCATTAGAGGATATTCATCAAGGTGCTTAAGCACACAGGCACATGCAAAGAATCCCTGGCCTTATTCAAGGTTGTGTTTAGAAGTTTGTGTAGGTATTTTGGACTAGCAGATGAGAAGTTCAGCATGAGCCATCAGTGTACAGTTGCAGCCCAGACACCCAATCATATCCTGGGCTGCATCAGGAGAAGCGTGGCCAGCAGGTCCAGGGAAGTGATTCTCCCCTTTACTCCACTCTCATGAGACCCCGCCTGGAGTACTGCATCCAGCTCAGAAAGATAGAGACACGCTGGAATGTGTCTTAAGAAGGGTCACTAGGATGATCAGAGGGCTGGAGCACCTCTCCTATGAAGACAAATGGAGAGAGTTGGGGTTATTCAGTCTGGAGAAGAGAAGACTCTGAGGAGACCTTATTGTAGCCTTCCAGTATCTTAAAAGGGCCTACAAGAAAGCTGGTGAGGGACTTTTTAGGATTTCAGGTAAAGATAGGACTAGGGGGAATGGATTAAAACTAGGGGCAGGTAGATACATATTAGATGTCAGGAAAAAGTTCTTCACCATGAGGGTGGTGAGACACTGGAACAGGTTGCCCAGGGAGGTGGTGGAAGCCCCACCCTGAGCAACCAGATCTAGTGGGGGTATCCCTGCCCATGGCAAGGGGATTGGACATAGATGATCTTTAAGGTCCCTTCCCACCCTGACAATTCTATGATTCTATGATTTTCTCTCCATGTAAAATGCATAACTGTCTACACAATACCAAAAGCTAAATATATGCATTGATTATTTCATTAAATTTTCAGTCTTTCTCTTGATGGGTTAACTCCAGACAAGGACAATAACCTGCTCCAAACATGAGAAAGACTTTTAACGTATTACTAGCACTACATTTTGAAATCACTGTGTGTCTATAGGGTACTGAAGTTTTTGTTGTTGGGTTTTTTTATTAACAATATCTCTTGCCAGGGACAATTCTAAGAATTAATTTATTTCTTCCAAATACAACAAATTCCCTGAATGAAAGCCAGATAGCAACAGGAACATTCACTTATTGGGCACCAGAGTGACTACAGAAGAGAAAGGCACCAACAGTGGGAAAAAAAACTTCCATTTTGATTAAGTCAGTCTTACCTGAACATAAACCTGTAAGAAAACCTGACTCTGTCTTTTCTCCCCTATCCTTCCCCTAGGTATCTCTCATCCTTATTGCAGTAAATTCTGCTCTGCTTTGGTGGGCAGAATAATTCTGCTGTCATTGGAAAAAACAGAAAGGAAAATCTGCTTGTGAAGTGGAAATCTGTGTTGCACATTCTAAATTGTTTACGCTAAACACTAAGACAGCAAAAGCAACAGAGATCTCCTGCACAGACTACAGGAAAGCAAATGAGCCTTGAGCCTTACATTTTTCTGTATCACCACAACATGCTGATAATGGTGTTGGCTACCACGTGAAAAACATTGTGCTCTCTGCCACATTTTTAAAGTAATACTTCATCTATATACTAATAAAATGCATATTGTAAAATATATATAAAGTCAAAGCACACAAATAGTAACATGTTACAAAAGAAACTGCTAGGCTTCCTTTTAGCAAATGATGTTTTACAATAATATCAAATATTACAAAAACAATTACAAATTAAAAAAACAATAAGTGATGAATTTCCGGGTTCATTTATTTCTCTTGAGAGAGAACTGCAAGCTTTAGAAATGCAGTGTAAGCAAAAGAGCTTGGCTTATTGCCAAGGTCATGGGTGTGCTATGGGAAAACTAGAGTAAGTAGCAGCACAGAATTTAAAAGGACTCTCTGTGGCAGGCAAGGAAAAAGAGAACACTTATGTTGAAACATAGTGGGACTCTAATTCAAGGCACTATAATTTCCATTCATATATAATTTTATATTTTAAATGATCACATTAAATGAAATCTTCTTGGATCTCCCAACCCTCTGTATTTAGCTTTTTTGGTTTTGAATTTCAGGTCTCAATAAAAGATACAAGCACTTTTTCACTTTTTAATTGCTTTTGTACAAATTCTGTGTTAGAACCAAACAGTAAAATTCATGGTCAGAATTCAGTCTGAACAGTGACTGACTGAATAGACTCTATGGCAAGTTTTCTCATCAGGTTTCTTCTAGATTTCTGTGTTCAGTGAAAATAGTTTGCCCTAGAAGTGAAAGAAACAGCAGAACTGGCACTGAACCCCCCACACAAAGAAGGAACTGCCAAGAACATGTAATGTGGAGGCCTGTGCTGTTCAACCTGGCTCCCACACTCACTATTTTGTTTTCCAGAGTCTTAACAACTTCACACCTTGAGGATACCTCGTTAGTAAATCTTTCACCAGCAATTATTTTCTAGACCACAGCACAGAGCATTGTCTCTGCTAGAGCTAACACTCAGGACTTTTCACCATAAAATCCAGTTCATGGAAAACACAATTTTTACAAATTTAAAAGTTAAAAATACCAGTTTTCAGCTTTCCTCAGGCCTAAAGAAAAATAAACTATGCTTTAAAACATTCCTTTCAGATCAGCTTCACCACAGCCACACTTCCTCTTTCTGTTTCTTTCTTTCAAATGGAAGAAGTATTCAACTTTAAAATTACCTTTTATTGGTTACTGCCAATACCTGGGATGATCCTGTACTATGCACATTTCTAAAGTATGTTTTCCTGACACTGTAACACTACTACTTCATATCTGTGCAGGTTTTGAGACTAATGGATTTTTACTGCTTTTTTTTTTTTTCTTTTTTTCTTTTTTTCTTTTTTTTTTTTCCAGAAAGCCTAGATAAATAGTAAAGTAACTCCTCATTCTTTTACTCATATACATACCGTATCTGAGATGATGGTTCCAGAGAGATCAATGGATATCAATGATGACATCTCTCCCAAGGCTTCAATTCCAGCATCAGTTATATTTTCACAGTAACGCAGACTTAGGTAGGTCAGTGCATGACAGCTAAATTAAATGAAATGTCAGCTTTCCACTAGTGTTGTACACATGTAGTTTAATAAATACGTTTTTGTAATAATCCTTCCTAAGTATTTTTCAGGGGACCTATGAAAATAAGCACCCTCTGTTTTTGATACGTTGTTTACATAAGCACTTCCAAGTATTCTACTCATAATGAGAAGCATCACAAACATTTCAAACTATGAACAGCAATCTGAACAGCAAAAAGACAAACTGGAAATTAATGAGGTCTATTACATATATACATATATTTTAATTAGCTTGATGCTTGACTTGTGCCTATCTTCAAATCTCTCATATCTTGCAAAGGAACTTCCAAACTCACTGCAACACCAGAATCCAGGACCCCAGGGCTTTACCTACGCCCATCAACAGCTTTGGAAATAATGGCAGACAGCAAATGAAGACATTGGAGGTTCTGCAGATCACCACTCACTGACCATACATGGACAACTGAATTTTACTGTGTTAGTAAGGACTGTAAACTGTATCTTCCCATAACTAAACCAGAAGACCTAAGAAATCTGACTCCCCAAGCAGTGCATCTATGCTCAGGGATTTAGGGGTAACACGTCATCACAGTCAGAAGCAGGCATTCCCTAGCTTACCAGCAAGCATGCTACAGTTATTCACAACTACTGCTATGAAAACATAAACAGGGACCTGCAGAAAGATCTAGTAAGGAGTGGAAAGATTGGATGCAATCCTCTCTGGAAATTTAAAACTGTTTTTTTGATTGCCAACAGCAGCACTCTTGAGGAACTGGAATTGAGGCAGTTTAGCACTAAGAGTGCTTTTTTTTTTGTGCAGACATGAGTACTTACTGATTCTACAGAAGTGTAACTCATACATATTAATCTTTTAATGCATTTTCATCACTGAAAAGCATCAATTGAGCACCTTTTCCCCCTCATAAAATTAAGACTTCTCAGGTTTCCATACTTACATTGATGAATTTCTCTTTATATAATGGACTGCTCTTTATGGAATTCACAATGCCAAAAGGAATTGGGCATTTATCTAGCACAATTTTCTGTATATCCCTGGCTGTATCATTTTTCCTATTTATTAATATATTAAGAACTTTGACATGAGAAATACACTGAAAGTCTAACCACACCAGAAAAACATTTTATTGGACTATGGTACCTTTGTGCTATTTCTGTGACAGAAGCATCAGTGACATGGATACAATTACTCAAATTCAGCTCTCTGATTTTAGCTCCTGAAGAACCTTGTACAAAAGGCCTTAGACCTTCATCACTGATTCTAAAAGAGAAATGTAGGCAATATTCATAATATGAATTTTTCATCATTCCCATTTTTCATCATACAAGTCCATATACACTTTACATTCAGCAGCCTACATTGTAGGTAAGCAGAAATGCATAATGACATTGTAACAGCCTTATAAACAAATAAAAAAGGGCATAAGAATAATTAATGGGTCAATTAGAAAAATGCTGCTGTTTGAAACCACTGAGAACCAGACTTTTCTGGAAAAAAGTCTGTTGGAGATTATGAGAACTTCCATTGGTTCCTACACTCAGATGTGACAGAATTTCAGAAGACAGAGCTTGGAAAACATATCTAGAAAGTATCATAACTCGTTTAAACATTTCAGAGTAGTATTTGGTTTAGTATCTTTCTTAATTTAAGGAGATGAAATAAGGGAAAAACTATCTTCTAGCACAGAAGAAAAAGTGATAGATAGTATATGCAAGTAGTAGTTGTTTTGTACACATACATGAAGAGTAAACATGAGTTCTTCCTTGGAATACTTTACTTAATCAACTATATGTCTAATAAAAAAATCACTAGCTCATAATATACACAAAGGTTAAAAAAATTAAGCAGATAGATAAAAAATCTTTCAGCCAAGCTGAAAGTTTTAGAGAGCTGACTACAACTTGGGTAAGTGTTCCAATACAGTTCAAATCTCTGGTATGTCTAACAGTAATTGTACACTCTAGTTTTACAATGCATCCCCAGTATTTATTCTATATTCTCTGATTAATAAAAGATAATCCCAGAATTCTGGAGGATGGAATAATATTTTGGCTTGCACAGTTTGTTGCAGCACAAAGAATCACTGCAAATTCCAAAGTGCTAGAAACATATGGGTAGGAATAGCACTACTAATAAATTGATTATCTGAACAGATGCTCACTGTTTGACCACGAGCTACAGATGAAGCTATGGTTCATAAAGTGTTAAAATAATCATTCTGCAATAGCTCAACCACTGTGGCAGTTTTGGTGTTATTTCACAGTGCAGTTGTTTTTCATTCAGGGTAAATAAATTTAAGAAATAGCCTTTAGGAAGAACTAATTTGAATAAAGTCATTAAAGAACGCAGAGCCTAGCAATACATTTAACTGAGTATTAAAAAAATAAATACATAAATATTCTATAACCACACTGGGTTTGAAGGCTGAAATAGTGACACTGTAACTTTTGAAATAACTTTGCTGTGAACACACATGCTAAGTTTCTCTAGTCAGCTGATTTAACTCTATACAAACACATCACTCAATACTTTATCATACATGAAAATAACACACTTAAAATGAGAAAATGTGGTAAGGGTATGAGCCCCCACATTGCCTGTGTCCATTTAGACACCTTTTTACTCACATACATATTATTTCTTAATTCTAATAGTTATAATAAGTTACTTCCTTTCCTCGTTTTTCACCTATCATCAAACACTTCCTGTATTTTAAGAAATCTGAATTGTTAGATTTGGTCTCTCTACCATTCTGTTCCTCAAAAAAATTTCCCATTTTATTGAGGCAGAAAAACATAGATGGTTAGACTGAGATAAAATGTCAATGAAACTGATTCAGAGCACAAAGATGGGTAAGCAGTTCAAAATCTGTTCTTAATATTCTACCACCAGCATGGTACTTCCTTTGATTTCTATGAGAAATCCCTAGGTGCTTCTATCTCACAATGTGTATTTTTAGAGCAACACACTGTCCAAATTAGAGAAGAGTATAATAATTCTTATGTAGTTGCATATCTCCTGAGAGAAACTCTTTGTCCAATTTAGATGCAGTACAATCTATAACTTTTGCAATGCTGAAACTTTTATAAGTGTCTGCAAAAGCCCTAAAGTACAGACTTAACAATAGCTTTACAACTGCTTTAAAAGTTTGGGTAATGTAACTCAGCAATTCTTTCACAGTAGAGACAGTAGACACGTGTACAAAGACAATCATGGCCCAAGATTTGGCTAATAGACTGGAAAAATCCAGCCTTCTAAGTGTTAAACCAGAAACTGAAGCCAGCTGTCCCATCTGCCCAGCTGAACTCCCAACATGATGTCATGGTATTACTCCAGCACATCTCAGCATGTCTACACGCAATGTTATCAGATTTTTATACAGCATCAGCACTATCAACAGGCACAGAAAAATATTTTAGTTACATATAAAATCAGAATCCCCCCAAATTCACATGATGCTAGAACATTTAAGATAAGCATCAATTATATCCTCTTTGTATTATTTTATGGATCTATCAATTTTGAAATGTTTGGAGATTTTGCCTTCCCTGTTCCCTCTCACGCTTGGCTCCATCACTGTATCTCAAAACAGGGAAAATGTGTGCAGCTTTGGTAGCCTTTTCCTTTGTTTTTGTTTCTATGGATGCAAGACACACCTGAAGTGGAAAACAGGCTTCACATAAAATATATCCTTCCTCCACAACATCAATTACAACGTTGTCCTGGCAATTGTAGAAAACTGGCAGTTTTAAAATATCTTAGTATTAGAGACTTATAAATTATTACCATTTTAATATTCACAAAGTTAAACAGTATCCAAGTTTGAATGGAGTTGTCACACTGGCATTGTCTTTGATTGTAATTTTCACCTTCTTTGTAGCCACATTCCAGAACAAAAATATGCCATGGCTACTGAGTAATATTACCTCTACAGTTAATTTTTTTTCCTTGAACTGGAGTAATAATGAATGGATTTCTGAAAACATGATACAGAAAGAAGAAGCTACTTGCAAAAAAATGTTTTTTTAATTTTAAGGTATATGCAGTACATTCTGATAATTTATTTTTAAAACTGAAAATATGTTGACAGGATTTATTATAAGTATAATTAATTTTCCTAAAATTCCTTTGCAATGGCTTACAGAAATCTGGACGTGATATAGTACCTTATGCAGCCTGCTACATTCAGTACAATAATATGCTCCAATGATGAAATCATCTGAAGACCAGCATCTGTAATCTTCTGGCAATTAGCCATATGAATGTGCCTCATGTATGGGCAGCATTGACTTATAACATCTAAACTTGAATCAGTAATTTGATTATTCCCTGTTGAAATACAAAAATATGTAAGTTACACATCTGACATACATTAAGGTCCTTACCCAAATACCTACTGAAATAAACTGAAAGACATATTTCAAATTATATGAACTAATTTTTAAAATACACCATCCTAACAATTTTGGGAATGATACAAACCTTCAATGCCGACCTTGACAAGTCTACATTCAGCAAGCGCTTTAAAAGTTGTATCAGAAAGATGTGGTGAGTCAAGAAAGACAACAGACATTATCTGTTGGCATTTTTCAACCAGAAACTTTGAAGGAAAAAAAGTGAAATAAAATATTAATATACATTTGGTGTCACACAACAAAGTATCAGCAAATATTCTGCATATAATACTGAATATTACCATTTCAAACAGTTATAATACATTTTAACACTATCTTCTAAACAGTGAGCAGTATATAAACTACTGAAATTGTTCATATATTTATTATCTTTGGGAAGACAAGGAAAAGAAGTAGGTAACTGGAGACATGAAGTATGGCACATAGCTGAGACAATGATCTATTTAACAATCACTTTTACAGAAGCCTGAAAATTCTTTTTTGATGGGCGAAGTCAGTAGCAAAATGCTATTCCTATATATTATGTATGTTTTAACACTGAAAAGATGAAAATACTCTCATTTATAAGCTGGAAGATGATAATTAGGCAAACCAAGTAGCAAAAGAAGACAAGACTACTGAAATTTTCTGAAAGTGACTGCAAGCAAGCAAGATTTATAAACATAAGTAGATAAAAGTTTTTAAATGTTTTCAGGGAGAATTTTTCCTCTTAAATTATATTCGTATAAATTTCTTTAAAGTCAATTGAGAGGATAACCCAGTTACAACATCAGAAAGTGTCTCAAAATACAGATTTATTTTCAATTTCTTACTTGAATGCATATGTCTGTAAGAGTTGGCATTTTGTTCATTAGCAAATCTTGAATCCCACTGCAGGCATTGGCAATATTTCTGAAACCATCAACTGAAACCTAAGTAAGAAATGAAATGCATATGTCTGAGCATGCCAAACAAAATCAATACAGGAAAGGCTTGAGAGCTTTTCAGTACTTCAAGATCATAGGTACTTGGTTGCTCATTAAGACAGGGAATGAATTAATCCTATGGAAAAAAAAAAAAAAAACAGGCCCAAAATATATGACAGACTCATGAATTATACACATTACTGTGAAATTTTGACAACAAATTCCAAATCCAGGATCCATTACAAAAATGTGTTTCCCAACCAAGTAAGAGTAATGTGCAAGAATTTCTACAGTCAATACAATTTCCAAGAGCAGCAGTGACTGTTACTGTCACAACCTTCTACTATTGTTTTCCCAACCTTACAAGGTATTAATGCATGGCAAATAAATCTACTTTGAAGCAAGGCTTAAATGTGGCAAAATATTTTCATTATTTTTTCCAGATACATTCTAAAATGTGTGCAAAATTCCAAGAGAATACAAAAAAAGATCCTACACAATTTCAACAGCATGGAGCTCATTTACAGAATCCTGCATGTAAGACCACATCACCAATTCTGCAGACTCTAACAGATTAATATTCAGTGAAAGTAAGAATGGACAAAGAGATCTGTCTACTCGTTTCTTCCCTTCATCACTGAAGGGAGTGACTTCAGGGTGAGATTTTAGGGAGTCATTTCTTCAACTGCTCAAATTCAATAGGTGTCACCACTCTTGGGCATACAAAGTAGTTCCTTTGACATATAAACTCTGTGTAAAATACAGGACATTTTCCTTTCAGCTTCATGTTCTACAGACAACTTTGACATGAACTATTCCTTCCTGTGAAATAGTCCCCCCTTGATATTTACATGTAGAGATCTCACTACTTCACAGGATTATAAAACTGTAGATTTTAATAATTTAGCTCAGACTAAACCAGGAATTAATTTGCAAAGCATCCACAAGCAAAGCAGTCTGTCATGTCCTCCTGGGCACCAAAAAAGGCTTCAGGAGACAAGAATCCAAAGGAGAAAACTTTGAAGATAAAGTACACTGGGAGGGATTATTGCTGTGCCCCACCTCTACAGTCACTGTGGAAGCCTGATTTGCTTACACTGCTTGAGGGGAGCAGAAGTGTAAAACACAGGCTTTGTGTAGGATATATATATTTTAACTTAGAGTGGACAATGTTAGCAGACCAGAGACAGTCACAGAAAAGCCAGCCTGAAGCTAAGCAGCTAATTTGTCCCCATATATTTAGCAAATAGATGTACTGAAATGATGGAATGCTTGCAAAAATATCAAAGTTCATTTATTTTCATCTTTTTATAGTTTCTTAATTACAAGTGATAAGAACACACATAATTTTTATTCAGGTTTTGGCTTTAAAATTCCTTCTTTTTCCCACTGAACTGGATGTATTTGTGCAATGCACCCTGCAAGGTAGAATGCTGTCTGCAGATCAAAGGGATTTTGAAGAAACACTATTCTATGATTCTAGTATTGTCAATGCACTGTGCGTGCAGAAACTTGAAAATCAGTGTTCAGAACTGAAGAAATACTCATGTGGTGCATAATGGACTCTCTTTCTAAAATTTGTTTTGTGTTGTTAGGAGTGACAAAATGAATTGTGACATCCTTTCAGATGTTTGGCACATTACATAGATGGCTTGCCTCCACATGTTTTGTTTTGTTTTGTTTTTTAATATTCCACTATCAAAAAAAAAAAAAGCTTATACTAACATGTTTCTGAATTATATTTCTAAAAATATAGAATAGTCTATGCATAACTTATAATAAGGTACTGGTCAGTCGCTTAAGTTTGTATTCAGGAAATGTAAATAATTATTCTCCTTCTTCAATAAATAAAGAACATGGCTCAGCTTTTCTTCCAAGTGATGGCCCCTTTTTGCTGCTTGATGTGTCTCAAGAATCCAGGATTTAACAGTAAGCTGCCAAAGTGAGAACTCTCTCAATGAAGTCAGAGCACGAAGAACTCAGATAATGAAAACTGGTGAAGCCTACACATTGGCCAACAGATTCTCTGATATCCACACAAGTACTCCAGAATGTCAAGAAACAAAACTGTCTATTTTTTTCCCCAGTGGCTTCTGATCTCTTATCCAAGCATTGGAAATTACAGCAATTGACAGAGCACTTGACAACATTTTGGACCAGAATAGTTCCAGTCTGAAAAATCAGCCATAGGTGTTGGCACCAAGAGGGAAAAGTCAATTTATCTGAAAATTTCCAGATTTCTAATTTATCTGAAAATACCTTTCAACAAGCTGTTCTAGTTGTACAATTGCCATTGAATATGTTAGTAAATGACATGCAATTGCTTTATACTCTTCCATCTTTTTGGTTTTGTGTATAATAGCGGAAAATGGTCCACCTGTACTGTTCAGCTTCAGAAGCAGAACAATGAAATCTTTCTGCTTTCTAGGTAATTCTCTGAGAATACCAATGGTGTAATAGGACACCTTTTGAGCCAGGACACAAGAGAATCTCCATATTTTAATGATAATTAACTAACTTATTAAAATATTTACCACCCATATCATAATGACACAATCCTAATTACTGACATACCTACAATTCATCCATTATTATTATTATCCTGCATTAATAATAGTCAAAGGAAAGACTGCCTTGGTTTATGTCAACTGACTAGAAAAAGTGTGATAATTCCCAGTTTTCTGCCTAATTATGTTTTAATAGGCATTTAAATGCCCTGGTCCTCAAAATTCATAAATTTTTTAGCATAATCACCCATGTTACAGATGGGTTTTCTAAACAGACATTCAAATCTTACATTAGTAATGATAATACAAGAACCTTCCAGCTGTAGCCATGCTATGACTCTATAAAAATGTTAAAATGAAGGAAAAAACCTAAAACATGAAAAAACAGACAGAATATATATTTTATAGAATATATTCTGTTCTATAGAACACTTTTTAGCATAATTTAAATGTTTATACTACAACTTCACTATATTTTTCTAATTCTGAAACACTAGCCTTACAAAAGTTCCCTTTGTTTTAGTTCATCTAATGAATACGGGAAGCAGAGAGAGAATCCTATCTCATTAAAATGCTTTCTGCAAAAGTGATGCAATTTGATGCTCACTTTGGTTTAACTGTTTACTTAAGTATTCAGTAATAATCATTAAGCACTCTTTCACAATCCTGGGGAAACCCAAAATGGAGGAAGCTGTGGAATCCCTGTCAGAGTTCTCAAATACACTGCTGAGCAAACCCACTTTCCTCTGGAAAGGGAAGGATTGTGGCTTTTCCAGTTTGATGATGATAATTTTTTTCTGACTACTATTAAATCAACACTCACTAAAGGCAGATCCTTACAACTCATCATTTCACTTCTCAACAACCAGGAATGTTGCTTTTGGAAAAATAACCAATTACTGATGTTTTGAAAAAAAGTAAGTCAGAGGTAGGTACTTCCTAATTTTCATCTAACCTCAGTCCTCATTTCAAATTTCACACTGTCACCACATGGCAGTCTCAGCATGATTCTCAGGAATAAGAAACAGACACAGTAAAGAGCAGTCAGAGCAAGACTTGCCCTATCTGCCTTCATTCTTGATTCTGAGTAATTTTTGTTAGATAGAAAATTAAACTGTTATATTCCTCAGACTCCATCTCTTTGTCATTTCACATGTATGCTGTAATTTGGAGAGTCTTTTCAGTGTATAAAGAAATACATGTGGGAGTCATTATTAAAACATTGGCCAACTTTTACTGCCTTACAGTTTGGCATTTCATAGTGCTTGGGAAGTATGTTTCAAGGTACAGTATGTATTTGAAAGTCTCTAAAATAGTATCAGATTCTAAAACCTTGGTTTTCTTTACAAGTTTAGCAGGAGACTAGAATAATGCAAAACATAAACTATTTTTAGATTGCATTTCAGCCATAAATACTAATTCAAGGTATGTAAACAATATAAAATAGTAACAAAGGCTAACTTTTAAATTAATCTTCAGAGGAAATCAAGTGTAAATTTGTAGTTTTCCTGTGCAGTTGGGCTTCTATTTTTTTGATATCTAAGTTAAAACTTCATTTCCAAAACTTCTGATTTAAAATCCTAGCTAATCACGACTTAGTATTAAGCTATTTATGGCTACAAAAAGCAAGCCTTGTTCTCATTATGCAGTAAGTACTCGCTGTTTATAGATCTGACAGTTTGTTGGAAGTGATCCAAACCTATAGTGCTATTATTCCTCAGTAAAATTTAAACAGCTGTAGTCATGTAACTCAAAACCCTGGAAGTCTGCTGCAGTGCTTGTTCTACTTCAGTATACCATGAATGCAGGATGCAGCCAGTCATATAAAGGATTCTCTTCACAGAATGAAAGAAAGACGTGAACTACAAACCTGACTGCAGCCTGAAAGGTCCAAATACATGAGCTTGTGGCAGCCTCTTCCAGAGCCCAGGTACAGTAAACCTTTGTCTGTGAATTTTCTGCAGTGAGCTAAACTCAGATATTGTAAATTGGTGAAGCTGATTTGCAAAAAAAGTAAAACAGAGAGCAAATTATCACAAGAGTATGTTACAGAATCAAAATAACATAAAACACTATAGCTAAAGTATTCTGAAAATTACTGTAAGAAAAGATGTTTGATATGAAATAGACTTATTTCCTTGCTGAAGTTTGGAAACCCCTTTATTCTGCTGCATGTTTTCCTCTTCTCCTTGTACTGCAAATTACTGGGAAACAGCAGTATCATACAACATATTTCACCATATGAAAAGAGTATCATTTTAAAGATATCTCAAATAACTGCAAAAGCTTACTTTTTAATTAACTGGGATTTTTGCATGCATAATTTGAAAGCTAACAGACTTTTCAGTATGAGTTTGTTGGACTGTCTTTGCCATTCATTTTAGAAGCAGTGCCTGCTGGAAATGAAAACCAGAACTCTATCAAAGGACATTAAAACCATAAATGTACAGCTAGAGCTTCTCAAGTCATATAATTATTTAGAAGAGTACTAATAAAATAATCTGTAAAATTGAAAGGGATACAACAGGGAATTATCCAAAAGTGAATCATCCAATATTAGGTTTTGATAAGCTATTTTGGAAAAAATTTCTTTACATTAAACATTAGTTAAAAGAAAGCAAACTGTGTAAGTGGAAAATGTTAGTCAACAGCCCACTGTGAAAGCAAGAATCTGTACTTTGAATATACTTAAGTTTCCAGCTGCAGCTTTGGTTTATAACATATTGAAAACTATTCATTTTACTGACCTTAGTTTCTAACTGGCATAAATAACAATTGCCACAAGCACCACAAATGAAAGCATACAGAAAATAAAACTAAGAATTAAGACCTACTGCTCTGGTGGACATTTAATTATGAGGATATAGTCAAGCGGTTCTGCATGTCAGCAAAAAAAAAAGGCATTTTGAAGAGAGATGGGAACACCACTGACGAGATGACTGCTTAAGGAGTCACATACATTTTTGGATCTGACTTTATACTTTGAATACAGAGTGGGGCAACATGTTAACTTGAACTGAACACCAACAAAAAAAACAATAGGAAGCTGGAAAAGAATGTTATCACAAAACAGTGGCTATTACAAAAATACTAAGAAATTAAATATAAGATGACATTTCATGTGTTAAAAAAAGACCACGTGTATTAGACTTGGATATTAGAATATAAGGGCATGCGGTTTTGGTGGATTTTTTTTAATGAAAGCATTGATATAATATTAAATACAGAGAGGAAAATATTTTTTTTTGGCGCATAAGCCTTTTTGCATTTTAGCAACATATTCCACAGAAATAAGTGGGGAAATTCAAACTCACAGAGAATACACTTCCAAAATTATCTGACAAAACAGGTAACAAATTAAGAGACCATTTTTTACACTCTGGTGGTTCTGGGTCTTTTTAAATTTCAGGTGACACAAGGTTGTGGAGCTCAAGACAGAGGAAAGCCATTCTCACTGCCCTTTGAAAATTGATCAAAACCTTCCAATACTTTTGAAGAGCACTGATTTTATTTACAGGTCATCTGACCCAGTTTTGTGATCTGGGAATTTTGACACATGCTTTCTTCTGCCATTTTTAAAGTAACAGATTTCATTAAAACTTCAGAACTACTGAAAGTCCTTAATTTTGATACAGCCAAATTTGTCAGGAATTCTATCATCCCATTTTTCGATTCATTTTTGGTACTAGCCACCTCAGGATTGTTATTTTAAAGGAGCTTGAAAAAATCACCTTCCAACATTCATTCCTGATAGGCACTATTCGTGTCTATCATATGCAACAGAACTTTCCAGAGGGAAACTGTAGCTGACGATCTGTGTTGTATAATACAGAAGTTAAAATGTTTGTATGGAACAGCAGGAGAGAATGGAAAAATGACAAAACACTTTTGACCACACTTAGCCTTCACTGCACTTGCTCCTCACTCCAGTAATGGACATGTGATATGCAACTGCAACCATCACATGCAGTATTATGAAATGCAATACTGCCACCTCTAAGAACTTTCTGTTAGTTACAGGACCTGTGGTGAGCTTTTTTTTATATACATATATCTATATGTCTAAATTTCTTAGTAATAAGGTATAAGTTAATGGCAAAATATACTTTGTCACTGAAAAAAAATTCCTTTTCATTTTAAGTATTTCATTGCATTAAAAGCTTCACCTACTCTAAAGAATACTTTCTTGGATACATGCTATTTATGCATCAAAAGAAATGAATGGTTCTGACTTCTGGTGCCACCAGCATGCTCAGGTACCCAGGACAACATATGCTGAAATTACTTATGGAACAACTATATTGAACTTTAGCAACTTCTGCAAAATATTTTTAATGACATATCTAACTTCCAAAATTCTTGCATCGCCATAAGTAATTGTACATGCCCAAAAAGTATTTTGCTAGAATGTTCTTCAAAATGTTTCTGTAAAACTCTGTGAAATATATAGGGCAATCTAGCATAGTAAAAAGAAAAAATAACTGCTATCTAAGTCAAGTGTACAGGGCATTTTTCATTTTGCATAGCAGACAGAATCCTTTAAATCACTCAAAAAGATTATTTCTACTATATATGGCACTAAGTTTCCTGCGAGATTAAAATAGACACACTTTGATATTTGTTTAATTTTACCTTGATAATAGTCTTAGTGTTCGATCAGTAATATCTGTATATGACAGATTTAAATAGAGAAGAGCTCTGCAACCTTCTGATATGAGCCTCATGGATTCATCCTGAATAATAACAAATTCCAGAAATACATTACAATTATATTTGCATTAATTCATCTTACATTTTAATGCAGAGTAACAATAAAAAATAACCTGAAAAAGTATCTGTAAATCATTGTAATTTTTATACATCACAGACATTTTCTCTGAAAGCCTTGAAGTAGAATATCAAGTGTAACATTACTGTTACTTACTTGAAATATGGTAGTTCTAACATTCCAGTCCAAGGAAACATTTTGCACTACATAGTCCTACAGAGCACCTGATTCCTCTTTAGTTCTACCCTCTAAGCAGAGCATTAGATTTAAGTAGTTGTAAGGCTTCCATGTTTTATCAACCTGCAGAAGAGGTACTATCTGTATTGTTCCACACTTCATTCCATGATGATATAATGGGAACAAATCTCCTGGCATGAAGAATGTTTCAAAGTAAACATCAATACAATAGAAAGGCAAGAAGTCAGAATTTATACATGGTAATAGTCAACTGTGTATCTCTGGCCACGTTGTGGTCTCCCTGCTACTATTTTAGCTACCAGACAAAAGGATCATCAAGGTAACTGGAAATTTAATACCAATCAACTTAAAAGAGGACTGTTTGTGCTTTTGAAATATATTCCTGTAAAAAAGGATTTGAAAGAGGTGATATCAGTAAAAATAGGTCTGTTCAGGGAAGATAACCATAACTTGAAGAGAACTGAAGACATAGGGAATGGTGAGAAAGCACTGGGGGGATAGTATGATAAGGAAAACTCTGAAACCTTCCATGTGAAAGTAGCACAGGAAAGGTCCATCTCAACACAAACAATTGTAGCATGGAAATGAAACAGTAGGAATCAAAGTCCACACAAAGGTGGAGAAATATGATTTCATTTTGATTCCAGAGATGTGAAGGGGTAGGTAGCACACACAACTGGATGGCTGCAATCAACTGTTATAGAATATTTAATAATGACAGCCCTGGATGGTGAGAACAAGTTGCACTCTATGAAAAGCTATCCCTAAATGCAAGGAGCTTTGCACTGGAATAGGTGACAAGTCAGTGAAGAGCTTATTTGTAATGATCAGAAGCCAGGCCTATGAGGATTACATTGTGCTAGGAATCTGCTACAGACTGCTTGTATCTGCCCTTCTTTGGGCAGCTGAAGGAAGACTTACAATTGTCTATCCTGGTAACTCATGGGAGACTTTAACCACTCTTATCTCATGGAGGAATAATACTGCTGGGCACAAACAATCAGGGAGACTTTTAGAGTGTGATTCTGAAGACAATTTCTTGATCCAGGTGACTGAAAAGGGTATCTTGACTTCAGCAAGGCCTTCAACACAGGCCTTTATAGCCATGGGGAAAGTAAAGGCTGGACTTCTAGGTGAGTGAAAATCTGGTGCTAAATCCCATTGATGGCTTGTGGCAACTCCCATCCCCCAAGGGTCAATACAGAGGCCAGTACTGTTAAATGTCTTCCTAGAAATGGTTTGGATGATGGGCACAGAGTACATTCTCAGCAAATTCCCAGATTATTCTAAACTGGGGGGAGTACCAATAAACTATAGGGTAGAGCTACTATTTAATGAGATTTAGTCTGGAAAACTGGGCTGACAGAAACCTCATGAAGGTCAACAAAGGCCTGCATCTGGGATGGAATAACCCCATGCATCAGTACAGCCTAGACCCTGGAGAGAAAGCAGCTGCCAAACATGCAGACCTGAGAGTCCTGGTCAGCAACAGTTTCAGGAGATGCCACCAGTGTCCCCTTCTGAAAAAGGTGGCCAGCTGCTTACTAGGCTGCATTTGCAAAAGTGTGATCAGCAAGTCCCTGATATCCCATGAACCAGGCCCTAGCATCACCTAGGAATATACATGCTGGTATGTAACAAATATGCACTAGGAAGCATGCTAACAATCAAACAGAAAGGACAGTTATGAGCAACCATAGTTTCTATTAAAAGGATCTTTTATTCTTAGATTGATTTTATTATTATAAAAAAATGGACATATGTCATTTCTGAGAAATTATTGATTAAAGCAGGGTCAAATATTGTTTTTACACCAGAAAAGGGCAATGAAAAAATATTAGAGAAAGATTAATAGAAGCAACATAGAACTGAAAATTTTAAAGGAATGAGAATGAACAAATACATAACAGTGATTGCATACTTCAGACATCTTTCAAATAAAGACTCTCACAAGTATTTTGAAATTTAGTGAGACATTTTTAGAGCCTAAGTGCATTACTGAATGAAGGAATAAAGGAACTTGAAAAACAATATAGGATTAAAATGTATTGATATTGACAACTCCAAACTTAAATAAAAAAATCTTCCCCCGGATTGTCAAGTTTGGAAGCCTGTTCATTAAAATAAATTGAGACCAAGTACATAATTTTGCCCTGGCACTGTAGAAAAAAAATGAGAACTTCACTGGGTATCTCTGAATCCTACTAAGCTCCATTTTCCAAGTACTTAGGAATAACAGTCTCTACTTTTTATCTGGAAGATTTGTGTATCCAAATAACCATAGCACTTAAAAAATCTTCCTTCATGGTATTAATTTCAGTTTATGGAAAAAGACTGCAGTACTTACAGTTAATCCCTGGCACTCAGAGAGATTTAAGTCTTGCAAATTCTTACATTGACCTAAAAATAAATAAACAAAAAAGTGTCACATTAAAAGTGAGCAGTTCAAATTTTCAGAGAACAACAGAAATGTAAGAATTCCTCTTACAGATTCAGTCCATCTAGGCCAATATCCCCCCAGAACCAATGGCCACAGCAGATTACTGAGAAGAAAGAACAAAAAACTAAAAGTAGAATAAAAGTTGGAGTAAGCTATTCTAGGGAAATGTCTCCTCTTACACTCTATCAACTAATGGCCAGCACAAGAAGCAAGTTTTCAGTCTTAAGTTACCACAGAACCAGATAGATACCTAACTAAACAATTTCACCTAAGGAAATGCCAGATTAAGTTTTCCAAATAGGTTTCTCTCTCCCTCCTAACCATATATCATGACACCAGTATCTAATTTTATATATGAATCATTTTTTTCCCTCTGAAAGTAGCGGTGAAGCTATCAGAACAATTGTAGGAAAAGCCCTTTTCATCTTCTGCAGCTATGGAATTTCAGAGAATTTCGTTCACTGAGACAGTCTCTTCTGAGTGCATATAATTTACTATTTTTAAAAACACCTATTTTGCAGAGATTGTTGCAATTCTAAAAAAAATATGAAACATAGATGTCTGACAATAGAAACAACATTTACACATCCCTTCAGACACTTTCCTGACAAATTTAAAGTCTATCCTCCAAGGTAAAGATGCAAAAAGTTCAAGGTAATACCTTGTACCTTAATTTAATCTTCAAAAATAATGGACCTGTCTAAACTGAAATGAAAAAAAAAAAAGATGCCCGATACTGGTACCTAATATTGAAAATGCAGTATGGAAGATTTACATGAAAACATGTATTTGGCTTAGCATGTGAAAAGAGCAATCAAGCATTAGTACAATAGATCTGTACATTCATTGCTACAAAGACTGTGACTTCACTGCTGGGCTGTCAGAATGTATAACTCGGAGACTTTTGAAGAGCAGCACAATATTGAGAGGAACTCTGCAACTCAAAAGAACCTGACCAATTCAAACCACCCTTGAGGCTGCTAAGCCACAAAAATTACATACTTACATGTTTAAACTGAAGAAGGGTAAGCTTAGACTGGACATTAGGAAAAAGTTCTTCAGTATGAGGGTGGTGAGACACTGGAAGAGATTGGCCAGAGAAGTTGTGGATGCCCTGTCCCTGGAAGAGTTCAAGGCCAGGTTGGATGAGGCCTTGATCAATCTTGTCTAGATAGAAGTAGTCCCTGCCCATGGCAGGGAGGTTGGAGTAGATGATCTCTAAGGTCCCTTCCAACCTAAGTCATTCTATGTGAGACACTATGTGAGACACAATTATAACTTTGCATGTGAATCTGTACATGGTACTGAAAGCAGCTGCTCATTTTGGTACTATGGCAGAGTATAATTTAGTTATAAGACAGTGTAATACTACTAAAAAAACCAGTTCAGACCTAGGAGATGGAAAGGAAGAGGAAATAATATCTCCATAGTTCATAGAATCACAAAAAGTTAGGGGTTTGAAGGGACCTCAAAAGATCACCCAGTCCAACCTCCCCTGCCAAAGCAGGGTCACCTACAGCAGGTCACACAGGAACACATCCAGGTGGGTTTTGAATGTCTCCAGGGAAAGAGACTCCCCAACCCCCCTGGGCAGCCTGTTCCAGTGCCGTGTCACGCTCACAGTGAAAAAATTCTTCCTAACATTTATATGGAACCACCTATGCTCCAGTTTATAACCGCTGCAGAGTAGTAACCATAGTTATTTGTTATCTTTCCTCCCCCTCCAAGTTCTTTTTCTGTTTCTAAGCTTTACGGGGCAGAATGAGCTATCACATTACCAGAATGGTGAACAGTTAAACAACACAGAGGATCCCAGTTATGACTCAATTTCTTAAAAACACATGGTCAATTTACACTGATTAACATATAGCTGGCAAAAAAGTAAAAAAAAAAAAATTCATTCTTGATGTGAGGGATAAAATCATCAATTCAAAACATATTGACACTGTGTACTAACAATTTGAATGAAGATAACTGGCAACAGGAATAAAGTGGAGGAACCAAAAAATGGGTTTTCAAAGACTAGGATTCTATATATCACCAGGTGTTAAGGTCAAAAAGGACCGAGCCTAACAGAAAAATGTCCACATTCATAGAGAAAAAGTAACTAAGTAGTTACTACTTAAGTAGTTAAGCCAAACGGGGAAGAATTTTAAAAACTTTACAGAAGCAATGATACTGACTAGCATAAGCAGGAAATTTTTGATATGGACAAAGTTAGAAAATACAAAAACCTGAAGGTTAAAAGGTTTCTAAGGGAATACAACCTTCTGGGCAAGTTTCACTGAAAATGAAGGAAAAGGGAAGTGCACAGGAGAACAATGGGAAATTCAGAAGGCAACATAGGCCAAAAATTACTAGAAATAATAAGGCAATTTTGAATACTTGCAGAGACCAGACCTTGCCTTTCCCTACCAATCATCACTAATGATTGTGTTGGGCTTTCTTGGAAAAACAAAAGCTCCTGGCTTGCTTCTCTGTACATTCCCTCCTCAGGTGGCCAGACCTGGAAGCGGTTTGAAGCAGGCCATGACCAGGATCTGTGGGTTTTCTTTGCACTCTGCCTATGTTCAGATGCATGGAGCCTCATAAGCTATTGCAAAAGACTATTTTTGGGTTCTTCTCAGAGCAGTCCAGCCAACAGTCTGTACCTGACATGGGCCATGAGAGGCACTTGGCAGTAGTAGGGCTCATTATGATAGATTGGGGCTCAGCACGAAAAGAAGGCCACACTTGTGTGCAGTCTAAAACTGGGGGTTTGGTGGGCACTGGATGACTCTGCCTGGTCTGGTTCTGTATGTGTTGCACTGGATCAACAACCAGAAAGCTAGAAAGTACCAGCTTCAAGCTCCTCTTTCAAGCTCCTCTTCCAAGATCAACTTATATACAAAGAAGTCTCAGCCTGATGCCATTTTCCTGATTAGACAAGAACCCTCTAACAAAGATCAATTAGAAATTGTTCCATAGTTACCCATGTTTAATCAAAATTGACAGTAGACCAGAGATAGTAAAAACAGCAACAAAAAAGAGATAGGAGATTTAATCTCTGAAGTATCTGTGGTGCTCTCAGTAGTTTGATGACTGAGTATTTTACTGAATGTTGCACACTGTGTACAAGCTTCCATGAAAATGTTGGTCTCATCTCTTCTAATGTTTTACTTTTCTTCCGACACAGGCAACCCATATACCCCAGGTGCACTTCCTCAGATCTGATCTCCCACTGATTATCCAAAAATTTCAACAGTTCCAGCTGTCAGAGCAAGTAACTGGGGCCAGCTGAATGTCAGGATGCAAATAGTTACTGTTGTACTACTACTACTTCTCTGTAAAGCATCTGACTGTAGGAAGACAAGGAATAGGAGTCTGAGAAACAATGAAAGGGAAAATATCTTTAGGAAAGCATCTAGCACTGTTAAGCGCAATGCCCGAGGCCTACCATGTGATATATACACTTATCTTCATGAGAAATACCTAGATTGCCAGGAAAGAAAGCTGATTTTTGTGGCACCTGATTGGCCAGAGGATTTAAAACACATGCTGCTAGCAAGAAACAGGATTCGCAAACTGAAGAATAATATGTTTTCCAAATACAAAGTACTGAAAAGCCTGGATTTGCAGCAGAATGATATATCAAAAATTGAGAGTGAGGCTTTTTTTGGTTTGAATAAACTTACCACACTCTTACTTCAGCATAACCAAATTAAGAGTTTATCTGAGGAGATTTTTATTTATACACCCAGTCTGAACTACCTACGTCTTTATGATAATCCCTGGCATTGCAACTGTGAACTAGAAACTCTTGTTACAATGCTACAGGTTCCAACAAACAGGAATTTGGGGAATTATGCCAAGTGTGTGTACCCAATAGAACTGAAAAATCAAAAGCTGAAGCAGATAAAAGCTGAACAGCTGTGTAGTGAAGAGGACAGGCAGGACCCTCAAAACATAAGGCAGAAACCTGAAGCTGTCAAACCAGAATTTGATTCCTCTTTGTGCCACATGTACGTGTTTCCTGTACCAACTCTGAACTGCAAAAGAAAAGGTTTGTACCTCTTGTTATAACTGAATTATTTTAATATTCTTACTCTTTTACTACACTTATATTATTTACATAAATGAATATAGTACTAGTACTGGCTTTACTTTAACTGTTAACTAATACTTCCTACTAAAAGCAACAAGTAGGAACACTTTCCACATTTTATCTCTGCTCTTCAGCCCAAATTCTACAGATATGCTTTAATGCTCTAGTGTAAACTATTCAACAAAAATCAAGAGGAATAAAATTAGGTAAATAATTAAATCACTTGAAGGACCAGCACCTCTCTAGTTTGATTTTACAACTATCAAAATACTAGTCAGTTAAACTGCAGCTGTGCTGAAACTGTTGTACTGATAGAGAAAAGCAGAGAGTGTCATTTCTTCTTTCCAGTATACTAACATAAAAATAGTGATAACTTTCACAGAAGACAGCTGTGAAGCAGGACTGGAGCAGTCAGCTGTGCTTACAATGCCCAAAGGAACCTGACTGCAAAGGCAAGCAATTGAATCCTCACATTTTCTGTGCAATATCTCTTCTACTAAAGGAAGAAATTGTATGCTTTTGGTCATTAAAAAATACATCCTCTGCCTTCTTCCTCCCAGCACTCAGTAAACATCTCAAAGTTGATGAGCCTACAAGAAATGTTTTTCCGACAGTTGGTTGGATCCATTCCATTCCTAAATCCTTCTCAGGTTGCTAAAACCCACAGTTAAGCCTTAAGGGTAAACCAGCTGTAGCAACACAAAATGCACATTTATTCATGATTTATACTTCCCATATTTTATGCCATGATGAAACCAAGAAAACAACAAAACAATTCATAGCAGAGTAATTCTTTAACTCTACAAATCTGAAATAGTAAGCACTGCAAGAAGCCAAAATTGGAAGCATTTTTCCCAGATTTTGTGAAGCATTGTCTGTAATACCATATCACTGCAGTTGGTTTTGTACCCTTGTATCTTGCAACGCATTTGCTAAACTTCTACTTGCTGTAACAGTGACTTAAATTTATATAACTACAGTGTGTTCTTTTACTCTTGCAAGATAATGCCAGAGACAAGCTTATAAGTCTTTATAACAAGACAATACCTGAAGAATCAACAATTTCAGTATTTGATTGCATGTTTTTTCATTAAAAATGGCTTACATTTTGCTTTTTTCCACTCTTGAATTCCTTTCTTCTTCCTGTAACTCACTGCATGTTTTACCATGCAGTTACTATATATTTTTATTAATGATTTTATTAAGGATTTGTGATTTTTTAATTGGCTAATATTTATTAATTTTTTAATCGTCATCTACACTACTTTTCCTTGTAGATAGGATCTTAATTATTAGATTACAGGTTATAATCTTCATTATCCTTCGTAGGATCTCAATGATATCATTATTTCCTTATGTCTCCAGTAACCTGTACTACTGAACAAAAAAAGGCATATACTATAAATCTTCTACTATAAATAAGACTGGCTTTAGCTCAAAAAGATGAGCTAAATATATGAATATACTTTAAAAAAATGTCTAGACATATGTTACTTTTTTCTCTAAGTTCATAGAAACATTCAGTGTGATCTGCTCTTCATGGGAGTTTCACAGGGACTGATGGTATTTAAAAATGTATTACTGTCTTCAGTACTAATAACAAAGGAAGAAAGCTACTTCAACCTCTACATGAGTGTACTAGAGGATACAGGGACTCAGTTTGCAAGTCAAGAACAAAGTATGTCACTCCAGGGCTTCCTGAATGTCTAGCATGGACAGATTAAGTACGTTTGGTATCTTTTAGGAAGCAGCAGATCTGCAGTGCATATGCTTGACAGCCAGATGCAGATATCCCATGGACTTTTGGGATATCTGAACATACGGTAATCTTTGATGCAAGCATTGTACTTACTGTCTTAGCATGGGATTACTGTGCAGCAGATGCACAATTCCACTGGGATTTTCCTCAAAAATAAAATTATAATGCACCCAAAATCCTGGGAAACATCTCTAAATTCACATGGAGAAGATTTTAGAGTAGAAAAAAAAGGTGCATCAGAGGATTAACAGTAAAATGACATGAAAAGCTGCAATCCATTATTCTTTTACATGAAGGGGAGGGGGTTACATTGTACAGGGTATCTCTAAGGAGTACAGGGTATCTCTAAAGTCAGCAGCTTTCTGTTAATGCCATAAAGTAACAGCATTTTCCTCACAAAAGGAACATCTAAAAAATACGTATTACCATACATATGTGATTCTGTGAACATTTTTAATACAGTTACTCTAGTTTCTTTTCTTTAAATGATCAAGCCCTTCACACATACTTTTAATTAATATAGTATCTTCATATCCCTATGCAAATGAACAGTACAGTTCCTTTAAAATAAAAACATAAAACGCAGAAAGAGGCTTTACTATAATCACTAATGAAGAGAGCCATTTTCACATCAAATGTAAAGATACAGGTGAATACAGCAATGACATTTAGAAGCGGAAAAAAACATGCTGACACTATTGGTGGGGACAAAAGGGAAAGAAAACAAGAAACAGTGATGCTACAATGAGATAAATCTGTGTGGTATGCAAGAGTGATACCTAAGTGGTAAGAATAATCTAAAGCTGACACAAGTTATGTCTTTTTCATTTTTTAAGATTTAAAGAAAGTTCCAGGCAACATACCCCCAGATATAGTTAAACTTGATTTGTCCCACAACAAAATTAGACAACTACGAGCCAAGGAGTTTGAAGATGTAAGTGAACTGAAGATATTAAACCTAAACAGTAATGGAATAGCTTACATTGATCCTGGTAAGAATAATTTTAAGTATCTTTAAAAAAATTATTCAGGTTGTATTAATTATAAACTGTTATAGTGTCTCTGTCAGATACAAATGGGGGGGAAAGGATTTTAAAATCTAGAAGTTGGTGCCAATTTTACCCATTGTACCACTGAATTCATAAAGTAAAGGTTTGCACTGAAATGCATTCATCATGGAAGTCAATGAAGACTGATTTCAGCTGCCCCTTCTTAATAATAAGCCAACCAGCTATAAAAATGTAGTTTGGCAGACTGAAGGCTAATCATTTCACAAAATGCTAACTAGCTGAATGACTACAACCTTGTTCCTAGTCAATTTATTTAAATTAAGTCTCTTCCCATTAAATGAAACAGTCTATTCACAAAAAGTATGAACTGCTCTCTGAAATGTGACTCAGAAGCATTATTATGAAGCTCCACGTTTCTCCCATATCTTAAAATATTAAAGATTCTATACACCACAGATACATAAATATAAACAAAAAATACTAGACCTTAACATTGTTTCCATATTTCTGCTTCTGCAAAACATAAACAACCACAGAGTTCTATGAGCAAATAAAATATTCATTCACCTCCACTCTCCCTATTCTACACTCATGCATGCTCATGAGGTGTTTTATAACTCTACCAGCAGTACATCTGCCCTAATGTCAACATATTTATACCACTATGTCTGTTCTCAAGGCACAAGCCATAGTTTGAAGTTCACTGTTTGACTAGTCTATTTTGTAACCTTTGTCCAAAAAAATTTAATAAATTTATAATTACGAAAATGTTTTTCTTGGTGCAGATATGCATGTCTTTTTCTAACTCATCTTTATAAGGTACCAATAAATATTTTTCTATTGACTAGCTGCTTTCTCAAGCCTCAATAACTTAGAGGAGCTGGATCTATCAAACAACAGCTTACAGAATTTGGAATATGGAGTACTGGAAGATCTTTACTTTCTGAAAATTCTGTGGCTGAGAGAGAATCCTTGGAGATGTGATTACAACATTCATTATCTTTTCTACTGGTTGAAGCATCACTACAATGTTCATTATAGTGGCCTAGAATGCAAAATGCCTGAGGAATACAAAGGATGGTCTGTTGGAAAATATGTTCGAAGTTACTATGAGGAGTGTCCAAAAGACAAGCTGCCCATTTATCCAGAAACTTTTGATCTGGACAAAGAGGATGAGGAATGGGAACGACACAAAGAACAGTCAGTTCAAACTGTAAAAAAGCATGGTGTAATTGTCACTGTGATAGGCTAACAAGGGAATTTTTTAATTTTTTTTTTTTTAGTACATTCAAATATTTGATTCTCAAACAAAGAAAAACATGGTGTTTACATTTTTTGTTAATTATACTGATTGCTTGTAGGCCTGCCTGCCTACAAAGATTTCTGTTTGTTGCTGTTAATTATTACAGAATGGCATTAGATATACAACATTCTTCATCAAGTAATTGTTTCTGACAACTTGTTCTGGACATTTTTGTGATATATTTTTGTAATATTTTAAACTATACATTAGAAATCAATAGACAGAAATGTACATAATGTGGGGGGGAGGAGCTGTCTTATGTATGAGCACAGCTAATGCGCTGACACAGAACTTGCTGCAGGACTATGTCCAAGTCATGTTTTTCTTGAATGTATCAACAGTTCTTTGTATCTGTTTCCTGAAATATTCCCAGAAAACATTTTTAAGATTTTTGTATCAGCTTCCTGTTGTTTTATTGTATATGAAAAACCAAACTGAAAATTAACCTTAAATACAGTTCTAGAAAAACAGGAATGGCAGTTGTTACACTGATCAGGATTCAAACCCAGAAGATAGGTTTTACTTGCTGATTTACCAGTGTTCCTGCTCAGTCTTGAGTCAATAACTCAGCCTTTGCCTCAAGCCATGACCTGCCAAGACATGGTTGGCTCCCAGGATCCAGCTCCACATGCTCATATTTGCCTTGTTGGGTTTTGCAGTAAGCAGAGCTGAAGTCTGTCTAGGAAACACTTTGTGTTGCCATGTCAGTTGAACACAGATTAAATGACATCACTTACAGGTGAAGAGGACCACGTGAAGGCTGATGTGGCCTACATCCAGCACACCAGTGTCCACCCAAACTGAAGGTGAGTATGCTTTTGAGTGCTCATTAAAAGTGTGGGACATTCTCAAAGTCCACCCTTCCCTCAGCTCATTTGTGAAATGCACATTATAGCACCTCTTTATCACACAACTGTCCATGTGAATATGCATTCACTAAAAACTGTGATTATTCTAATACCATGATAACAGAGCCATACAAATGCACAGGTAAGTAGGCAACATCTCTAAAGATAAAACTTCTTGCTACATAATACACTGGCTGAAAGGGCTTTTTTAAAAAAAAAAAAACACAAAAAACCCCAAAAAACAAACAAAACTAGCTTTATTGAATATTTTCAGCTTTTACATAATAGTTCTGGGTTGTTTTTTTTTAATTTCTACATCAGTAAATATAGAACTAGTAGAACTAGTGCCTCCTAAAGGCAGATATTATAAACCCTTTTTTACACACAAAAAGGATGAGTAATTCCCCAAGCTCACATGGTGGAGAAGCCTGAGATTCTGGACTAAAACTTCAGTATTCCCAACTCAAGCCCTAGACCAGCTTCCTGGTGTTAGATCAGTGAGAAATATGTAAGTGCAGAATATAGATTCAGGCCCAAAACTTTAAGTATCTGTTGGCTATCACGGAAGAAGTTCTGGAACACTCCAGAGTGAAGATTTGCTCCTTTAAAGATCTGCACAGAATTACAATGTTGTGGGTTGCTCTGATGCTTTAATCACAAGCCCAAAAGGTCACACAGTTTGTTTTAGAAGTGCAATGGTAAGCACTCAGCACTTTTATGCTACCATGAAATAAAAGAACAACATAGAGGAAAATTCAGAAATTATTAAGGGTGGTTGGAATAACAAAAAATCCTTAAGCAAACACATCCAGTTATTAGCTACATTCCTTCGTGTTCTCCATTACTTAGATTATGAAAATATTTCATGGTGATTACTGATAAACCAAATAATGTAGCCATTTATTCTGCAACATCTTTTCAAAACTTTATATAAAATACAACAGCATCTGACTCATCCATGCTCCTGGGGATATCCTAAGCATTATCTCAGTTATTAAATGTTAAACCAGATAAAATGGAAAATAGATTAAGGTCTCATTTGGACAGTACCATTCAGAAAATGGGGCATTTTCTAGACACTTGAAAGAACTGAAAGTAAAAGATTCTGTTGTAAGTAGACAGAAGGGTTTAGTGCATGCTGGCATTTTCAGACACCCATACTGAGGATGTGGTAGAACAGACAGGAACTGCAAATGCAAATATTATATGAACACAAGAATGGAAGTACTAGATAAGGGTAATATTGGCTAGTATTTTCTTCTCACAGAAAATTCTTCGAGAAAAGAATGTACGAACCAGAAAAGCATATAGGAAAATCATGGGCCTTTCTTTTCCTCTATATGCATAATTTCTCTCAATTCCCCTGTTTTCTCTGTCCATATGCAGGAAATGTCTGTATCATAGTGTACTGCCTTCCTGATAGCAACAGCACTAGGAGTGCTGTGATACAGTATAAACTACAGTACTCTATAGAAGGAATGCCCCCCTCTCTAAAAAGCACAGAGGAAGCACAGAAAAGATTATTTTGTGCCATGTTTTACCATGACAGGGGGAATGGAAACAGACGGCAATCAGCAGACTGAAACTCCAGCTTATATAATCAGCATGTTGATATTTCTAGGTTGAATTATTTTTAGATACAAATTAGTTAAATAATGTAATTTAAAAGGCAGTGTGTATATAAAATTTCATTATATCACAATTATACCAAAAGATTATTTTAAACTTTAAACTAATGGTTTTTGTTTTGTTTTGTACTTAGGTACATAAAAAAACCCATCATGCAAGCATTTAACATTTCTAAGTACAGCTTCCATAATGGAGGTGGTGTGGCTGTGTATGATTTATCTTGGCTTGCTTTCTTTATCAGCTGCCAAAGTTCATTAAGATATTAAATTTAACTATTTAATGTAATATTTAAACTAAACAACTTCCATGCTGATATCATTGAGAATGTTATTTTATCTTGTTATTTAAAAGCCATGATCAAATAGACTTTTTATTCTTGGCCAATTGTTCATTTCTGTCACTCTAGAGAATAAGTCATTCTGACCCATAATTACAGAGTCACCTTCTAAAAAAAAAGAAAACACAAAACATAAACAAACAAACAAAAATGTTACAGGCTGTATCAACAATTTCAGTCATGTTTTATCTGGTCATAGAATAAATACATTATAGCCTCAAAATATCAAAATATACTTATTTGGAAAACATAAATGTTTTCCTTTTCTTTACACATTTTCATTCAATTAAAGCACAGGCTAGAAAAGAGTCAATCTGTAACACTGATTGGGAAACACAGAAGTAAAGCTGTGCCAGATACCAAAATCATTTATTTGGGATCTTGCCTAGTTGTAGCAGGAAAGTTTTTTTCTCATTAAAACAGGACCAAGTTGTTTTAACACTCTTCATGATAAGATGGCTGGATAACTGTTAAGATGCAGGTAATTCTTAACAAATCAAGTACACATTCACAGACAGCACANAGCAATTGAATCCTCACATTTTCTGTGCAATATCTCTTCTACTAAAGGAAGAAATTGTATGCTTTTGGTCATTAAAAAATACATCCTCTGCCTTCTTCCTCCCAGCACTCAGTAAACATCTCAAAGTTGATGAGCCTACAAGAAATGTTTTTCCTACAGTTGGTTGGATCCATTCCATTCCTAAATCCTTCTCAGGTTGCTAAAACCCACAGTTAAGCCTTAAGGGTAAACCAGCTGTAGCAACACAAAATGCACATTTATTCATGATTTATACTTCCCATATTTTATGCCATGATGAAACCAAGAAAACAACAAAACAATTCAGAGCAGAGTAATTCTTTAACTCTACAAATCTGAAATAGTAAGCACTGCAAGAAGCCAAAATTGGAAGCATTTTTCCCAGATTTTGTGAAGCATTGTCTGTAATACCATATCACTGCAGTTGGTTTTGTACCCTTGTATCTTGCAACGCATTTGCTAAACTTCTACTTGCTGTAACAGTGACTTAAATTTATATAACTACAGTGTGTTCTTTTACTCTTGCAAGATAATGCCAGAGACAAGCTTATAAGTCTTTATAACAAGACAATACCTGAAGAATCAACAATTTCAGTTTTTGATTGCATGTTTTTTCATTAAAAATGGCTTACATTTTGCTTTTTTCCACTCTTGAATTCCTTCTTTCTTCCTGTAACTCACTGTTCTCTGTTTTACCATGCAGTTACTACATATTTTTATTAATTATTTTATTAATGATTTGTGATTTTTTTACTGGCTAATATTTATTAATTTTTTAATCTTCATCTACACTACTTTTCCTTGTAGATAGGATCTTAATTATTACTCAATGATATCATTATTTCCTTATGTCTCCAGTAACCTGTACTACTGAACAAAAAAAGGCATATACTATAAATCTTCTACTATAAATAAGACTGGCTTTAGCTCAAAAAGATGAGCTAAATACATGAATATACTAAAAAAAAAAATGTCTAGACATATGTTACTCTTTTCTCTAAGTTCATAGAAACATTCAGTGTGATCTGCTCTTCATGGGAGTTTCACAGGGACTGATGGTATTGAAAAATGTATTACTGTCTTCAGTACTAATAACAAAGGAAGAAAGCTACTTCAACCTCTACATGAGTGTACTAGAGGATACAGGGACTCCGTTTGCAAGTCAAGAACAAAGTATGTCAGTCCAGGGCTTCCTGAATGTCTAGCATGGACACATTAAGTACGTTTTATATCTTTTAGGAAGTAGCAGATCTGCAGTCCATATGCTTGACAGCCAGATGCAGATATCCCATGGACTTTTGGGATATCTGAACATACGGTAATCTTTGATGCAAGCATTGTACTTACTGTCTTAGCATGGGATTACTGTGCAGCAGATGCACAATTCCACTGGGATTTTCCTCAAAAATAGAATTATAATACACCCAAAATCCTGGGAAACATCTCTAAATTCACATGGAGAAGATTTTAGAGTAGAAAAAAAGGTGCATCAGAGGATTAACAGTAAAATGACATGAAAAGCTGCAATCCATTATTCTTTTACATGAAGGGGAGGGGGTTACAGTGTACAGGGTATCTCTAAGGAGACAGGTCAGCAGCTTTCTGTTAATGCCATAAAGTAATAGCATTTTCCTCACAAAAGGAACATCTAAAAAATACATATTACCATACATATGTGATTCTGTGAACATTTTTAATACAGTTACTCTAGTTTCTTTTCTTTAAATGATCAAGCCCTTCACACATACTTTTAATTAATATAGTATCTTCATATCCCTATGCAAATGAACAGTACAGTTCCTTTAAAATAAAAACATAAAACGCAGAAAGAGGCTTTACTATAATCACTAATGAAGAGAGCCATTTTCACATCAAATGTAAAGATACAGGTGAATACAGCAATGACATTTAGAAGCAGAAAAAAACGTGTTGACACTATTGGTGGGGACAAAAGGGAAAGAAAACAAGAAACAGTGATGCTACAATGAGATAAATCTGTTTGGTGTGCAAGAGTGATACCTAAGTGGTAAGAATAATCTAAAGCTGACACAAGTTATGTCTTTTTCATTTTTTAAGATTTAAAGAAAGTTCCAGGCAACATACCCCCAGATATAGTTAAACTTGATTTGTCCCACAACAAAATTAGACAACTACGAGCCAAGGAGTTTGAAGATGTAAGTGAACTGAAGATATTAAACCTAAACAGTAATGGAATAGCTTACATTGATCCTGGTAAGAATAATTTTAAGTATCTTTAAAAAAATTATTCAGGTTGTATTAATTATAAACTGTTATAGTGTCTCTGTCAGATACAAATGGGGGGGAAAGGATTTTAAAATCTAGAAGTTGGTGCCAATTTTACCCATTGTACCACTGAATTCATAAAGTAAAGGTTTGCACTGAAATGCATTCATCATGGAAGTCAATGAAGACTGATTTCAGCTGCCCCTTCTTAATAATAAGCCAACCAACTATAAAAATGTAGTTTGGCAGACTGAAGGCTAATCATTTCACAAAATGCTAACTAGCTGAATGACTACAACCTTGTTCCTAGTCAATTTATTTAAATTAAGTCTCTTCCCATTAAATGAAACAGTCTATTCACAAAAAGTATGAACTGCTCTCTGAAATGTGACTCAGAAGCATTATTATGAAGCTCCACGTTTCTCCCATATCTTAAAATATTAAAGATTCTATACACCACAGATACATAAATATAAACAAAAAATACTAGACCTTAACATTGTTTCCATATTTCTGCTTCTGCAAAACATAAACAACCACAGAGTTCTATGAGCAAATAAAATATTNGAATGGAAACAGACGGCAATCAGCAGACTGAAACTCCAGCTTATATAATCAGCATGTTGATATTTCTAGGTTGAATTATTTTTAGATACAAATTAGTTAAATAATGTAATTTAAAAGGCAGTGTGTATATAAAATTTAATTATATCACAATTATACCAAAAGATTATTTTTAAACTAATGGTTTTTGTTTTGTTTTGTACTTAGATACATAAAAAAACAAAATCATGCAAGCATTTAACATTTCTAAGTACAGCTTCCATAATGGAGGTGGTGTGGCTGTGTATGATTTATCTTGGCTTGCTTTCTTTATCAGCTGCCAAAGTTCATTAAGATATTAAATTTAACTATTTAATGTAATATTTAAACTAAACAACTTCCATGCTGATATCATTGAGAATGTTATTTTATCTTGTTATTTAAAAGCCATGATCAAATAGACTTTTTATTCTTGGCCAATTGTTCATTTCTGTCACTCTAGAGAATAAGTCATTCTGACCCATAATTACAAAGTCACTTTCTAAAACAAAAGAAAACACAAAACATAAACAAACAAACAAAAATGTTACAGGCTGTATCAACAATTTCAGTCATGTTTTATCTGGTCATAGAATAAATACATTATAGCCTCAAAATATACTTATTTGGAAAACATAAATGTTTTCCTTTTCTTTACACATTTTCATTCAATTAAAGCACAGGCTAGAAAAGAGTCAATCTGTAACATTCTCCTGCTTGAGAAACACAGAAGTAAAGCTGTGCCAGATACCAAAATAATTTCTTTGGGATCTTGCCTAGTTGTAGCAGGAAAGTTTTTTTCTCATTAAAACAGGACCAAGTTGTTTTAACACTCTTCATGATAAGATGGCTGGATAACTGTTAAGATGCAGGTAATTCTTAACAAATCAAGTACACATTCACAGACAGCACAGAAACTCTAACACTGATAAATATAAAGATTTTCTCTTGCACACTTCTCTGTGTAGTGGAGCATACGACCGCATTGAGAAAAAGATTACTGACCTGCAACTATTGCAAAGAATTGTCACAAAGGGAACTAAACTCTGATCACACGGTCACATGTACTGCCACACATATTATCAGGAAAGACTAAAATGCTTTTCTACACCCAGAGGGACTCTGTTTTGTCAGTAGAAGCAATTACCTATTATTTGTGCTAAAACTTTAAACCCACGCTAGTATCTTGGACCTTGCTTTGGTTTTCTTTTTTGTTTTTTCCTATCTGAGAGCCTCTTGTTGGAGGCCAGCAACTACTGGTATAGCCTAGGGGTCAGTATTGAGTCCAGTCCTGTTCAACAGCTTCATTAATGATCTGGACAATGATGTCCACAAAAATGGACAAAAGCAGGACCCAGGAAACTCCAGGCCTGTCAGCTTGACCTCAGTGCCTGGCAGGGTTATGGAGCAGATCATCCTGGGGGCAATCACACAGCACCTGCAGGATGGACAAGGGATCAGACCCAGCCAGCACGGGGTTAGGAAGGGCAGGTCCTGTCTGACCAACCTGATCTCCTTTTATGATCGGGTGACCCGACTGGTGGATGAGGGGAAGGCTGTGGGTGGAGTCTACCTAGACTTCAGCAAAGCCTTCAACAGCATCACCCATGGGATTCTCCTGAAAAAGCTGTCAGGAGCACGCTGTGCTGGGTTAGGAACTGGCTGGAGGGCCGGGCCCAGAGAGTGGTGCTGAACGGGGCTGCATCCAGTTGGTGGCCGCTCACCAGCGGTGCCCCCAGGGATCAGTGTTGGGCCCAGTTCTGTTTAACATCTTTATTGATGATTTAGATGAGGGGATTGATTCCACAATTAGTAAATTTGCAGATGAAACTAAGTTGGGGGGGAATGTGGATCAGCTGGAAGGCAGGAGGGCTCTGCAGAGGGACCTGGACAGACTGGAGAGTTGGGCTGATGAAGTTCAACACGGCCAAGTGCCGGGTCCTGCACTTTGGCCACAACAACCCCATGGGGAGCTCCAGGCTGGGCACAGAGTGGCTGGAGAACAGCCAGGCAGAGAGGGACCTGGGGGTTTGGATCGACAAGAAGCTGAACATGAGCCAGCAGTGTGCCCATGTGGCAAAGAAGGCCAATGGCATCCTGGCCTGTATCAGGAACAGTGGTGAGGCCACAGCTTGAGTACTGTGTCCAGTTCTGGGCCCCTCAGTTCAGGAAGGAGATTGAGGTGCTGGAGCAGGTCCAGAGAAGAGCAAGGAGGCTGTGAAGGGACTCGAGCACAAGTCCTATGAGGAAGGGCTGAGGGAGCTGGGGCTGTTCAGCCTGGAGAAGAGGAGGCTCAGGGGAGACCTCATCACTCTCTACAACTCCCTGAAAGGTTGGAGCCAGGTGGGGGTCGGTCTCTTCTCCCAAGTAGCTATCAGTAAGACAAGAGGGCATGGACTTAAGCTCTGTCAGGGAAGGTTTAGGTTAGATATTAGGAAGAAATTCTTTACAGAGAGGGTGATCAGACATTGGAATGGGCTGGACAGGGAGGTGGTAGATTCTCCATCCCTGGAGGTTTTTAAAGAGAGTGATGTGGCACTCAGTGCCATACTCTGCTAACCACAGTGGTAGTGGATTAAGGGTTGGACTTGATCTCAGAGGTCCTTTCCAACACAGATGATTCTGCAATTCTGTAAAGTGTACACTCAACAAGTCTGCAGATGACATCAAATGAGGAGCAGTGGCCAATACAGTCCACTGTGAAGTTCAACAAGGGAAGTGCAAAATCTTGCTGTACCTGGGGAGGAACAGCCCCAGGCACCAATAAATGTTGGAGGCAGCCCAGATGGAAAAGGAGTTTGACTGAAACAGACCAGGGGCTCCTGGTGGACATGAGGTTGAACACAAAGAAGGTGGATGGCATCCTGGGCTGCATTAAAGCAATGCTGCCAGGAAAGTGAGCAAGGTGATCATCCCTTCTACTCAGCACTAATGTGGCCACATCTGGAGTACCATGTCCAGTTCTGGGCTTCTCAGTACTAGAGAGACATAGACACACTGGAGAGAGTCCAGCAAAGGGCAAAAAGATAATTAAGGGACTGGAGCATATTTCTTATATGGAAAGGCTGAGGGAGCTGCAACTGTCCAGCTGGAGACAGCTCAGCAGGCTCTTACCAAGGCAGATACCTGAAGGGTGGATGGAAAGAAGGAGCCAGGCTCTTTCCAATGGTGTGCCGTGACAGAGAAGACAAAAGGCAACCAGCACAAACTGACATACAGGAGGTGTCATCTGAACATCTGGGATCACTCTTTTGCTATTAGGGTGCCAGAGCACAGGTTGTCCAGGGGGGCTGTGAAGTCTCCATCCTTGGAGATATTCAACAGCTGTGTGGACATTGGCCTGGGCAACCTGTTCTAGGTGGATCTGCTTGAGTAGAGGGGTTGGACCAGGCAACCTCCAGAGGTCCTGCCAACCTCAACCATTCTGTGATTCTGTAATAATTATATCAGTAGAGCTGGATTCTGACATTCTGATATATTTAAGCTTCTCTGCATTACAATCTTATCTGTCATATTACAGCATTTCACACATAATACAAACCATTCTGTGGCATGCTACCAGTGTTCAGTCATATGGATGTTACTGGGCCTGAAGACTGTAATGAAGAAATGGGAGGCCACATTTAAAGTAATTTTACAGATATCATACTCACATTGCTTCTATGGCTGGAGATACACAGAAGAATATAGGGAACAGTAGAGAAGCATGGGACAGTAAAATGGGACAGTAGAGAAGCATAGAGTGAAGGCACAGTGTAAAGGGAGAATTAAAATGTAAAAAATACATGTAATACTTACTGATACTTCTAAAGCTAGGCCAGTGAAGAGAATTGCAACCTCGAAGATTCAAATACAATACATATGGACGCCACTTGTGCAAAGTATTTATTACTAATTGGTCCTGAATTTTATGTTTCACTGCTGAAAAATTGATCTAAAAATTTAAACAATTGATACATAATTCAGTACATATAATAATAGTTAGTACATACAAAATACACATCATTATGAAAAATCACTACTAAATAGATTAAGTTCTATGTAAACACTGAATCAGTAAGTCTGGAATACACAGAAATATCTGTGCATTAAACACATAAATATTCTCTACTTAACTGTAGAAAAAGCATGTGTCTACAGTATTTATGAAGCTGATACAACTTCTTGAACTATCAAAATATGACATTTCAGAATATTATGCACAAAGAAATTTGTCAGACTTGAATACTTGCTTCTTTTTTCCTTTAACATGTAAAATCCTAAAGTTGCTAAAAACACTGTTTCTCTAATTAATAGTCTTTCTAGAGCAATTACAAGCAGTCTCAAAGTACCTGTAGCTAAGATTACATTCTCCATCCACAGTAGTCATATAGTGCTTCTTTAGGTTACCGAGGGAGCCTAAGACACCTCACTTGCCTTCTAAACTTAGTGTGCTATAACCAAGCCTTAGTGGTCAATTCTTTTTCAGTCCTACTGATTTTTTAATGATATGCCACAGACAACTTCATTTCAGTTTCTCCTATTTTTTTATCCATGTAGTTGAGTAGAACAAGTCATACTTTGGGACGGAACTTTTATGCCTGACAATTTATCATTTTTGAAGTAAACTACCTCCTTGCTTCACACTTTTCAAAAATAAGTAAAATTGAAATAAAATATTGAAAGTGGTTATCTCACTTACACCACTCCATAATGAAGTGTTCTGAGTTAGTCGCATCCATTTTTGGCTAACTTGAGCACATCTTGCCAAATCAATTAGATTTACATAACGGAAAACCTGCATCAGAAAAACAGACATACATATTAAAAACTATTCAACAAGAAGCAATGTTGGATTAAATGATGCATATTCACCTATCCCAAAAAATGAGTTAGTTTCAAATTTAAAACTTCTTTCTTAGGAGTTTAAACATACCTTTTATAGCAGAATGTCAACAATTACTCTCAGTAACAGTGTTAGTATGAAAAGGCAACTTTGCTTAAAAGCTCAGAAACTCAAGCTCTGATGAGGAATGACAGGGATGTTTCAAAGCTCAAGTTTTCATTGACTATTAGCAGTTTCATTTGACCCATATTAAAATAACACCTCTCCTAAGCCTATTTAATACAATATAATTTGGACTAAAAGTTTGTAGATTAAATGCAGTACTTTTAAACTCAACTTTAGATTATGTGCAAGGAGTTTTTGTAGTATGGTATTTCAGAAGTCTTTTTAATTTGTCTGGTATAATTTGGTAAATATATCTATAAATCTTCAATATGAGAATACTGAAGTAAAGCTGTACTAAAAGTTCATTTTATATAGATAAATATTCAAAATATACTGCTAACACTAACATTTTAAAAAAATAAATTATAGCATTCCAAAAAGGTATTGTACAGTTAATAACCTTATATACAGCATTTTCAGACCATACAAGTAAGTCTGAATGAAGATAACATTTGGCAAGCTTTTGACATAGCTCCTCAAATGTCATTTTAATGAGCAAGTGCAAAACAGTATTTCTGCCAACAAAATCCTAGGGCTTCATCTTAGAAGAAACTTGGTAAAATGAAATGAGGGAAAATATGATAAAATTTAATGTTTTTGCAACAATGCATTATATTCTAACCATCTGAAAATATAAGTTGCATTTAAGATTCACAAAGAACATATGATGAGACACTGGCACAGGTTGCCCAGGGAAGCTGTGGATGCCCCCTCCTTGGAAATGGTCAAGGCCAGGCTGGATGGGGCCTTGAGCAACCTGGTCTAAAGGAAGGTGTCCCTGCCCATAGAAGGGGGTTGGAACGAGATGATCCTTAAGGTCCCTTCCAAGCTTATGATTCTATGATATGAAGAATTTCATAGAAGACAGATGGATTATTTACAAACGAAAACTGATAGCCATTTGCAGAACTGAATTACTATACCATATGCTGAAATACAAACACCTGACGTGAAATGCAACACGTAAAATGTGCAGCTGTAAATATGAAAAAGAAATAAACTGAAAGGAACACAGTTAATAATGATGCATCACTTTTCCTAACATTTATATAGCAAAACTTTATACTTGTACTGCAATTACTTTGATAATTACACAGTAATACATCAATAGCAACAGTTTAAATCTGAATATGGTAATTGGCTGATAGCAAAAATACAAAAATAACTTTCAAATTTTATCCAGTAACCTGTCACTGAAGAATATTTTTTCTTACTAATATACATTTTCAAAGAGCCTAGCAGTTACAGTATGTGCCTTAGTAGTAAGTTGTCAGAGCAAAGATGCCAGTGTGTGTTACAGAAGAGTGTTTTCCTATTAGTCATGCAACTTTACATACAACAATGTATACAATAAAACCTGTAAGATATATATAGCAGTATATTAAGTATGAAACATATCTGAGATATGCTCCAGAAAAATTAATGCAAACCCTGTAGAGTTCATTCAAACTATACAAGCCCAAGAGAAACCTTGACTCAAATGAGGCTTTGAGACTTAACTGAGTATGGTACTCAGAAGCAATACACATAAATCCTTTGTAAAAGTAAGGAAATAATTGTAAATTTTGCTTCACTTCTGGTAATCAGTTCTGAAAAGGTCTGCTGAAACATTTATTTCATGTTAGGTCAAGACCAGAGCAGCCAGCTTTAAAGCCCGGCGATGATTTTCCTTCAATTACTCACCATCAGAGTACTGTGATACCACTGATTTTTTTAGAAAACTGTAATTTACAAAGCAAATGGTTTACAGCTGGCCCTGAGGGCACATCTTGTCCCAACAGTAAATACAAATTTAGATATTTTTTGCAACCAAGGAGAACATAAAGCTGCAATAAATGATAGTATACTCATAATGATATTTACTAAAAAGTCTGTGATTTTGAAGCAATCCGCTGCCAAATATCATCCACAGTGCCAGAGACAATAAAGTGTCCTTACTGTAAGTTCCAAACCTTTGAGAAGTCCAGGCATACTTTATTTTCCACAGCCTGTGAATGCTCAGAGCAAACACAGATTCAGCATGGAGAAGACAGCACCCAGTAACCATTTCCTGAAGGAGATTATATCTACATCCTGGAACCACCAAAGGAAGAGGGAAGGGTGGAAGCATTCAGGTTTTAGACTTCATGGGATCAAAACTGAATTCTGAGTTTACTGTAGTCCATATTATTTAAAAGAAAGCATGTAATGTTTTCCTGAAATACCACTTTAATGTTTTTGTAATGTTAAAGTAATGGAAAAGCATGATAGAACAAATTACAGTTTATAAATAAGAAGATAAAATGAAAACATTTTAGCAGTAGTTCAAATGTATCCCTCAATGGTAATTAATATCAGTAACCAACATATAATTTAATTAAACTGGCCTCTATAACTGAAGGTCCCACAACCAGTAGTTAGTAATTCTCTTCTTTTTCTAAAATACTGCTTCAAATCAATGTTCCTTCTTCTAAATAGAACTACCTTCTCTTCTAGAAGCTAGCCTATTAACAAGTTTTTGCTCTCTAAAGTTACATTTTGCAAGGATTCAAAAATGCTATTTGCACAAAGCAACCTCTTAAACAAACACAAATTGAAGAAAAATTTTAGTAAAGAAACCTTTCCCTACCTACTGTGCCTTTGCAGTAGATTCCTCTCCTTTCCTTTCCAGCCTAGCAGGTTTGGTTGGGTTTTTTTTGTTGTTTTTTTTTTGTCTTAAGGAGTTGTATAATGTCCATACAGCCTTCTCCATATTTTTAAGAAAACTTTACTGATTTCTATTATATTTGGCACTTGACTTACGAGCTCTATTCCCTGCAAACAGGCCTGTTTACTTCTCTCAGATGTTCCACTCTACCTATACCACAGATTTCCTGATTTCTTGTTCTCTCTTTTTGACTCTCCCTCTTTCACTTTCAGTCTCAGCTCAGAGAAGGTTCTAGATGTCAGGTCAGGCCATGCAGAATATGACCAGGTGCCACTGAAAGGAAGAATAGCATCCTTTAAAAGACGACACCTGACTCAAAGAGAACTATGTAAACAGAAGCCTTCCTTTCCATTGCACAAACACATCCTTTTCAACACAACATAATATATACCATTTATGAAAGATACATATCAAAAGTTAAAAAGAACACCAACTATCACAAACCTGTAATAAGGCTGCTTCTGATAAATGGAACGTTCTTTGTCTGACAGTAATAGTCGATTCAGAACCTTTGGATTCAAAATCTTTGGACGCAGAAGAACCTCTCCGACTTTCGCTGACCAAACTCTGAAAAAAGATGGTAAAAGAGAAGCATAATTTTATATTAATTGCAGGCTCAAAGTTTCAACATTTAAATATTTAAAAAATTAAATTTGCTAAATTAAACAATGTATTTTCTAATTGCCATATAGTTAAACATCTACAAACACTTGTAACTGCTGTGACTGAGAATAATCATAGTCTTAGTGTGCATCTCATGATTTTGCCTCATAATAATCTAACACAGAAGCATAGGAGACCATCTGCATTTTCATATTAAAACACTGTGTACATTAGTTTGTGCACTCAATATGACAAAAATATATTATTAGCATTTGAGAATTTTTCAGGTAAGTCTTCAAAAGGCATCACTAATAAAAATATCTCTAATGTTATATTGCATCCAGCAATGTATGCTACTAATGTATCTTTCACATATAATCTCAGCATGGGAGGAACACTGAATCTTCTTTTGTGCCATTTATTCCAGCTCTAGAAAAGGAAGTTTCAGGGGGTTATAGCACTAGTTTTCTTTTGCATATTGCTACAGGAAAGAGAAAATAAAGAGGAAATATGCAGGGAAGTATAAATTAGGAATAATAAAAATGGGAAGGAATAAAGCAGTGGAATGGGAAAGTGAGAAAGAAGAGAGTAAATGGAAATAATGGCCTGTAGGTGTAACTTTGCATTCTGATAATTTATTTGTCCATTAGTAGCAATGTGATTTCTTCTGGCCCATTAATTTTATTGCATATTATAATAATTGATGGTTTAATTCTGCATTTTAAAATCAGTGTCTTCTCAGATGCCCTGAATTATCAAAGACAACCATAACAGACTGGCAGATACAACAGAGGACTGGCAGAGGATTCTTGCACTTCCTGAGCTTTAAACTGGAGGCCTGTCTGTCCCAGCCTTGCCTGAGACATCCCAGGGCATGCTGAATTACATCAGAAACCTGTGTTTAGGTGACATATTTGCACACAAAAAACACACACAAAAGAATAGTGTATCATCAAAAAATTATTCAGTGATACAATTTCTGTTCTTTGTATTCTAATCTAATTGTGCAACTCAAACCAACCCTTGCAACTCCTATTAAGAATGGAAAGAATTTACTAATATGTTCCCTATAAATGCCCTGATGCACTCCATAAATGAGACATTTTTGCACACTCGGTCTCGTCTTAAGTATCTTTAAGTATTTTAAGATAGCAGCAAGAAAAAGTACAGAAGAGAGAAGAAACAAAAACAAAAGCAAGATTCTAACCAGCTCATTTGAGAGAATAGAGAAGAAGCAGGACTCATGACAGTTTTACTCCAAGAAGGATTTGACAACTGGTGTCTGGCAGCCAGCAATTGAAAAATTGTCCACAGATGATTTCCATTCTGACCATCTTACAGCAGAGGAAAGAAGAGAACCCAAGCAGTGGGACAACTATCTGTATAAGCAGGATTTTTTTGCCAATATAATATCTGCTGAGCATCTCATCCAGCTATGGCACTCTCTTCTTTAGCAGGAGAAACCTTCCCAGAAATTATAAAAGCCCTGTACTGAACAGTGAGACCAGACATGGCTGCTGACAATGGGGCATGTGGGGCTGTCTATGTGCTGCCTACTCTCAGGTGATCACAATTTTGGTTACACCACAGTTTGGGGGTGGAAATGAGCTTAATGAGGCTTCTCCTCATTAAGATGCAGGAATCTACATCTCTTGGATTCTGGTGGCAGGTATCCAGAGGCATCACCTTTACTGACTGTCATCTCAGTTAGTAATACTACCCCTAAGACATGAGCCAGATAGATCAATGACAATATACAACACTCAACACCTTTCACTACTGAAGGTATGACCAAACTTTTACTTGCAGAATATAGAGGCAATGATCTGCTTCCCACAACACCAAAAGTACTAAGTAGTAGTATTAGTAGTAGTACACTAAAAAACTTCATTTAATATTGATAGAGCTGGTTTTTCCGTAAGAGTGGTCATTAATGGAGTTAATCATTGAGCTAACTATATTTAAATTATTATACTCCATACCTCAAAATAACTTTTCATTTTCTGAGAACTGTGGACCTCTGCAAGCCAAGCTTTTATTACAGCCTTTAAATAGATTTTGTTAAAGGTCTGTTGCAGTCTCGTTGCTGCCACTGAAAATACACATAATTATAACCAATTTGAGCACCACAAGTAAGAACAAGTATGTCAATGCATTAGCTGAATGAGTATCTATCAAATTACGTATCAATTAAATAGCTATTCAGTTCAGCTTCTGTAAGGAAATTAATACAACTTTTTACAATAGGAATAATTAAGATCATTGCAATAGGATTTTGAGTTAGCAGCAGGGCATATACATGGCACACTTCCAATTTATCAGAGTTGTGTATAGAACAGTAATTTCACAGAACTGCAAGATATATACAAACTTCAGGGAAGTGAAAAAAAATACAATAACAAAACCTCAATAATTTTTCAGATGGCATAGAAGTAAAAAGTCATAAGAATATATTCAGTAAAGTCAAGTACTAAGTATGACACCAGCATCAAAGTTACAATGAATAGTAAAGCAGCTTATGGAAGATCATGTGCTCATTATTAACTAGTGTAAATATGTTTTTTAAATTACTTTTAAAAAAAGTTTGAAGGAATTGAAGTTTCTTTAGTTCAGCACAAAAAAGCAAGGCTACTACTCTAACTGTCCTCTATATGTAAAACCTGTTACAAATATTTTAAAAATTTAAAGTTCTCCACAGCCACTGATATAAAACTAAGGGGAAATAAGTGTAGTTTTCTGAACAAACTTAAGTCACCACTCAAAATATTTTTTGTCAGTTAACTTTTTAGAAAACAACAATAACCTACAAAGGGAGCTGACAGATCTGCTTACTTGAGACTTTCACGAACATACTGCTATTTAAGTAGCTTAGGTCTATATGGACAAGGACTAAGCTTGATTACTGTCACCTTCTGTCTTCACCATCAAAAGAAGAATTAAAATGTAAATTTTCAGGTATTAAATACACACTTTAGTCTCACCCACCATTTTTTTTTAACAAAAAGGTGTCTGAGATGCAACTGAAATAAATTATTACAAAGGTACATTCAAGATGCATTCTTGCTCGTGAAAAAAATAATGTGTCTCAAATCTGGCAATAGATGCATTGTTGACCACACACCAAAGTTTGTTTTCTGTTGCATGAGTCATGCTCAAATACTATTTGTTCTAGGGACATATTGCATGATATTACTTAATTATATGCTTTAGTAAGTGTACACTTTACATTTTTTATATAATTATTTAGGTTGTAAGACCAGTAAGGTACAGAAACTAGAAATATTACCAAAGCAAATGCCTACAAAATAAAATCAACTTTTCACTGACCAAAAGACCTAAGGAAAGAAGGCAAAAACTCTCAGGATTGCAAGGGAACTCCAAAACTGTATCTACATTAATTTGCTTTAACTTTCATCAGGACTGAACAGCTCACTGAAATATATCATGTAACTATGCCCTATGGATGTCTCCTCCTGTGCCTCTGTGAATTTAAGATTAATAATATTTGCCTCAGCTGAAAGCAATATTCAGAAGCAAATATAAAATGAAGTAATAAAGAACCAGAAGTCTCTAAAAACTGCCTTGGGGACTGAGACAACAGCAATAGGTAGTGCTTTTGCCCCATACTTTTATGGAACTTCTGTCTGGGTGGACTCAGGTTAAAAAAATCAACATACCCACAGGATCTGTGGAACACAAAGTCTCAGCCAGAATGAAATATTTATTTTTTGTCTTCAGACTTTTTTTTTTTCAAATTTTGATCTTCACTCCCTCCCCAGTACTCATTATGCATTCCCTCTAACTGAAGCCAAGACTCCAACTCTGTGATGCCTCCTGGGTTATCCCTATTACTGTGCAATCAGTCTCTCAGAAATGCATCCCAACTCACTCCTGTACTTCTGACACTCTGTTTCCCTAACACCTCCAAACCTGCTGTGCACCAGCTTCACTGCTCAGTCTTAGAAAAGACTGCAAGAAGATAGATAGATAGATTAATTGTTGGACTAACCGTATTTAATTTACAAAGTATAATTTTTCATTTATATAACATCTATTTTCTATCTTGTGCAAAGCAGTTATATGGACTTACATGTCATTCTTTCTTTGTAGATATGCACCCAGCTGCTCCATTTCCGTAGAATTACTCTTAACATTTGGAGTTTATAATGGGCTCCTGCTCGAGCCATCATCTGCTTGGTCTTTTTATTTTCATTCTTTCTCCACATAATATATTTTATCCACCTTCTGAATTTTAAAACAGAATGAGTAATTTAATATGGCTCCAGACCTGAATGAAGTAAAATCTGTAAAACTCTGCAATTTGCTGTAAAATACAAAGCTTAATGATATAAACTTCTGAACAGAACTGATGCTTGTTGTTTATAATGTCAATAAAATATGCATGGATAATATTTTTCAGTAGTAATTTACCCATTCATTTTAATAAAATTATTTGTTCTTAAAGTCCTACAATATCAACATATAGAATCTTGCTATCCTCCAGCTCCATATACTCCTGCTGCTGTCAGCTATACTGTAATGTATAGATCTGTATTTAGGGAAAAACGTTTGAGTCCTTATACAAAATAATTTAAAAGTGCTAGATGCATGCATTTACTTAAGAGCTAAGTAATTTACATTAATATTTTCCTGACACTACAAATAAAAATTAATATAATAGAATACAAATTCAATTTATATCTTAACAATTTTAACCACTGGTAGAAATCCCATTTCTTCTAAGCTAAGTAATGAGAAATAATTAAATTCAGAAAAAATGTATTTCAAATGAATCATATGTTGCTGATATATTAAAATACACTCTCTCTCATATTTGATTTGCTGAAAAGATTGATGAACAAATTAGAACTTACATTACTACTTTCATCTGCCAAAAGCTCTCTCATTTTAAATTTAAAAAAAAAAATTCATTTCATGTAGTTGAGAGGAATTACAAATGGAGCTTTCTAGTGTCCCAACCAGCTTCTGTAATAATTAAACAAAACTGTTAGCTGAGACAATCTCCAAAATGGTGCTGCAATGGAAAAAATGAATAATTCCAAGCAAGGAAGACTCAGGTAATAGGAAAATATTTCTAGAAGAAAAAATTATGAAGTACTGGAATAAACTGCCTCTAAAGATTGTTATGTCTCCAGTGCCTGTGGTTTTTAAGATTAATAAAAGCAGCCTAGACAAATGGTCACCAAGGCTAACCACAGTATAGCTTAAAATCTCCCAGCCCTCTGATTCTGTGATTAATAGTAAGGATTCTCACCTAAAAGAGTTGTACCACCTACAGAATTAGCATTGTATGCTTTTCAAAACAAGTGCCCAAACTTCTCTACCCTAAATGGAGGAACATTATATTTTGATAAAGATGCTTATAAGAAAGAAATCAGTGAACACGTTTGTTGGGATTATCAGGTTTTAAAACATATATATTATCCCCATTTTTTAAAGGCAAAATTGGATTACATAAAGTATCCCAAGCATAAAAGACACCCAAGAAAGGGCAGATGAGAACCCACATCTTTTACTTTCAGACCCAAACAAATATTATTTTTTATTCCTGGGTATACTACCATATACGACCTGATTAAAGTACAGAAATGTCAAGACTGTGTTCAGGTCTGGAGCAAAGAGAAATTCAGAATTGGCTAGTTTTAGCATAAAATTACACTGCTGAAAAGAAATAAAGCCAAATACAAGTTTCCAATCTTTCTTCATATTGTTCTATTAAAATGAAACTTTTTCCTCCCTCAAAAGGAACTATGTAAATAGTGCTTTGGTAAAAGATTTTTCAAAAAATGTTCCTGAGGTATATGTAAAATGCATATACTTACTGAAAATACAGCTTCATTAACTTTCTGCTGTGAAAGGACCACGCTTTGGTACACAATTCTTCAGTCATCTAAATAAATAATTTCTGATATTAGCACACAAAAATACTGCATTATGAATATTTTTAAACTAGACAAAAATAGGAAATCTTTTATTTTCTATGTTGACTGGTGCAAATTTAAGTATCGAAAGAGATGAATGCTCAAGGATAATTTTCTGTGTATAGTTAGAGGTATTTTGCTACCAAATTACACATCTGTTTTTATCTGTTTTGATTATAGTTGTACAGAGGGAACTAGGAAAATCTGGTTGCATTGCACTCCAACTTACTTAGACTGCTGCCTTGCATGGTCACAGAGCAACATTCTCCTTCTCTGAATGTTTTAAAGTAAGTTTTCTTCCCTACACTAAACATTCCCTAAACACTTTAGACGACTAAACATTTTAGGTGACTAAAATGGTTATCTTTTTAGTGGTTTATGTACATTAATACTGCATTTAGCTGTAACTGTAACTATTAATTGTAAGCATTGGTAGAACTTTCTAAGTTTTATTGGTTTAACGCAAAGAAAAAATCACGTTACTGAAACCAGATTCATAATTATGCAGAACTCTGCTTTAAATTATGACCAATAATGAAACAGCAACTAGTTCCCAACTGTATGTCTCAACTAGTTCCCAACTGTATGTCTAGATGCAATGCTCACCTCTGATGACAGTTTTTTAATACTAATCAGTATCTATACTGAAACAAATGCAAAATATCAAATTCATAGCATTAGCTATAAAACAGTAACATGAGAAAACTAAAAAAGAAAGTATGACTATTCTGCTTTACAAGACTTTTTCACAGGATAGAGTTTATGTAAATGTTCAAGTATTTTTACCACTTGTCCACAGTCTAGTCCAAAAACAGCGCTGAGGTAAGTTTCTGAAAAAATCTTTAATTCTGGGTGTAAAGACAGATCAATACACATAGACCTTCAAAAGAGAAGTAAATCAAATTAACCATATTAGTATCCCCAATGAAAATGCATTTTTTCTCTGTACATAATAGATTACCATTATATATTATGGCATTATAATATTATTAAGAGATTAACTATATCACTTACATTACAAAAAAATATAGTAACACAGAATTTAATTAATATTGAATTAACATTTTCCTCCTTCTGTACAAAGCTCTTTCACTTCCCAGGTGAGTTTCTGCCTCCAGGCATCCTTATCATTATGAAATTTTGTTCAACTTTTTTATCTTCTTATTCCCTTACACTGAAGTCTCAGTAGAAGTTCTTCTCAACATTTAAAGTTTTCTTGCAGCTTAATCCTGATTATATCTAGAAACATTAGGCTTGATGACTGCTCAACTGGAACACCTCCCAATGCAACTGCACTCTCGGATGAAGCCCAGTGAGTAAAAAAAGAGGGTACTCCATATTCTTAGTGATTCATGACAATGAAAATACAATTACAGATTATTGCTTTTCACCAAGTGGAGTTTTTTCCCTGATATTCAAAACCTTCAGCTGACCAGAATTCATAAACCTCAAAGATGCCATATTTCCAAACACAACTTTTCTTGAAACACACCTGAACCATGAAATTACAGGTTAATTACAGGCAGGAGAGGAAGTAATTTCCACAGGGAGGCACCAACAGCAAGGACTATGCTTCAAAAAAAGGTAAGAACATATGATCTCACAATATTGAAAACTAATGCAAAACTGTTGTGTTTTCTGCACAGTAAGCTATGAATACACATATGCACTGTCTTTTGTCAGGTACAGACTAACTATAAATTAATCAAGGGCTTTTTTTTCTCTAACAATAGGTAAAAGGCACTAAAGTCAGAGAAAAAGCAGTTGCTGTGCAATATATTCTTTAAAATTCAGATGGTATTTTTAGCCTATAGAAGTTGTACATATTTTAGAGACTAAAAACTGTTCCCATTTAAGTCAATCACAATATTCTCTAAGATTCCAGTGTAAACAGAACTGAATCCTTAGTCTTTTTTATCTCATACTGTGATTACTTCATGTAAAAGGGTGAAAGGACATACAGATAAGAGAAAAAATGAGAAATAATAAAATTAATGATTCAAGCCTTGAAGGCCACATCACTGGTTTGTATAGATCAATATACCTCTGGCAGCAATGAACAAGTTAGTTCTTCATTAACTAAATGAAGAGGAACAAATCTATTAATTAGATATACTGTAAGTATCTGTAACACAGATATCAAAAGAAAAATATTTTCTCTGTTTTTAGAAAATATGGTGTTACTGTATTTGCAATATATGAAAAAAAAAAAGGAATATTAACATTCAACTTCTGGGTTAACAGTCTACAGTTAACAGTCTACAGACATTAACAGTCTACACAGTAAATGCTGTACCATTAGCATATTTTATAAGTCTAAATTCAGTATGATAAACCACATAGTAAGACACATTTAATACGTACCATGAGATAGGATCTATTCTCTTTTCCAGTATTTCTTTGAGCTTTTCTTCTAAAAATCTGAGTGGATCTTCTGGACGCATAGCAATTACACCACAAAGTAGCATCTGCAAAAAGCAACTGCAAATTAATACCTTTCCATTAACAGCAAAGTAGGATCTAGATATCAAACTGTTAAAATAAACACAAGTTTACTAGCATGCTTTAAATTACCGTAAAATAAAGGAGTTTTTTAAATAACTTACCTTCTTTTTCATCCAAAATTTAAAGGTAATATTGCATGTCTCAGCATATTTCAATTGCTAGACTTCAAAGCAGTGGGTTTAGAATAATAATAAAATACTTAGTATTTCTTTAACAATTCCCACTAAGAATATTTTTGCTTTTAGTGTGCATTAAAAGAAGAATATATATTTGACTGCATAATGTTATTTATTTAATGAGAACCAGAATTTAAACCAACATTTATCCAGTGTAGTAAAGCATAGGTTGAATTAGAAATATGACCAGAAATTGATCTTGTAACCAGTACTGAAAACAAAATGCAGTTAAGAAAAAAATTTGCTTTTCAAGTTATCATACTACTTTGCAACAACTTTTAGTAATAATACATAATAATCAATGAACCATTTTTCTGTTTTGTCCTTTAGCTGTCTTCAGCTACAGGACAAATCATCTCTTTTTTGATTTTGATGAGTATGATTCTATGCTGCAAATAAAAAAAAATACAAAGATTTTTATTAAGCATATGGGCAAACTGCTGTTATTTAAGTGAATAATGGGAAGCAAAAACTAGAAGTTTTTGTGCCTGGTAAAAATTTCAAAACATGACTGTGAATCTTTAACTAGGCAACACATTAATGCAAAAGATGCTGCTCTGGAATGCCACTTTCTTTTTCATATTTCCCTCTCTGTTATGAAAAAAGTAGCTTTTATTAGTTATCACCAAAAAAAACCTGAGTTTTTAGATTTTTTTTCCAGCCATGATACCTTGTCTTTGTTTCTGTCCCCTTTTCACTACCACCGCTCTGCATGGTGAAGCTGGATGGTACACATCTAAATTTGGTCATTCAGAGGCTGCTCTGGCTTTTATAAGCTTTTTGCAATCTCACCATCCACTTATGTTTGATTTTCCCAAACCATGGTCTTTCAACTGTGCCCTTAGTGGTTGCAAACACTTTCTTCATTTTCTAACACCCATAGTGATTCTGACTTACTACTGTAATAAAACTCATCTATAAATTCCAAAACTAAATTTTGCAACCAGCAAGTATGTGAAGCAACTGCTACATGTTTGATCAACTGAGACAATGCAACAGCCTAAGTTTACTCACTGCATAAACACAAATGTGCAGTACTACTTTCCTTTAAAGACAAGGCCTCTTGCTATTATTAAATTAATGCAGAGTATGTGCTTGAGTCCTTTTCAGGAAGCATGATGGGAGGCATAGAGGAGATATCACGATGGGCCCAGAGCAAAAGCCATGCACAACAAGAGGCAAAAAAGGGCCTGAGAAGGAGGGCCTCACTGCAGGGGCAGAGAGCAGAGCAGGCAGGTAGAGGGAGCAGCTTGAGAACTTGTGCAGGCCACAGAGTCCCCTCACCTGCCAACCAGAATGCTACCCTGAAAACAAACAATCTGAGAGTGTCAGCTGGAAGGGATCTCTGAAGGATGTTGAGCAAAAGTTGGGGACACCCTATCACTGCAAGTATTCAAAGTCAGACTGGACAGGATTTCAAGCAACCTGACCTAGTGGAAGAGGTCTCTGACTAGATTATCTTTTAAGATTATTTCCAAACCGTTCTATGATCTAAGGTAAGACCAATAAATAACCAAAGAAAAATACTTCTTTATTCACAGACACAACAAAGGCAACTGTCTCCAGTTTAGACCTCTTGAATATTTGTAACACTGATCAACACACTGACTCCAACCTTAGCATCTCCTTCAGTCTTCTTAACAAAAATTTGATTTGCAAGGTGTATCTTCAGGCTGACTGTATTAAGAGAATATAATCAGTCCATCAATTATAATTGTAATTCATGACTAATAATATAATTTTTAAATAGTATGCAGGCAGTTAAACATTTTACACAGCAAAATGGAGAGAGAGCCAGTCCCAATGCTGTCCAGCAACTCCCTCTGCTGGATTAAGCCAGAACGTGTCTGCCATATGAATGTCATTTTTAATTATTTTGTATATTTTTTTTCCAAACATATACAAACAACTTATTTTCCTGTGGATGCTCTGAAAGGTTTCCAACACAGGAAATCCAACAGGACTGGATTTCCTGTTGGAAATCCAATCATATAGTATAGTGCAAGGCCTCTGTTCAACATCTGAGAATTCCTTTATAAAACTCAATGAAGAAGGAACTGTAACACTTGGTGTTGCAATCCACATTCGGTCCCATTCAGATACTCTTCAGTAATGCTTGGGTCAGGTGTAAAACCAAAAATACTTAAGCCAAACCTGTACATATCTGGGGTTTTCTATTAGACTTCTACAAGGCTCTCAAGAAATTGAAAGTATCTACAACTTTTCTCAATCTATAAATTTTACTTTTTCATAACAGTAAACATTTAAAGTATTTTCATATGAAAAGTGACCATTACTCATATATAATCATAAGCCTCAGCTAACAAACTACCAAACAAGTAGTAAAATAAAAACCTGAAGCAAAACCAAACCAAAGCAAAGAAACAACCTGCTACAGTGCAACTAAGTTATCAGGCTAGATTTAAATATTTACACTAGTTTTTAAACTAACTGCTTCTACTCATCAATCTGAAAAAGCTCATCTGCTGTTTATAAGTTCACACACAAAGGAAAGGCCCTAAAATTGTGCAGTGTTCACTTTAAAGCTCAGTAAAGAACTATTATCAGCTTCCTTTCCTGTGTATGTATAGCAACTTTTAAAAATACATTCATATCTACATATATATATTCTTATTCGTTATTCAGGTGTGAAAGAGAGCTGTTGAGAATCAGCATATTCATCACTGGAATAAAATATTTATAATGATATCCAACAAGTTTTACAAACTCTCCAGCTATAACACGATTTGTCATTGAAATTACCTCAGTATGCAGAACAACAGCTTTGTTGATGTTAACAGACAGTTACTAAACAGCAATTTCCTTTTATTTCCAACATCAAATAGACAGCATGACTGGGTGGCATGGATGGTGACTATCAGCTGTGTCTTAGAAAATATTCCCTAAGAGGACAAGGACATATCCATGTCTTGTCTATAAAGTTTTCCAAAGCAAAAAGTTTCAAGATCTAAATTCTTTGCCTCAAAAATCAGGTGATCAAAATACAACATATTAATTTGTAGACAAAATTCTTAACAGTAGTATATTTTCAACATTTTCTCTTACTCCTAGTACTGAACATATAAATACAGCATCTATACAACAGTAATTTATTAGAGATATAACAAGCTTTAAATTTATTGATTCTCTGAAACACAGTTGGCTGTCCAGAATCAGTAAGGTGCTAGAGTATAATTTTATGAACTTCTGTTGTTCTCTTGCAAACCATCATAATGTTCAGTGCTTTTCCAGAAGCAACTACTAAAGACACTGTGTGATTTCCGAATGAATAGCAAAAAGCAAACAAACAAACAAAAAAACCCCCAAAAACTAAATAGGCTACACAAAAAAAGAGGTTACTCTTTTCCTGTGATGCTTGGATAAAAGCCCTTGACCTTTGTTAGGTTTTATATGTTGTGACTACTGCCTTTCCCTGCTCATCAATAATAATCTTACTGTGTCTCTGTGTTTTTTGTGTCCATCTATTTCTTATGTCCAATAAGACTGACTCACCATCAGCTTATAAGGCACTTATGCAGGGAACATCTTTTGATAAATGTAGAGCACCAAGCACAACATAAAATCCTGAGTTATAACCTAGGTTTTCAAGTCTTACAATGATGATTATTACAAGAAATAGATGTGAGACCAATATACAAAAAAAAAAAATTACAGGAAAGATCCAAAATTTGCTATTTTGGTTTGCTGCAACAACTGTGTGCTATTTCCCAGCCTCATTGACCCAGTGCTAAAGATGTGCTGTTCACTCTATATTCAAATTACATTACCATTTATACAGACTAACTATTCCATAACACAGCTTAAATGTCAATGCAGTGTTATCAAATATTATTATTTTATATGTGCTTGCAATAAGAGACTACATCCTAAACTCAGATGCATTTTGCAAAGATAGTAAAAAGCCTGCCATCCCCAAGAGGAGTTCTAGCAAGGTGGGCAGCAGTCCAAAGCAGCAAATTAACAATTATAACAAAACCAATGCAAAACTATGATAAAACAGTTGTTGACTTTGTCCCTTCTAGAGACCCAGAATGTCTGGTCTGATGTTGCTGTTCCTCTGAGGGGGAGACTAGAAAAAGAGTAGGGTGTGTGAAACATGTTACAAGGCCAGGAATGGTCGTGACCTTCAGCTTTTCACTTACCCAGAGCAGGAAGACTGCCTTCTCTCCTACAGCTACAGCCCAATTCCTCATCCTAACACCTGAGCCATTTTATCCTTCACAGCAAAATTCATTTGTGTCATAAAGCAGAAAAATCTTAAACCAGCTCTGCATCCATATTTAACATTCTAAAAATACAGGTACTAAGCCCATTGAAACATAGTGTTTGCAGAATTAGCCTTGCTTTTTATGGATACTGTTTAAAAGCAAATCTGGATGAGAACTGAAATCAGACAGACTCAGACAGAAAGACTCAGACACAGCAGGGAATCCCAAATTATTTGAACATGATTACTTGGGCTCCAACTGTGTGTGGACTATGTCCAAACCACAACCTGGTTATAAAAAAGACTTAAGCAAATGGCCATTTTAGAACTTCATATCCTTAATTTTAACAATGTGCATAAATGCTCATAGGTCTCTGCTTAGCTCTGATGTTCCTAAACACAGGGATCAGACAGTATCATCTTACTTATTTTTTCAGCAAGCGTACTGTAATTTCATAAAGAAATTAAAATAGAACAAAATAAGAAATGTGGCTAGATATAAGCAAGCACCAACCTCTAAGAAACAATACAAAAATGCTAAAAAAAGATCTTACACCAGCTGATTTTAAGTGGTTTTTTTAAGAAACTCTTTAATCTTCTTTCCTTTTTAGTTTATTAACATAATGCTACTGTTGCTATGAAAGTATTTATAGTTTTTCTTGGAAACATAAATGTGAGATATGTTTGAAGTGCTGAATCAAGAAATACTTCATGCAGATACATGTTATCTTTTGTTTTTCTGTGCTTAAAAAAAACAAAGAATGATCAAGAGTCAGGCTCTGCGGAGAAGTACTCAGTCTGCATGGCAGTGCTGCTCCAGAATTATTCTAATTGGATCAAGATTTCTGTATTAATATTTCCATGGATACCCTGAATCTGGTCTGGTTTTTGGCAGCTTAAAAGTATTTGGACTTCTCTTAAACTTGTATTTGTGCATTGTGCTTTTGTATTAAGGAAACTCTAAAATAGCTGCTGCTGATTTTGAAACAGGTGAATGTGACAAGCAGGGAGGAAAATTAATAAATACAGAGAATCAGGTAGGAAACCTCAAGAGAAACTCACTGTTTTGTACCCCCCGCAGTGCTTCACGTTGTGACAAAGCTTTATTCTCTGGGCCAATAAAAGTTTAATGCCACAGTACCTTAAGCGTGGTCCATTGTAACCTTGGTCTTTGACAGACCATTAAAAACTACAAACTGTTCTGGCAGCAGTCAAAGAGGAGGGGAGTGTCCAGGAGAAATCCAGAGCTACTTCTGTGATTAAAACTAAACAACTTAAGCAAACCTAGGGAAGGCGCCAGCACAGTTCTCTGCATTTGATTTCAGTCATGGTTTGGTTTCAAGCACGGGCTGAAAGCAGTTACCTTGCTACATCTGTTTTCTGAGGTTTTCAAAAGCTCTTTGAAATAAGCTATTAGCAACAGCAGAACAGCAAGACCAGCAGAGAGCAGCTTTTGGGGTATGAAATACCCTGGCCAAAGACGGGGAGGACCCTTCGCCTTCTCCCCACGAGTACTACCGGGGAAGTTTGTGATCCCAGCGAGCTCCCTGGGGACCAGCGAGCAGCGGGTCCACCGCCTCAGGCAGCTGTCCGCTGCCTCCCGCCTCCCCGCCGCGTCCGCCTGACACCCAGAGCCGGGACACCCCTTCCCGCCTCCCCAGCGGCAGCGCCTGCGCCGACAGCGGTGGCGGCGGGCAGGTGGTCGTTTCCCGCTGCTCGCTATAGCCTGCAGCCCATTACCTCGTAGATGTCGAGGAGGTTGTGGCGACGGAAGTAATCTAGGAGCTCGGGGTTGGCGGTCCTGAGGGACGACATGGCGGCGCTGGGCCCAGCAGCAGCGGCGGTCGCGTAGCAACGGGCCCGCGGCCTACAACTGCCTGGGCCGAGGTGCCCCCGAGCCCCGCTGCCGCCCTCCTGCCAGCGCCACCCCCAGCCTGTCCCTGCTGCGCGGGCCGCGTGTGCACCCCGGCCTGCTCCCCCGGCCAGAGGGGCAAGGAATGGAGGAAAGGCTTTTAGAGAGAGGACGGTGTACCGTGGCTACCCAGCGTGGTCCCAGGGAGCCCTCCCAGCCCTTTGCTACCAGGATTCCCTTGCCAGTGCGTTGTATCTCCACCCTAGCCTGATATTTGGCGCTACCGCTGTTCGGTTCTGACGGTTCCGGTGCGCAGCACTGGGGGCCAGGATATTGGCTGGTGTTGAGTAGATTTGATCATCAGGTATACACTCCCCAGACACAGATATTTTTGGCCTATGTGTTTTTTTATTGCTGTATTTTGTTAAGACTTTACTTTTTATTAGGGGGCTTGTGTGTGGTCTAATTAATGCTTTTGTAAAGAGCTCAGTAGTTATAAAAAAGTACATTTTTATTTTCCTCCCAGATACCTGGCTGGAGCAGCCTTCCCAGAGGGGAAGCCTTTCTGGGCCGGTGGTGCAGGTGGTCAGACTGCTTGGGGGTGCGGGTTATTTTTCCTTCACAACACCGCTACTTGGATTTGCGCTTCCGTGCCCTCCGCGCCAGACACCGCGCTGGCGGCTCAGCACCCCGAGGCCCCTGGGCAGAACAGAGCCGCAGGCCCCTGCCCCCGGGGGCAGGGGCCTGCGGCTCTGTTCTGCCCAGGGGCCTCGGGGTGCTGNGCGCTGCCGGGCCCCTGGGTGCCGGGGAGGCGGTGCGCACCCGCGGTGGGGCCCAGGGCAGTTCCCGCCCCTCCGGGCAGCTGCCGGTCTGTGGCCTCGGGGGCACGTCTGGTGTGTGAGTGAGGGGGTCCCGCTGTACCGTGGACGCTGGTACTCGGGAGCGTGTGTTTTTAGATGAGCCTAATTTATTTCTGTAAACTGCCCTATAGCGCAAATCCAATCAACCTGTTTACTTAATGGGCTGATTTTCTGTTCTGTTTAATTAAAGTTAGTGGTTTCCCTATAATTAAGAGCTAAATAAAGTGTTTAGATGACGATGAGAATAAAAAACTATTTAATTTTTCAAGCTAGTTTTGTGATTATAATAATTAACTTTGACCTCTATTTTTTTTTCTGTCAAAGAAAACTATGGTGTTTGCCTGCTGACATGTTGGAAACAAATACGTGGAATTATAAAGGACTAGTTAGCTTCTCAAAAGTCATCTCCAGCCATCTATGACTAATCTAGCAGTCATAGATTGGGTCTTCAGGCTGTTCAGAGAACTAAATAGTTCTGCCACCAGTCTGGCTGAAAATGGCTTTGATGGCATTTGTGTCATTCTTTTTATGAAAGCCAGGTGCTCCATAATATCATTCTGACTCAGAAGCAGCCTTTCCCCAGTTGGCCAGGTGATGCCATTCTTTACATTGTGGCTGTTACTTTGTCATAAAACCTTAGGGTACAAGCAAAGTATCATTATCATAATTTCTGGAAGTATTAGTCTGTGAGTGAGAAGTTTTATTTTCTTTTCCTACAGTGTCCAGACAGATTTCCACATTTCATTTCAGGCAACACAAGGGAAAAAATTACCATGTTTGGATATTCCTGTTATTTTGAAGGGATGGTTTGCTGCTCATTAACTAAATAGTAGCATATCCCAAGCTCTTAACAGGTGTTCCTTTTAATTTCTACTTTGAGAAGAGGTAGTCAGAGGATGTGGGAGAAAAGGACAATCCTGCTTGTTGTAAAACACAATCTTTTTGCCATGATATGGTGGTTGGATACAATCAAACTTAGAACAAAATGTCTTACAGCTGAGAGCTAAATCAGCTTTGTAAAAAATGTTGATAACTATGTGAAATGGCTCAAACTTGATGTCAAGTATTTAATTTTTAAATAATGACAGACAGCAGCCCGCCAGCATCAACCAATATCATGGATGTGGATGCTCTGCAGAAACTTATTCATTTGCTCCAGGCAACAGATGATCCATTAATTCAAGAGCAAGCTTTAATCACTCTCAGCAACAGTGCTGCCTTCTCTGTAAATCAAGTAAGTATTGTTCTATAGAAAACAAGAGCATTTCAGTACCAGTCAGTATGCAAGATGAGAGGTGCTGTTTTGCTGAAGAGTGACACAGGACTGTGAGCTAGGATACCTTGTTCTAAAATCCCATTTATGTCTATGCCTTAATTTTTGCCAGCTGAAATAATTTGCCAGATTCACAAAATTGATATAAGCTTAATGTTTGTATGACTTAAAGTCTGCTCAGAGTTCTGTATTTTCAAAGTGCTGTGATTATCTATCTTTTTGTTGCTTACTGTTATGTAATGTTAACGGAGGGGTTGAATTGGAGAAGGGTTAAGTACTTTCAGGATCAGGTCTGAAATTTACTGAGATAGTTTAAACTAATTTTTTATCTTTATGGTGTTGTATACTACTTACATCTGAGCAACTTTCCCACAGTCTAGGTCTCTTAGAATCAATGGGAAATATTATGCAGAAAACCTTTGATCTGGATGCAGCTTCTCTTGCTCTAGTAAAGGTTTAACCTCCAGGGTTCCACCCCTCCCTCCCTCCTTTTTTATCTCTTTTTGTATACTTACAACAGTTGTCCATTCTGTAGTCTCAAAACTGCTCTTTCAACATAAGTCTCTGAGAACAAAATGTAACTGAATCTCAAGGCCCACTGGCCCATATTTAATTTTCTTGAAAACAGTGTATGTAATTTTTGTTGATTATTAGAGTCTCAGTGAGAAAGATTTTTTAAAAAATGTAACTGAAAAGACAGGTAAAGTGTTAGAGCTTCCACTCAAAAATAAAGCTGCATATGGAAATTCTGTTCTGTTCAGTCACAGTTTTTAGGTACTATGACCTGACATGGCTCAACTATTCTATAAACACATTATGCCATAAGTACCTTTGATTCTTTATAATCTAAAACATTTTAAACATGATTTGCAGGCTAAATTTTAGAAGTAAAGGTGTGGTTCCATTGTCAAATAATGTCAAATAATACATCGGTCCTAAGCAGGACTATTCTCAATTTTTTAAACAGTAGTCTGTTCTGGAAATCTTAATTCACACATTCCATTTGCATTAAAATGGAAACTTTGAGGAAAGACATCAGCATTTAAGTTTTTAATAATCTTACTAAATTTAATATCTTGTTTTACATTTCAGGATATAATCAGAAATTTGGATGGACTTTCTATTATTGGAGGAATGCTCTCAAATTGTGTTCCCAAAGTTAAAGAAAAAGCACTAAATGCACTTAATAATTTGAGTATGAACATTAAAAATCAGGAAGAGATACAGGTAAGTTCCTGAAAGGCAAAAATCCAAGTAATTGAGGCACAGGAGACAGTACAGGGCTTTAATCATATTTGTTAAATACAAGCCAGGATGTATTTGTTAAATACATCCCAAGGCCAAAAGGATAACTTTAAAATGCACTGCATCACTGATACTTACTTTTTTAAATGACAGTTAGGCAGATCTAGGCAGTTGGCATTCAGTTTTCACTGTGTGCTATTAAACAGAGATTGTGCTGATTTATAGTTCATAGTGAAATTATATGAGGCAAGAGGATTTCCAGACATGTCTAGAACATCAGCAGTGGTTGTTTAATAGATGGTTGCAGACTGAACTTTGCATAACTCCTAGGGCAAGGGAGGATAAAATAATTGACCCCCCAAGTTTGTATGAGACCAATTTCTTGGGTGATACTTTTATCTTAAAAGAGAAGTGTGTAATGACAATGACAAGTCCCACTGGTAAATGTTGCTATAATAGATGCTATTTGTGTGAAAGGAGGCAAATGTAGTTTGCAGCATCTTTAGCACCGAGCAACTTTTTTTTAAGTAGTGTTTGCCAACAGGTTATGTTTATATAGGCATATAGGCAGAAAACAGTTCCTTTGGTAAAGGCAAAGTTGTTTTTTTTCTTAGGTAGGTCTCCCAAGATTCCTTGTATACTGTTATTCAGAAGAAAAATTGGAAAAAGGTACTTGTTAATGTCAGTTGTCATCACTGCTCCTGAGGAGTATTCCAGTGAATAGGCTATATGGCTGGAAAAAAGGATTTAATTCCAAGACTTGTCCTTAACTTGTTCTTAACGTTTAAGAAGATGTTAGTTGCTACAAGTGATTTTTTAAAATAACTCATTATAGGAAATGTACCACTTCTGAGGTGGAGTCAAGGCACTTTGGTTTTTTGGAGCAATTCATGCTTCAGGAAGGTTAGCGAGCTCAACTCAGTAACAGCTGCTTCTGTTATGCCAATATAATACTTTAATATATTCAAAACAAAACAAAAAAGTACATGTTTCCAAGAACCTTTATCAGGTTATATATTCAGCCAGCAGTGTTCAAGAAGTATTTCCACTACTGTGGCTAGACCACTAACACTCCTTGTGAATAAAAAATTAGCTGGTATAAAAAAATGTGTTCTCTTTTTTATGTCCTTCCCTTTTCCCACAGGTATATATTACACAGGTTTGTAGGAGTGTTGAATCAGCTCCCCTGAACTCTGATCTGCAGCTAGCTGGACTTAGATTGTTGACAAATATGTCCATTACCAATGACTACCACCATAAGATGATAAACTCCATTCCATGCTTTCTTCATTTGCTTTCAGAAGGAAGTGAAAGGACACAGGTACTGGAGAGTGTATTGTTACAATCTGCTTTACTTGCCTCCTTTTTACTCTGTCAAATGGTTTAGACTGCTAAGAAAATCCAACACTCATTAATGACAGCAAATAGCGCAGAAAATCCCTAAAATATGGATCTGTTTTACTTAATGTAAATTCAGAAAAGGGGGATGAAGGAAATCTTGATAATGTCAGGCCAGAGCTCTTCCAAAGCAGTGCTGGGCTCAGTGCCATTGCCCAACTCTTTTGCCATAGCAGCTCCAGAATTCTCTTCTGCTCGATAAACATTGCTACTGCATCACAGAGCAAGGAGGATCTGCATGTGAAAGGCTGCACTGATGCATGAATCTCTCTAGAGAAACACATCAAGCAGTGAAAACCTCAGTTATGTATTTCTGTTCCCTTATTACATCTCTTGCAACCCTAGTGACTGTAATGATTAATTGTTCTGATTTGTGAATTACTGCAACAATGAAAGGAAAGCTTCAAATAGGGACCAGATTTGGCAGTTACTCAAGATGTCACAGTACTGTCAATATCAATGTACTCAGATGAAAATCAGTTTTCCACAACACAAATTTCCACTAAGCTTTAGCAGACCTATTTTACTTTAGTACAGGAAGCAGCACTCTGTCTTTTCCTAGAGTTTAGTTAAAAAGATCAGTGTCAGATCATCCAGAAAGGTACAAAGGTCTTTCTGTATATGCTTCTGATCACATTGTAAACACAGTATTTAACTACGCTCCGTATATTCTAAAATTATTCCGTATTTTGCCTATTGTTTACCTATAGGTCTTGCCTTCTTTTCATGTTTAAGTCAAATTGAATTTGCTTCTGTCTATACTTTGTACATGGGTGTTGGCAAATCTGTAACAGCCGATTTTTCCTTTACCAAAGACTGAAGTGTACAACTCAAGATATTAATTGACCCATTCTACTTTTTCCTCTCTAAGTCAACACTGACTTTATTGATGTCTGATACTGCTGTGTTCACTGTTTTTGGAGCTTGCAATGAATTTGTATGTTTCTCATGTCAGATTCAAGTTTTGAAAGTACTTGTGAACTTATCTGCAAATCCAGCCATGACAAGATATCTTCTCAGAGCTCAAGTAAGGTTCTTACTGTTTCCTTGTATTTTTAGGATTTATGCATGTGTATAGATCTGTGCATACATCAGGAGAATTTTAATTTATTAAAATTATATAGGCAACTTCTGTGATTCTATGAACTCCAGTACCTGGTCAAAACTAGAAGCAAGGAGTGTGCATTCTTTCACAGGTTAGCTTCCTTCTTGGGTGCAGTGCAGTACAGATACTCTACTTGCAGAGGAAAAGTCACAGGGCCTATACACTTACAGACAGTCAGGGACACTTTCCTGTATACCATTCCAGTTAATCAGTGACAACTTGAAGAAGCCTGTTTTTACCAAAGGGTAGCACCATAAACATTTAAATGTAATGTGCAACATACCCTGGTAAGTTTCAAAACCAAACCCAAAATGTCATTACCAGACATGCAGTCAGTGTAGAGCTTGAAGACCAGGTACAAATGTCAAATAGAAGCAGTACTGTAAATAATCCTCCTCAGCAGCTGTTTTTATAGCTAACATACTGTACTGATAACCACATTCCACTGAAATCACATTACTCAAATGCAGCCATAAAACTGTTGTCTGCAAGCACTGTAACTGAGCTTTCCCTGTGCATTTACCTATGTCTTTGTGAAGAACTTGATCTGACATTTGCTATCACTGGCCTTGGCTTACGGGTTTATTTCAGTTGTATCATTTCCTCACATCAAAACAAAGAGTCAGGGACTAGAATGGTGCTGCATCCTCCTCCCCAAATTAAGTTTCTTAGAAAATGCAGAGGCTTTTATTTTTGAGCTATCTGCCATGAGCAAACCTAGTCTAGAAACTACCAGCATTTCATCATTAAAACAAGATTAGGGTAGCTAAATATTAAATTCTCTGTTAAAAGTGTATCTTTGACTTGTTTATCAGATGTGCTAACATAAAAAACATTCAGATCACTGCAGAGGGCAAAAGCAACATTACTGAGAAGGAAAGCACACCCTCTCTCCTATATGGGAATTTTCCCAACAGCCTCTTTTTGGAGATGGGGAGTACAAAGCATTTATTAGCTTGTGAAGCAAAAGCCAGTCTTTCCTAAAGAGGAAATGTACATGCTGTGGAAGTTTCTGGCATGTTTTCACTGCACACAGACTTCTGGTATTTCACAAGGTTTCTGGTTCAGGTACAGATATTTTTTCCTTTTTTTTTTTTTTTTATGTCTGATTTAGTTACATGTAGTTACTGCTGCTGATTAAGTATATATTATTTCTTGTCTACCCTAGGTGCCCTCATTGCTGTTACTTTTTGACAACTGTATAAACAGGGATATTCTGCTTAGAGCCCTGGCATTTGCAGCAAACTTGAAAAAGAATGTGAACAATGAAGATGGCACCATAATTCAGGACCAGTACAGTGAAGATTCAATTTTCTGTACACTCTGCAGGGACACTGCCCCATTTGCTCAGAAACTGGCATCTTTGTTGCATCACCCTGATGTAGAAGTGAAAGAGCAAGTTGTGAGAATATTAACACAATAGTAATTTTTTTGACAAGCAGACTGACCTGATGAAAATACTTCATCTTAAGAATGCTATGCTAAAAACTCCCAACAAGCAAACAACAAAAAAAATTAGTGAATAATACCATATTACTAGGCACAAATCAGTTAAAACAAAATAGAATGCCATGTATTTAATATAGAGAACATAACATTATTTTTTTAATGAGCGAGATAAAAGCAGTAGCTTAATTAGTACTGAGAAACCACTGTACAGCTGGTACATGTACACAAAGAGGGAGGAAAGGTTTAACACATGAAAACTTTTGTATGTACAGTGAACAAGTCAGATGGATGAGTTAAGTGAATCAAAATATTCTCCATGTCAGAAAGAATTTTTGTTGCCTTAAATATTTACAGCTGCTGAATAAATATGCCTACTGAATGGTGCATTGAAGATTTAGTAATTAGAGATTAGGGAGTTCCATTTTATTAATCTGGTATGTATTAAAGGGGTGCAGGCAAATCTTAGAAAATATTAAATATAAACAATATCAAGCTTTCAGTGACTTCCTACAAAAATAGTGTTTTCAATAAAAACTGCATATTAAAGTTAACCAGCCTATGTTTTTTTCATCTTACCTGCATGGAATATTCTAAAATTTAGTATATCCATTCCATTTAGCCAAACTGCAGTGCAGTTAACCACAACTGTGCCCAACTTCCATACTGGGGGAAAAAAAAACCAAAAACAAAAACCTGAAAATATTTTATCTGCTTTAAAATTGCCACTTTAAGGAAAGCATACATATATTCAAAATATTTTGAGACAAGGATTATCTGCAACTGCACTCCAACCTTCTCATCTTTATAAAAAAGTCTAAACTATTCCTAAACTGTTACCAGATGCTTCACCTTTCTAGGATAACACATCCACTTGGCTCTTAAAGTACTACTCTCTTTTGTCATTCAGTAGATACTTATTTTCAGTAGGTGACTTTGAAATGTCTACAACTGCAAGAAAATTGTGACCTTGAAAACACAAGATACCTATGCTGTGATCAATACAGGGGTAAAGCTACATGTATCTTATTCATCTACATAGATGGTTTTAACTCATCAGGAACAGAATCAAGGCAGAAATAGAAGCTGGCATGATTCCCAGTCAGAAGCCTGACAGCTGCTGCATTGACAGTCAACTTCCCTATCTCCTTCCCACTGCTCCAAAAACACTATTTATTTTGTAATAAGCAAGTTACACTACAATCAATTAATGACTGGACACTTTTTGTAGCTTTTGTTTTTTATCTCCTTCTGTATTTAACAACAGAAAATGAAGACCCTAAGAATTTAACAATGCCACCTTCATCTCCTGGCAGGAACTTGGATTGATCTGATGTATGAATGTTTCTTAAGCTTAGCAGCAATGTCTCAGTGTCTCTCTCTGTGTTCTCCAACCTAAAAAGTTTTCATACTATCACTTTTGGGTAATTAAAGTTGATCTCTTACCCTTTGCTTTGGTAGCAAAAGGGAACAATGATCACACTAAAAACAGATGACAATGTGCTCGTGTTGTCTCCGTCTTCTCTTTCTTGTATAGAAAGACCTATTTTTAAATGCCTTCTTCATAAAATAATGCTGGTAGAAGTTTTGAAATCATGCAAGACTCTCCCAAGAGTCTTCATACAAGTGTGCTGTTTTATGATCCCCCACCCTACACCCAAGATGGAATCTTATCAGCATCTTATCACCACCAAACAAAGCGTAACAGTCACCGTTCTGCATACAAATGTGGTGGATGAATAGCTCCAAAACACAACATGCCATCACTGACATTTAGTCTGGGATCCTTGTAAGTCAGTAGTTCTCTGCTATATGGCTGCTTATTCAGGTATTCTGTATTTTAGTTTCATTTAGTTTCTTTCTAAAGTACAGATTTTTACAGAATAGCCTACTGATTATTTTGAAAAGTGGAAGAAAAACACCCTTCAATTTTAGCAATGTCCATCAAAGTACTCAAACCAAAGTACAGCAGCCTTGGCTCCTCCATTATGAACATGTAATATACATTATATCATACAAAATGTTATTGAAGCTGTTCTGTAAATACAAGGCCAAATTGAGACTTCAGCTGAAATACCTTCCCAAAATCAAAACTGAATGACATGAGAGTAGTTTTAAACCAGTTTTGAATAAATTCTGGTGAATACTAGAATTACCTTTTCAAATCAAGAAATCTTGATGTTTGTCAAATGTGAATCTCACCAAATGAACATAAGCTACATTTTCTTACCTGTAATTGTAATAATCCTCTGTTGTAGAACCCTTCTTCAGCATGAACTTGGACTAACTGATCCTTGCCTCCTTCTGCTGTTCTTTGTTGGTATTAAGATCTACAAAACTTCTATGACTTCCTGATACAAATTTTTAAAAGGTAACTGTCAACAGAAGACTCTTCAGTTTGCTCCTAGCACTAAATCCCATTTACTGGTTTTAATTAGTTGCTAGAATTTCATGTCTTTAGATTGCAGGGAAATAATGTGTTATTTTTTCAATTTATCTTCACAGGATATGAACACAATATGTAATGCACAGCAAGAGCAAAAAAGAAAATTACCCACATTCCATAGACATAAACAAATAATGAGCAAAAAATTTGCCAATGAATTATGAGAGTAACAACCCTTTTCATTGGCAACAACAGGCTTTAATTCTGCAATTTAGCATGGCAATTTGATACAGAGACATTTAGCTAAGTTTTACAATAGCAAACAATGCTGTAATCTCTCATTCAACTTTAAAATTATAGGGAAGCTGTAAGAAAAAATACCACAGCTCTTGCTTTAGACTTTTCACTTAAAAAAACATACTTAGCAATAGACTGAGTCAATGCAAAGACAAGCACCATAAAGGGATTCTTTCATTCATGTACTGCATTTGCAAAGAAAGTTATTTTAGACACATTCAGACCTAACTTAAAAACACTGACAAAACAACAAAAGTGTGCAGATAACCTGGCCAGCAGTAAGTTTTACACGTTGATGATACAATGTTAAATCTCTCTTTAAAAGGCACGTTTCTTTAGGTCATTGTAAAATTCAGCTTTTGTGGTTCATCAATATATGAAAATGTGGAAGTACTTGGTAAAAGAAGTATTTTACTGTGCCTGTGCTCTAACAACACAGCTGTATTGGAAGACTCCACCCCACAAAACATACAGTGAAGCTGTCAAGGTACAGAGCCTAACCTGAAGATTAATGACTAACAAGGGGGAGATGGTGATCCAACAATGCATAAATCAAGTCAGCCATTAATTCTAAGAGTATGCCCTGCACTGAGGTTATTATTGCTGTTACAGCTAAGATTAAGAGTTTTAAAAAAGAAAATGAGTAATTTATCAGTGGTGAACATAAGAGTTGAAAATGAAGTTATTCCCAGACAGTATCTTATATATTAACAAGCAGTTTTTAAACCACCTCTCAAAATTTATAAATGCTATAACTAGTAAAATTTACTATGAAAGTGGTATGCAAGTTTTAGTTCCGACTGTCATCTAAAAATCCAATTCACTCCAAAAAAAAAAAACTACCCCATAAGAACATTATATTAATATTTGTAACACTAGTTGCTAGTTCAAATCAAACAGGGCTTACAAGGAGCTGCAACTGTCATTATTCAAGCCCATCATTTGTACTCAAGTCCCGTGATTCTCCATGGTTTAAGACAAAGAAGTCTTCCTTTTTTAAGCCGTATCTTTCAAGAGCTTCATTCAGTTTAATTGGGGGATCCAAATAATACTGGAAAAATAAGCATATATGGAAAAATATATCATTGCAGCATTTGGGGAAAACAATAGCACTTCTGGATTTTATCAAAAGCATGCTTTACATTTTTGAGACTATCTAAAAAGGAGGATTATAATATTTGTCAAATTAAAATGTTTGGCTTCGTTTTGTTTTCAAATGGTAAGAATGCTGATGAACAGTTGTAGAGTAACTAGCAAGGCACAACCTATCATCCAAAATGCAGTTTTCTTCAGTCTATTGAATTATGTCCCTTTGAGGCAGACATAGACTGAGAGGAGGAAGGGCTGGCCACACAGCACAGCAGGCTGTGCTTTCTCTCATTCCACAAAACAATGTCCTCAGCTTTGCTGTTAAACAACTACTGCTATTTCAGAAAGGTCCCCCTGAAGTTACTTCATTATAGTGGTTGTATTTCAGAAAAGGCATCATCAGGGAGAAACCAACCATTTGTGTGTGCTTCTGTACTGTGGGCACTAGCAACACAGCTGATTGGAAGTATCTTGGACAGAAAATGTTACACACAAGTTAAACAGAACTTGGTATCCCAGGCAAACATAGATAACAGTATCAGGACTGAATTATAAGCTGAAATGGTGCAAATAATGCAAAGACAAAGTTGAAAAAGAGGTACCAGACACAGTGTATGAAAGTAGATGTAGATACTACCCTTTCACAGCATTTTTACTCACTGTGAAGGTACCTGCATAAAAAAATACACTTATTAAAACTGGGGACCTGGTCATGGAGCATTAAAAAATTATTTTAAAAATCAGTAATTCAGAATATTCTTGCTGGTAGTTAACTATAATATTAAAATGCTGGTCAATTTATTTACTAGATAGACATGATTTATAAGTAATGTATTGACCAATAGGCACACAGTTCTTACTGTCTCCAAGTGATGCACTGCTGACTTTACGTTTTTTTTTACATACATGTCCCCACATTTCAAGTTCCTCAGCTTTCAGGTACCAGAAATCCTCCACATTTGTTTCACTCTGTACTTTCAAATTAATCTTAACCACAGAAATATTTTATGTAATTGATTATGAAACACGAAGCATTGTTTTTAAGTGCAGTACATACAGTAACAACTTTTCACTCATTCTAAGTTTACATTTTAAGTGTATATTGACAGATACATAGGTTAAACTGGATGAGCAAAGCTTCATTAACAACTGCATACTCAGGGAATCTGAATTCATATATAGCCTTGAAATTTACCTCATTTGCTAAAGCAAAGGTTCCCCAATGAATGGCTACAGACTTCTTTGCTTGAACATCAATATGGATTCTTACTGCTTCTTCAGGATCCACATGCTGGTATTTCATAAACCACCTACCAAAACACAAAGTAGATTTTTTCATCACCTAATTCAGTTCAAGATGTCAACAGAGGAAGCACTCAGAATCAACAAACTGAAATATACTAACATAGCCACAAATCAGCTGCTCATGTATTTCAGTCCCTTTTTCAAATGTTTTTTTTCTTATTTGTATTTTAATAGTATAGAGAAATATTACTGGTGTCTTGAGGCATTAAGGCCATAGATTTAAATCCATCTCTGAAAAAACTTCATGCTAGCAGCACACACCAAAAAGTGTGTGCTTCAGAAGACAGCCTCAGGGAGCAGTGGCAAAGTAGGAGAGAACCTGGCAGTTGTTGAAAGATACCATATTTTTACCACGTTATTCTGATCCATCTCTTCCCTTCTCAGCCTATATATGCTCCGTTTCCAGCATTATATCAGCATTACCATCTAAAAGTTTAGATAGCTGGTTGTAAGTAGAATACAGTTGCCTAAACAAACAGATTTTTCACATTCTATAAAGCATTCATCTTTATCTCCAAATGAGTTGCAAAATCAGTTTAAAACTGAAGCAAAAGAAAAACATAGCAAATTGCATGCATCTAAACTGGTTGTATTAATTGATGCAATTTCAGAAAAAAGCCACAAATTCCAGATTTCTACTCAACATTTTGCATGGAAGAAAGTCAGCTGATTCATCCTTGCTATGCTTAAGACTGAAGAAAAAACTCTTCAAGAACATCACTAACACATAGGCAAGAATCCAGGACATTGCAGCTTCATCTTCCAATTGCCTCCTTTTTTATTTGTCATTCAGCAATGTCCTTTTGCCTCAGCAACTTCCTTCTTTTACCTCTATATTCTATTGCATATTCTTAATAAAGTGTACCTACAGTTTTCACTTCTGGGTATATTTTTTGTCATCAACATATCATTCAATTTATGTATTTTGATCAAACTTTGACATTCATACCTTGGCTCATAAGCTCCAATGGGGATGGCTGCAAGATCAAAAGGCCCAAACCTTTTACCTATCTGTTCAAAAGCAACACAATATCCAGTATCTCCTGAAAAGAAAAACCTATTCCAAGGTCCTAAGACAGACCAGCTGCCCCAAAGAACCTTGTTATCATCTGTCGCAGTCCTTTTGCACCAATGTTGAGAAGGGGTAAAGACAAAAGTTACTGCATCATGACCGGGGACGCAGTTCTCTTCCCACCAGTCCAGTTCAATCACATTCTCACAGCCACATCTCTGCATCCAGTCCAAGAGCCCCAGAGGCACAAACCAACGCAGCTCACTCCCAAAACGTTCATTTAAACTCGTGACAGTGTTGTAGTCCAAATGATCATAATGGTTGTGGCTGATCATGACTGCATCTATTTTGGGGAGCTGCTCTACTGTGCAGGGAGGTCCTCGGAAGCGCTTGGGCCCCATCAGCTGAGTGGGGGAAGCACGCTGGCTGAAGATTGGGTCAGTAAGAAATGTAAGTTCATCCATTTCCACCATAACTGAGGCATGTCCCAGCCATGTGACTCTCATGCCGGTTCCTGTCTTCCCAGCAAGCTCTGGCTTTTGAACAAAGTAAGGTTTTAACACTGGAAGCTCTTTATCAAGTTCCTAGAAAAAAAAAAGAAGAAAAAAAAAAGAGAGAGAACACACTATGCATTTCAGAATGTGCTTGGCTGTGTAACAAAAACTGCATACAAGGCACAAATGATTACAGTCAATACTTGTGTTTTGTTTATCTTTTTAGACAACCAGAGAACTGCAACACAAACCAGATGCCTTTTTAATGACCCTTTTCCCAGCTGCTTCCTCCAAATTTCATCTTAGGTTTTTTGTAACATTTTCACTTCCGTCAAGGGGGAGAAGAGAGAGCTCAGGAACATGCCATCAGGCCAGGAGACCTCCCAATAGAGAAAGCCTGGAAGCACTGCAGTGAAAGCATTGCTTTGCAATCAGTTGACTTTCCAACCTGGAAAAAGAATGTGTATGTGTGTGTGTGTATATATATATATATGTACACACATACACACATGCACAGTTACTGTAATGCATGCTCAAGTTCAGCTTGCACAACTAATAATGCATCCTCCAAGTCCTAGCACAAATAAGTCACAAACACGCAGGTGAAAGAGAATCCCATGCTACCAACAGGAGTCTACAAAAGCTCTGTTCTATTAACCTTTAGCAGACCTTCTATTTCTCCCCATTACATACAAAAGCAGAACATAGAGGTTAACTTAATTTGTCTAATGTTAATTTTTTACAATTCTCTCTTCCCATCCTGCCAGGAATTCAATGAACATTTGTAAAACACAAACTAAAACTCAGATCTCATTATTAAGATGGAGCTTAGAGCTCCATCTTAGAGCTCAGAACACCTCATTGTGTTTTATTGAAGTCTTCAAGGTAATTAAAGTTTAAGTATTACTGAATAAATCACTATGCTGATCTCCCTGAGTGTTTCAGATGCAGTCTCACGAAGGACTTCAACCTAAATCCATATTCCTCTTTCTAATAAAGTTAGGGAAATCTTCCCTCACCTTCTCTGTTGTTCCAGCATGAATACTTACGCAGTCCTCACTCAAGTCTGATGGGCCAGGGAACTGATCCAGCTAAACATTAATCCAGATGAGCGAGCTTTCAGCTCAGTGGGCTTCCAAATTTGACACTATGTGTAGCCTCAAGAATGCTACAGTTGGCCCAAAGGAGGCCATGGCTGTATGTTAACTACTCAAAGTCATTGCCCAACTGATGCACATTCTCTCATTTTGAACAGGAGTTACATTCTTCATTGCAGGTTGATTGAAATACTTATGCAATAGTTTTACTTGTAATAAACAAGAGTTTTCCTATTTAAAAAAACTATCACACAAGAGGTCCTCTTGGAGTTCCTGACTATCTCCAGCTCCACCTCCATGTGGCTCAGGATCTTCTAAAAAGTTCTGGTTTCAACTCCTCATATCACTTGAGAAGAATTTTCACGTTAGGCAGCTTCTACAGACTCCTGACACTCCTCTTCTGGTAATCAGAGATATTCCAGCACTTCTTGTTCCTGGCCAAGTTCTCTCTCTCATGGTCGTTGCTCTCATTCTCTAGGTCTAGGACATTAGATGACCACTATCAGCTGAGCATATACAGAGCTGACCTCCCACTCCCTTACAAGCTCAGCTAATGCTGGAACAGTTTAGGAGTCTAGAATTTCCTTTGCTAAAACAGTCCTGACAGCTTCAGGGAAGTTACTTTCTCCACAATATTTTATTGATTTGCAGGGCATATGTTGGGGAAAAAAAAACCACAGTATCTCCACCTCCCTGTACTTCTACTGTAAGTAATAAAATATTCATGAAATTGCTTTTTTCTGAGAGCTAATGTGCAAGAGATGTCTACTGAAAAAGTTTCATTTCTGTTTCTGGGGACAAGACATAGATACCCTTCTATAGAGCTGAATATAAGGTCATGACAAATAATCATGTAATTCATACAAGAATATCTCTTATCTATTTCATTTTAAGTACATAGGAATGAAACCGTCAGCAAAAAGACACAGCGTGTTGTACTGTGACACTTCAATAAAAAAAAGAAAGAAGAAAAAAAAAAAGAGTGGAAGATCCACAAAGCTAACATAATACTAAACACTGAAACTAGGACAACCCAAATTGCATGTGGTTAAGTCAACAAATCAGATTATGTAAAAGCAATTCATCTCAGGTATAGAATTTAATTATTCTCATAATGCAGTTTAGGTCAGTAAGTACATTGTTTATGGAAAATGTTCTTTTTAAGTAGCTGTTTTTAGAGGTAGAATACAATTTATTCTGAGAACTCTAGATTAATCTATTTTTGCTGACATTTGACACAGACTAGTTATAAAAACTAGCATCATGCAATATTAATAAACAATACTACCTGGATGAAGAACTGGCTAACTGGCAGATGTGAACAATGAATTCTTAACTGAGACTCAAACATATTGTACTAGCTTTGGCTGGGTAATTTTCTTCCTAGTAGGGGCTATGTTGTCCCTGCCCCTTCAGGAGGGGTTGGAACTACATGATCTTTAAGGTCCCTTTCAACCCAAACCATTCTACGATTCTATGTTTTGTATTTGTGCTGAAAACAGTATTGATAATGTACTGGTGTTGTGGCTATTGCTGAACAGTGCTTAGAGAACATAAAAGCCACTAGGATGGAGAAGCTGGGACAAGGCACAGCTGGGACAACTGACCCCAACTCACCAGAAGGATTATCCTACACCATATGATGTCATGCTCAGCAATAAAAGCTGGGGGAAGAAGCAGCAAGGGAGAGACGTTCAGAGTTATGGCATCTGTTTTTCCAAGTGACCAGTATGTGTGATGGAGGCCTGTTTTCTTGGAGATGGTGGAACACCTGCCTCTTGATGGGAAGGAGTGAACTGGTTGCAATGTTCCAGTACTTAAAGGTAACCTACAAAAAAGATGGAGACTCCCTATTTACAAGGAGTCACATGGATAAAACAAGGGGCAATGGGCACAAGTTGCTCCTGGCAAGACTGAACAAAAGAGGAAAATTTTTCACTATGAGGACAGTCAGACATTGGAATGGTCTCTCAGGAGAAGTGGTGGATTCCCTGATTTTGGAAAGTTTTAAGTCTCAGCTTGACGGGATGCTGAGACATATCATATGAACAATAATATTAGAAGGGGTGGACCAGATGATCCTTGAGGTCCCCTCAAACCTGACATTCTATGATTCTATGATTTCTTTACTTTGCTTGTACAGTCAGCTTTTGCTTTATCTATTAAAACTGTTTATCTTAACATAGGAATTTTTGCACTTTTGCCCTTCCAATTCTCTCCACCATCCCACTTAGGGAGAAGTGAGTGAATGGCTGGGTGCAGCTTAGCTGCCTACCAGGGTAAGAACATGGCTCTGGTGAGACTGCACCTTGAGTACTGTGTTCAGTTCTGGGCCCCTCACTACATGAAAAAAATGGAGTTGCTGGAGTTCAGAGAAGGGCAACCAAGCTGCTGAAGGGTCTGGAGAAAAATCATTACAAGGAGAGGCTGATGGAACTGGTAGCTTGTTTTGGAGAAGAGGAGGCTGAGAGGAGACCTTATTGCTCTCTAAAGCTATCTGAAAGAAGGTTGTAGGGAAATGGATGCAGCCTCTTCTCAAGTAAATAATGATAGGACAAGAGGAAATGGTCTGAAGTTGCACCAGGGGAGGTTTTGACTAGATACGAGGAAGAATTTCTTTACTGAGAAAGTAGTCAGGCACTGGAACAGGCTGCTCAGGGAGGTGGAGTCACCAACCTTGGAGGTATTTAAAAACCATATAGATGAGGCACTTCAGGACATGCTTTAGTGAGCATGGTGATAGAGATGTAGATATTTTAGGTTTTTATTTATTTATTTTTACTGGGGGGATGCTGATGGTTGGACACGGTGAACTTAGAGGTCTTTTCTAACCATGACAATTCTTTGATTCTGTGATTTGCACTGTCAAAGACTTTACAGGGGTGTCACTAGCTATAAAGTAATAGCAAACTATAAAGTATTTCAAATAGTTCATATATAAAGGCAGAACTAATCACTATAAAAAGCATTTGTAAAAGACACACTGACAAGAAGACTGATAAAGAGCGGCACAGTTTGAACAACTGACCTGTTTAAAATAAATTCTGTAAACAAAAGTTCCAGGCACACCAAGAGCATAAAGGAAGGGTAGCTTGGAAAGCATGAGATCTACAGTATGAGATCTACAGGGTTGTGACACACATGCCTCTGATCCAAATCAATGATTCCTCAGAGGATGAGGAAATCCTCATCCAGATCAGAAATTAGGCATTTTGTTGAGCTATCATAGTAAATCCCAAAGGGAAATAGCTGAAGAAATTAATTCTCTGTGCATGCATTTTATTTAAGGGGTTGTTTGGGGTTTTTTTAGTATTTTACAAAAGTATGCTAAAATCCCTAGAATAACTTTTTAAAGCAATAAGAACTCATTACTCATCTCATAAGATTTCAAACTTGAACACAAGTCCTACTGGCAGTATACAACTTAAAACTCACACAAAAGGATAGAACAACATAATGAATGAAATACATAATCTTTTGGTACTTTTATCCTGCTATAGTAAAACTTGTTCTCTGTCAGACTAACCAGAAGCATGCTAATACTACAAGAATTATAACAGATCTTTGAAATACAGCATAAATGTCAAATCAGCTACCAACAGAAGCAATATGTGCCTAACACTGTCCTATCTTCATCACTGGAGTAACACAAGTATTTCTCCTGCTGTGCCCCTTCCTCCTCCTATGCTGTTCTTTCCTTCCTAATGCAAAGCAAGCAGAAACACATGACAGATTTTGGTAAAACCAGCTAATTAGCTTAGGATTTTTGGCACTTAGAGCATACTGGAATACCAGTGGTTTTTACAGAAATGAGAACAATCTAAGTTGTTGATCCAACAACGTGTAAATAAAGATAATCCAACTGAAAAAAAGCTGTAAAAAAAATACAGCCTGTAATGAAAATACAAGAAATCTATGCATTCTGGATAATGACACAGGCTTGTTGTGAAGGCATGATTATAATACATATAGCTTTTACACAATGAAGTACATATCCTGGATAATATGATTTTTTTTTTTTTATATATGCAAAGCACTTGGTTCATATAAACTGAACCTGCCCAGCAGAGAAGGGTGTCACTAGGCACACTCAATGTGGAAATTAAAGCAGGAGTCTGCTCAAAGGATGTGCTATCTAGCAGTGCTAAATAAAGTATGGAGCCCTTAGTCTGAATTTTAAACAAGCTCAGAAATGCTTTACTGGTCAATTTAGGTGTGGAACAAACATAGCTAGAACCAGCATCAAAACGTCTGAGGACTCCAGAAATGCATTTCATTGATCCATATCTAGGTTCTTCTATCTCTGAGTTACTTCACTGAATAATTGTAGGCATGTAATTGAAAGACTTCATATGCAAAACAATAGTCTGAAATTAATCCAAATTCAGTCGGAGAGACAGCTTTATGACTGGTACAGTGAAGATTTCTTTGTAATCATCCTTTATTGAAGGGATAATCTGTAAATTAAAGGGCAGTGCAGCAGTTCTCCACTGCCACAGAGAGCTGTATGTTCTGCACTCCAGTACATCCTAACACTGCCTTATAGGTATTTCAGTCACTTACCAGGTTTCTGAATGGTGCTGGCAAGATCCAAAGCCTGCTGTGCACATATGGAATAGGGCAGTTGAAAATGCCAAGGCATGGATTTTACACAAATGTGGCCAAAATATCATATGCAGAACAATGCCTAGAAAGCTGTGCACACTGAAGTGTTACAAGGTACAGATGATGTATAGAATCAGGACACCAAATTTAAAATATTAAATTGCTGGAAGAGATCCCAAGACTGATATAAGTTTGTTGTGCTTTCTGAAGTCAAATTATTGTTATTCTAGAACAATTACAGACAAAATTATTTCTTCCTTAAACATTTTCCATGCCACACATCCTTAAAGAAATCCCCAAACCTCTGACCATCCTGTGTTACTAAGTAACACAGCTTTCCTGTCCATGAAGCCAATCAAATTCCTTCCTTCACAGGTAATTCACATATGATAAAAATAAAGAGTATAAGTTCTTGCTAAATACTGAGTTTTACAGCTTAAGCATGCCTCCTTGGATGTTTGAAAGCATTATTGACACCCGTTTGTTCAAAAACCTGTTTATTCACCCTTCAGCTCAGCTTTTCCAAAGTGCAGACAACCCAATAGAAACTACACTGAGAAGTAATCCTCACAAAAATAACCTGTGGCTTTCAGTATTCATTACTCTTCATGGAAAAGAAGCTTCCCTTGCAAATTGCTTCCCCCACTTCCTTCTTTATAGACAATATCTGACAAAAGAGTACACCATGAACAAATAATGATCTTTCACAGTAAAGTGACAGTAAACCCTTAGTATTTCAGTAGAAACACAGTAGTAATACAGGTTTTAATGTAAGCAATTTTTTTCTCCTGGTGTACCAAAAATATGAATTTGCAAATGCTTCCATAAGGAAATGACAGCAAGTATTTATTATATTTTAATGAAAAAGATGTAATGCATGTAGTAAATAGCAGCCTGGGGAAAGGGGAAGGCAATTTTAAAAAATTAGATATACCACAGCTATTTCATGCAATATGAATTATGTTAGTAGCACACTTCCTAAGGCAATACCTATTAAAAAGGCAAGAGTGTAACTGTAGCTTATAAGCTAGGGGGGCACTTTTGTTGTTTTTGTAAGTATAAACAGAGCTGGATAAATCTAAGGGGGTGGACAAATAGAAAGGAGAGAAGCATTAACCCATCTTTTGAGAAGAGTAAAGCAACAATAATATCAGAAAAACAAGACTTAGAAAAGTCTCCAAAAGATGATTAAGGAATTATTAGCTAGAATCTGTCCTATTTTATTTGTCAGAACTGAGATAAAAGTAGTCTAAATCAAGAGCAGAAAACATACAAGTATTTACCTGTTTTGAGCATGGCACATTGCTGTTATTTTTTTCCATGAGGGACCATTTTAAAATATTTGGCAGGGTTGGTGATTTCCACGTTGGCCACGGGTTGACAAATTTCCCATCTTTCCCTCTCTTTGATTTAGTTACATCCTCTTCTAATCTGTAGTCCAGCCTGAAGCTTTTCCTGGAGGTCCTGGAAGAATCACTGCCCCTGGAACCTCGACCCGAATTCTGACGTTTCCTCACTGCTTCTTTTGGGTACTGGTTACAGGCAGTCAAAGGCTGCTCTTCATGCATTTTTTTATCCATATCTGTTTGAGAAGAACTGAAATAAATTTCAAATTAATCAATTTTATCTTGGACAAACATCAACATCCATAAGATTGAATGTTTTCATACACACTGGAAACAAGCCTGCTTTCTCATATTACCACCTACTGTAATTTTCTCTCAACAAAATATACTTTAAACCAGTTGCTATTACACAAAAGACTTCAAAAACATGCTGTGGCAAGTAGACATGAGATCTCTTTGTAGTTCAGGTGGAATTTTACTCCCTGGTATGCACAGCTTCAGATAGTAACATTATTATCCACCAACTCCAAGAGAGAGGGGGAAGGGTTCCCTAATTTACATTTGGGAAGAATAGGAAGTTCCTCCTGCAACTTAAGACATTTAGTGCCTCATGTAATACAATCCTGACAACCTGTCCAAGAGACACTGCAACTGTCCTGTACCTTAGGATTTGCCTACATAGTGATTTTGGTTTGTACTAAGAGCAGCAACCTCATGTAGCATTAATAGTACATTACTTCTACTGACAAGATGCACATATGTGCACAAAAGTCAGAAGACAAAAGACATTTGGTCCTATTTCCTATCTGGTCCAAAATGAAGGAAGAGTTTATTGTAATATTAGTAAAAATAACTGCTTCAAATACAACTCGGATTCAAATTTAACTGAACTGACTACTGAAAGGCCACAGAAAATTGGAATATCGAAAAAAACAAATCATGGCTGCAATGTCTGTTCTTAATTCCACTGTGAAATTTTAAAAAGTGAGAAAATAACCGAGAGACGATTATCCCTATAAATATCACAATTCTGAGGCATTCTGGGGTAAAAAAGCAAATACCCTTATTTTATAAGTTGGTGAAACAATTCACTGCACAGAATCATTGGAGCTGGAAGGGATGTCTAGAGATCCCCACCCCCCCTGCTAAAGCAGAATTACTTAGAGCACCATTGAAGAGAAATGCTTCAGTTTCTATACTTACTTCAAGATTTAAGTTGAAAATAAACACACTGTTCTGACAGTTTTGGTTTGTTTGCTTGTTTGTTGTTTTGATTTTGTGGTGTTTTTTTTTTAAACAGTTGCTATCCTAAAGAGTGAACAAGTTTCTGGTACTTATAAACTCCATCTGATAAGAACTAGAGGATGATAAGAACAGTAATGAACAGACTTCATGATATACTGCTTAGGTACAGGAATAATTTTTAATAGCAAAGTCCTCTGGAAAATCTCTACCACAGGTGTTAGCCTACCTATTGCTATCATTAGCTCAGATATAGTAAAACTTTAGTTATACTCATATGAGAAGCATTGGGTGATGCACCAAAGACAGTCTGCTCAAATCTTTTCAAAGAACAGAACCAAATTTAGCCCAGTTTTCTTAGCAATTCTATAACTCACTGTGCCTCTCATAAGTACATAATTCCAGGGAAAAAGAAATATTTTGTTATTGTGACATAAGAAGTAAGGTTTCATGCACACATAAGATGTTATCAAACTGAACCCAGATGCATTTACTGGTGATGCTCTAACTTCAAATGCAAATCCTATCCCTGCTATTTTAGCAGAGACTGAGTACTAAAAAGAAAGTGTGGTATCAGTTGCAAAGACATGACAGTTGATAAATATCATGAAATATTCTTAGCCATTACTTTGACACACATTAGACAAAATATTAACACATCAAAATTCACTTTTGATAAAGAAACAAGAAAAACTTTCAGGAAACATTACTGATAATTTTTTTTCATAAATAGTAACCTTGGTCATAATCTCCATTTATATATTTTCTATTTAGCAATAATATACCATCTCTGCATCAAAATTTCAGTTTAATTGTGACACTCCTAAGCTTTTTTCTCAATTCCACTAATCATTTTCTGGAATCACCCTTCAATTTATCTGCCACCCAACTTGCTCTATACCTCTTTAAGCAGAAATAAACTGCCACAAAAAGGCAGAGAGAATATAAAAAAAATTGTAATGGATATTTTAACTGTTACTGTTGGGGGTTTTTTGGCATTCCTCAAAGAGCATTTTCAATGCCAAGTCAGCCTATTAATTCAGCAAAGCATGCAGACACAGCATAAAACATCTACTCTTCTAGAAAGCATCATGAAAACGAGTCACAAAGGTTTAATCAGATAGGTACTTAATTCAAGGAAATTCTTCTGTTAAAATCTCAGATGTCTGATTTTTAAATATATATATAACTACTGTAATTATTGTTCTTACATGATATTTTTTATTAGAGACCGAAGTGCCTAAGGTTTTATTCTTAAGCTTCTGTTTATCTATTCATTCATCTCTAAAATAGGTGAATTCTACTTTTGCTTATATTTTCATATAAACCTTTGATCTTATTCTGAAAGTATAAGCCTCTAGGGGAAGCCAGGATCAACTACGCTGATTAACCGAAGGCAGTGCCAAAGCATTTAAGGCACTGCAGGTATCTGTCTGCCAACATATTTTCCACATGATGCACATACATTACTTCATTAGTATTCCATAAGCAACCGAAGAGAGAAAAGACCTCAGTGCTCACGTAATACTTTAAACTCTTTTACATGTGTAAGAAAGGAACACATTTACAATTAACTGATGAAGTATTCCTGATTAACTCTAGATTCCTGTGAAGTATCAATCTTGCCAGTTCATTTCCCTTTAATTTCAAGTGGTAAAATACATACTACAATATTCATGGAAGGTAGTAAAAGAAATTTAATATTTGTTATTTTAAAAAAAAGGTAGATGATAATTCCTGAAAGAGATCAGTCATTAGCTTAAAGTAAAACTCAAGCAGTTACCAGTCTAAGGAGATCCTTACCCTTTTGCAAAAGAGAGCCAATACATACAAGGAAAATTGACAGGTATTATTTTAAATATTAGAAAATACCCAGAAAATACACAATCAGAAGAGAGATAATTTTTCATCCACCTTTCCTGAATTCTTCCCCAAGAAAATTAATAGTTTGGCACTTGAGCAATAAATTTAAGCCCTGAATTGCCAGCCAGATTATGAGCAATATAGACACCAAAATCAAACTGAAGTAGAGCTGTGCTCAGTAACAAGGGGCAGTGGGAGGGAGTCACATCCTTGGTGAATATTTGGCATTGTAATGTTTCACAAGAAAACTTCTGGTTTCCACACTTTTAAAAAACAGTGGAAACTATTCTACTTAAAAGCATTAAACTGCTTCTTAATGAGGTGACTTAGTCCCAAACAAGGACAAAGTGGATTGATACCATTTGCAAGAGGAGCTCAGGGCAGGACACAATACTGTCACCCTCTCCATGCTCAGAGATGCTTTACTCTTTCAACTGAATTTAGAAAAAGAACTGGACCAAGACTCATAAACTACTGAAGGAGACCATTATTCATGCCAAATACACAAAGCCAGAACATAATTTAGACTGAAGACCACTGTTGTCTAATGAATAAGATGAAGTCTCATATGAATCAAAATGCAGAGCTTACATAACTAGTTTTCCAGCACCAGTACTACTAAGGGACCCCTAATAATCCACAAAGCCAGAGAGAAGTTCTAGATCAGACAGGAAAACCCGTGTCTACCTCCCAATAAACAGGCTTACACCTGTAAACAGCTTGGGAAGGGGGAAAATAGCCTTTAGGACCACAGGTTTGGGGTCAGTTGTTTATTTTAGCATTGCTTATGTAACCAAATACAAATATTTTTTACTTCAAGTCTTTTGCTTATTTAGGAAAACAAAAGCTTAGTTAAACACTTTTAATACTTTGTCTTCCTGTCCCAAAAGAAGCTTTGAGACAGGAGACATTAATATTACAAGAAGCACTCTGTCATTAACATTTTTCTTCTTAAATTCTCTTTTTATGCACTGCAAAGCTTCAAGCAAAATTATTTTAACTTTAGTTGAAGAATAAATGCATCAACATAAAATCTATTGTGTGAGTCTTTGCCTTTTCAACCCAATCTCCTCTAACATCCACTACTCCACAGCTGAAATTACTGTAGTTGCACACAGCCATGCACAGACATGCTACTAACCATGAAGTCTGCCAGCACAGACTTATCCTTATTTTCTAGATAGAAATGTGTTCCTTATTTAACAAATTCATAAGCCAGAAAGTTAAAGAAAATGTTATTATGAAACTATGTTTTACTGGAACCCACCAACAACCACGGAACTTCACACTTAACTTGCAAACATTCCATAGCTTCCCAAATATCCTTATTTCCCTCTGTTTTTGAAGCAAAAAGTTTGGTTCATTTCTAAGTGCTGCCTCTCTGTCTAGACTACATACTACCGAGCTGCACTACACATCACCTGAAAGGCACAGCACACAACTCCTAGCAAACTCATTTGGTTTGTGCTTCATCATGCCACTGTAGCCTTACCAAAGCAAGAGTCTGAGCTTTCTGCAAGCCATATACTTCTACAAAGCTCAGTTTTCTTTTAACATACATACTTTTTAATATGGCAAAAAGCACACTTTTACTCTTGAAACTGGGAAAGGTAAAAATAAAAAATAATAAAAAAAAGGGATTTCAGCTAAAAGGTAAGGTACTTGAAAACAGTAGGGAGCATACAGGTAATTTTTTGAAAAAAGCCTGCTGCATGCTCAACTATCAAACAACTGCCAGCTAAATTTTGGCTATTTCTTTATTTTTAAAAATTGTCTGGTTTAATAAAAAATTCTAGACTGGAAAATTCTGAATGCATTTAAACTTTTATTGTGCAGTACTTCACGCTGTTCATCATACCACTGTAGCCCTAAAAAGCAAGAATCTGTGCTTTCTGCAAACTGATACTGCTATATGACTGGGAAGTTTGCTTTCATTATTCATATTTTTTATGACTGCAGCAGCAGTTGCTACAGCAATTATTCCAGACACTCTTGGACTCAGGATTTCACACAAAGAATATCTCTCAAGCTTGCAACTAGCTGATCTTCAATTATTATTTGAGATTTCCCATTAAAAGTTGCAAGCAAGCACAGGTAGTGCAGAAATTTTCATTCAAATTATCAGATATTCTAACAGACAGCTTGGGATTTTGTGTGATGTTCTACTTCCATATTTTCCAAACATCCATAAAGCAGAAAATCTGATAGTGCAGCCTTCTTCCATTATTGGATTCACCCATTTCACAGCACAGCTATAGGCTGCCAGCCCAATTCTTCTCTGTTCTCAACAGATTGCTGAGTATCCCTCCTGCACAGTGATCTTGTGTACTGCTCAAGAAAGATGAATAACTGAGTTGATAACAGAAACAGAAATAGCTTTTTCCATAAACAACCTCACAGAATTAGGATTAATGCTTTGCCATTCTTACGTAGTTTTGAGGATCAACAGCAAAACAAATGTGAAGCACCGACCTGTGCCTATCTGTTGTCAGGCATATTCTTACAAGAGTTGTATCAGTTACATAGCCACCACCATGAACAAACCTATTTCTGCCCTCATTGCTCCCCCAGGTCTGCCAAAACAAATATTTGTGTCCACATCATGAATTAGTTCAATAAACTGATGTAGCATCTTACCTTCCCATCCCCTAAAGAAACACGGAATTTTCACCTGCACTACCCTGTAACCATGCAAGTGTTTATACCAACAAACTGGCTAGGACAGGGAAGGGTGAGAAGAGGAATACACTGTTGTAAACAGAAACTATTTATGCCAGTGCTGCTATAAAAAAGGCAATTCATTAAATACCCTCTCTATTTAGAATTCACTCAGTGTAGTTCAGTTACACACACAACCAAGTTAGGTTCAACAATTCCCCCTACCCTTCATGTATTTAATTTTCAACCTATTCCCTATCCAAAGCTTCATTTGCATTTAATACTGATACTGCTTCAGCTCTCTGTCTGCCTCCTCCGGAGTGATGTTGCTATTATAACAAAGCAAATTTGGTATCTACCTGCCACCCAAAAGGCAGCCCACTCCCATCACCACACCTTCCAACCTCTACTTGCCGGGCACTCATTAGGGGAATGAAACCAACAGGAAGCTATTCACTGTCATTATAAGTGCCTATCAGCTACACCCTTTTAAACCTCTGGATACAAATGCAAACAGGCTTTAGAGTCGGGTCCATCAGTAAGACCTGGAGCCAGCTATTTCTCAACCCTGGCCTGAATCTGATCAGCTATGGGCATTGTTAGCACTGCATACAAATGCCTCTTCCTAGAACTGGGACAATACAGAACTATTTTCCCTTTGTTTCCAGGTGTTCCAGCTGACTCCCTGTCCAATATGAGCCTCTGTAGTTCCCAACCAGGTTTCTGAACTGTATTTAATATTATAGATGTTTTCTGTTACATGCACATTCTGCTTCGGTTCTAAACCCTCTTTGTCCATATGGGCCATGCTTACTGACAGAGGTGACAGACCCTGTAGCCAATTTCTTTAGCTATGCAGACCTATTAAGTTATTTCCCTCTCTGCCTTCATCTTATGCTGCAGTCTTGAATCAAAGTATCCAGAAGCTGGCACACAGCCATCACATTTAAAAGAGCAGCCTAGACTATCATTATGATTAAGCACAAAGCAGTGTAATTCTGTGCTATTGCTGAAGCAGTCACCAACAGAAAGCAGGAGTCAGCTTTCCCTACACTAGAACACAAAGTGTTTTACTTTGTTCTCTCTAAACAACTAATTTCTGACTACTTTCTTCTTACAGGGAAGAATGCTGGAAGCACAGAACCTGGAACGAAAAGTTTCTTACCTGCTCTGCAGGACCGAGACTGACAACATACAGAAGCAAGATTTGTGCATCACAAATAAATTATGGTACACAAGATAATAACTGGATTGCAAATCAAATGCAGACAATTTTCAAAATCAACAGAAGAATGAGAGAAGATGGCACATACACACAGCTGGGCTATGGATAAACCATGGATACCAACAGCAACAATAATCTCCACTGCTGGTCCTGCACGCTTTTACAGGATTTCAATGCAGCTTTTCCAAAAGAGCAAACATGAAACTTATAGCAACCCAGCTACACAAGCTGGACCCCAGCTTTTAGTGTTCTGGCAGCAGCTTTGCTTCTTTGAGTATTTAGGCAAACAAGTAGTTTATTAGTTTCAGATGGTCTGCTGATGTGACTGAAGTTAATAACAGATGCAAACCTTTCCAGGATGGGCTTACTGTTAGAGAAACAAAACAAAACAAAAAAACTAACCATAAAGCTTAAAAGCTTAGCATTTAGAAACACTTTAGTCACTCATACGTGTCAACAGCCTATGAATCTTGGGTTTAGTACTTTAAGTTATTAAGTACTATTGAAGCTGTTAGCACAGGTTTGGTTTTTTTAACTAAAACGAAATTTGAAAATATTACAATCTTGCACTCTGTCCTGAGGGTAAAGGTTTCTTGTCTAACATCTTATGCCAATTACATATGACTAAAAATAAATATTACTACACATAACAAAACTAAAGCTCCATTCGAACATATTATAAAGTAGAAATCTGATTCAGTCTTCATAGCACAGGGCCATAGAGGCAAAGTAAGAACTGTTTTCACAAAATTGCATAGAAATAATGTTAAAACCTTGACCCATAGGATCCACGTGGCAAAGTTGAAGCTGAAGCAGTTCATTTATAATAAACCCTGGTACTTTTATGTCTGCAACTGCACAATTGCTATCTCCACCTCACTCACTAGGCCCTTTTATTTTCTTTTTTCCTCCATGCCAGAAAATAACAAATTCTTATGCAAACCTTCTCTAGACTCACACCAAGAATAATCCTTTAAAACTCTATAAAACCAGTTGTCCAGGAAGCACAGCAACGCCTGAGCACTAAACTAGTTTTTATTTCCAAGTTACTACACAATCATACAATTTTGTTTATATACACATTTAAATACTTGGCTATTTGATTCTCTCTCTACAGTTCAAAATCCAAGCACATAGTACCCCACGTCATTTCTCTGCAATATAAACATATTTCCCTAAGTTCTTTCTAAGCCTACTTAGATTTCAACATAAACTCAACTTTTTCTTGTTCCAACATTCTCTCTCTCCCCCTGTTTATTTATCTGCACACATCCCATATATATATATATATGTGGATTTTATAGAATGATTTAAAACATTTGATCTCAAATATATTGAAATCCAATCCAGCTCAGTTAAGATAAGGAAATGAGAAACTGTTCTTTATTGAAAAATGTTTTTCTTGAATATAACTTTTCAAAGACACTATTTCACATGAGTTAAACTAGGAGATCATTAGCCTTCCCAAACAGAAAAGTTTCAAATATCTGAAACTTCATATTAGAAAGTCAGAAAGCATATTCAGTACAGCACCCTTACAGTTCTTTATCTGAAACACAGACCTTGAAAGAAATTGCAAGTGGTAAAACACCAGACATAGCAAAATACAAATACCAAAAAAACCCTGGAAACAACATGTTAACATTTTTTCATGACAATCCTTTTTCCTGTATGTAACCAACCTTCTATTCTGTCCTCAAGATCCTAGATTAAGATTTTTCTTCATGTACTCAAAATGCCAAGTACTTTGGTTTTTAGACAACAAAAGTGCTAACATTAAAAGTTGTTTGGTTTGGTTGGGGTTTTTCCTATGGAAGAGTCACGGCACATTTCCAACACAAGTGGAAATTTTTGAGACACCATTCTAAATACATAGGTGTTTTAAGGATACAAAATGTTTCATTTAAACACACCTACATAGACAACTTGTTATTGCCACAGTCTCATTATCAGAAGTGCTAAACCTCATTGAAACCCTCTCTCAAAAAAACATTTCACAGCATGTGACATTTCCACTTAAACACCTGAAACTATTACCAACTATTACAAGCAAGAAAACCCCAAAAATCTTACCCTAAGTCTGACTCAGTAGACCGTAGCCCTAGCAGCTCTAACCATGGCAACAGATCTTACACAAGAAAAATCTCACGATGATGTATGATATACATTCTTTACCACTTGACTTTTCACCCCCACATCTTATCAAACCTTGGTTTTCAGTCGAGACACAATGACAGCAACATGTTTTCCTAGTGTCACTTGCTAATGCTGATGTTCTCTTTGCTGAACAGCTTTGTAAGGTTTACCTGCTTGGGTGAAGTTGTATTCTATTCAAACCCAAATCACCCCTTCTTCATACAGCTGCTAAATACTAAGGTATTACATGCACACAGAAAATAACATCTAACTCCTTTCCTAGATTTCCTAAGAATATTAAAAGAAATTAAATTCAAAGTGCAGTATCTAGTTTACAAAAAATATATTTTTCTCAAAGTGATATTTAGAAACAAGATGACCAAGTGATTTACCACAGTCCCTGCTCTGAGTATCAGTGGGATCCTGATTACAGTGCTAAACAGCATACTGCAAGCTACCTACTGGCAACAGTTGACTGCAAATAATTAAAGTGAGATCAGAAAGAGATTTATAGATGTGACTAAAGGAAAAAATAATTTCACAGTATGTATTACATCTAAAGGCACTAATTAACATAGCAGCATTTCCATTTATCTCACCACCAACAAAACAATTGCCTTGCTGTTTGCAGAAAATAATTTGAAAGCTATTTCTGAATGGAGAATTAGAAAATTTGGTTCAGTCTTCAGTTTATAAAGACTGACAAAATATATTTCTGAAGAGGTAATCCCTCAAACCTATTTATTTAATACCAGTGAAGAAAACAATAATAATAATAATAATAATAGATTGCTTCTGTTTTAACAGGCTGCAGATCTCTTTTGATTTGGGCAAAACTGAACCCAAACTATAATTTATATTTGAACAGTTTCACTGTCATCCCTTACTTCCTCCTCTATTGAATGTGTCCTTGTCTGTCACAGAGTGAATTGGACAGGGCTTTCCAGTTTGCAGGTATCCAAAATTCCCATCACCTTTTTCTAATAGGTATTTAAATTTCAGGTAATTGGGTAATTCTAAAGCAACTGTTGCAATAATTTTTGCATCAACGAGATAATAATCTTATTTCTTCTTGTATTCCTGAAAGTCTTACCTGTAAATTTAATCAGGCTTCTTAGATTAACTGATAAAGCTACTCCTGTGAATTAAAAATATGTAACTCTTCAAGGATCTTTTGCTAGAAAAACTTCAATTTTTTATATCACTTTAGTCGGTGTAGTTTGAAAAATAAAGAAAAAATACCTAAGCACAAGCAGTGCTGTCCTTGAAAACTGAAAACTTGCTTCACAATTGCCATTTTGGAAATAGAAGGGTAAGAAATCATAATCATCATTAGAAAAAACATCTCTGATGAAGTTTAGCGTGAACTTAAGAGCAAGCCATCGAGACATTCAAGTACCTTCCCTAAATCCTTACTAGATATAATTGCCAAGCATCGAGAGTATTTGACAGAACTAATTCCATTAAAGGACTTCGGTAATGTCTTCCTCTTCACACTCTTCAACGCAAGAAAAATGCTCGCGATAAACATCTCTCCGTCTCTCCTCCTCAAAGGAAAACATTCCCTAAACCGTCAAAACCATTAAATTTTTTTTATCTGTTTGGGTTTTTTTGTTGGGTCTTCTTTTTTTTTTTTTTTTTTTTTTTTTTTTNNCTCCGGGCGGGAGCCGCTGCTCGGGTCGGGTCGAGCCGGTCCCTCCCTGCGCACAGGAACGCGCGGGGGCAGCGACCCCCACCCCCGGAGCGCTGCCTGCTGCCGGAGAGCCGCTCACCTCCCGGGATGCCGCTGCCCCTGAGGCGTCCCGTCCGCGTCCGCCTCCTCCTCCTCCTCCACCTCCTCCATGGTGCCGCTCCACCCCCTGCGCGGCGGCTCCGCGCCTCTCCAGCAGGAGCTGTTGAGCGGCTGCCCCCCTGCCCAGCCCGACGCTGAGGGCACCGCACGCTGCAGGCAGCAGCTCCACAGCGCCCTGCTCCCCAGCATGGCGCGGCAGCGCCGCAGCAAGATGGCGGCGGGGGTGGCCGGCGCTGGGCTGCCGGCCCTGTGGCAGTCGTGGCGGCCAGACCCACTCGAGGCTCCGGGCTATGGCGGGGCAGCGCCACAGCTGCCAGCGCGTTGCTGTCGCTGGAGGCCGTACTGCTCGTCGGCACCGGTGAAAGGGACGCGGTTGTTTCTGCTCCTGGCCGGCTCCAGGGGTTGCTTAACGCTGCCCGCAGTTTAACATCGGGAGTACGAGCGTGCTCTCGCCACTTGGTGTTGCACTGAAAAGTTCCCTAACTCGGTTTTCTCAGAAACCTGAAGCAGTGCCGCCGTCACCGGGGGTACCAGCACCCACAGGAGGTCCGGGGCCCGAGAGAGGGGAGCGGGTCAGCCCACCCGCCCCGGCCCTGCCTCCCCCTGGCCATTTCCCCCACGGCGGGAGGTTAAAACTCGGGCCCGCGTTTCTTCACAGTCTTCACGATTCCAGCCATCACCTCAGCCCCTGGCTACACCTGTGAGGAGGTCACAGTGGGACATTTTCAATCTTTCATTATTTAGGTACATAAGATAATGGAAGGTGAAGGACAAAGTTAAACGGCTGTAATATGGAAAAAGTAAGTAGCAGCAGTATGAAATCTAAGACTGGAACTCTGATAACATATTTATGTGCATTTTATCTTGAAGCTCAGGAATCAATGCCCAGTTTATTACTGAAGCAATCTTACCTGTGTTCAGAGGCCAAGTTCTAAAGGTAGGTCTGTATTGGGAAGCTAGAAATACGAGCCTTACTTATCTTTGATCTATTATTCTCTGAGTTTCTGTAAGGCAGAGGAAAGCTACTATGCAGTTATGTTGTTCTGTACAAGGAGACACCTATGTATCAGGTGCTAATGGTCCAGCAGATTTGCTGACCTTTGCCAATGGAAAATCCTAATTTATTTCTTACTTTTTGCTCATCTCACCTGACACTTCCTGATCAGTATGTCTAATGCTTAGATGGTCTTTTACTCATACATTATTAAACACAAATCTGTATTGACTGAAGTTTTCTGCTGTTACTCTATGGAATCTAAGACCTGTTAAATGTGTTAGATGATAAAGCTGTTCTCCATAGATCTGATCAATGTCCATTAACAGTTGGAAATAATTAGTGCCTATGTATGGAAATCTGTGTAAGGCAGTGGGTAGGCAGGTGCCTATGGGCTGGTAGTAACTGCCAACAATAGCAGCGATGGGATGCTCATCCTACACATAAACTTGGTATCCTCTGGTAGGCAGACCTGCCTCCACATGTCATCTGGAAGTGGTTTGTATGTCACCAGTGCTGCAAAAGCCATGCTTCAGGATGCTGTGAGCTAGTAAATGCATTTTGTCAGTACTAAAAATATGGGTGTCAACATTTGGAGGCTATAAGTAAAGACAAGTGACTGTGCAGCATGCAGTTTTCATTTTGAAAGGGAAACATCTGTTTTCTGGTATAACTGGTCTAGATTTATATGGTTGTTCAAGTAATTTCTGACACTGCTAGAAGTGTATATCAACACCTGTTAGCTACTCTGCCACACCATTTTGCTCAACATGAAAAATTCAACTCTGAATTGAGGTACTCTTCAATAGAACCAGAGTTATAAACTAGTTTCCTGTTTCAGTATTCCCATCAGCTAACTAAAATCTTGTTTTAATCCTGCTCCTTTCATAGCTTTTGGTTTTTCAATGTCTTTTGCACACAAACACAACTAAACTCAGGAATATTCCCAATGGGATCTCAAGCTCAAGCTAAACCCAGAACAGTTATCTCTGCCTTTTAATGTACTCCAGCCATGCTAATGTACTCTGAGGACTGACAATAGGATACTGCTGGAGTTGCCAGAAGTTACTGCAGATGGGAAGGTTGCAGCCATCTGTCCATGAGGTAAGAGTTTTTTGCTTGGCACCTAGTCTTAAGAAAGGGAGTTTTAGTAATTTTATTTTTCTTTCAGTGGAATACATTCCTGGTGTTTTTGCTGCTCAGACTGGCCCTATATGTTGTCTACTACATATGGAAGTAAAAAATATTTGGGACCTTCTTTGTACTGCAGAGAGGCACAGATACTGACAATAGCAAAGTGAGGTTATTTGGGGGTCAGGGTATTTTATTTTCTCACAGTGAAATGTAACAGCTGAAACAATAATTTTTATTGAAGATGTTTTTGGGGTATAGAATTTCATTAACCACTCGGAAAGATAAGTTCCTTAACATAGCTTAATCTGCTTAATGCAACAACCTATATCTTAATTAGAATCATGCAGTTAGTATTTCACTAATTGTATCTGCAGTAGTGTCTTTCCTTTGGAGATAGTGTATACATTAATCATGAGCAGGACAGCTCGACTAACTTGATCATAAAACTTATCCTGATGAAGGGTTTAACCTTTTGTGCAACTGAAGTTTATGAGTGTTTTGTTTAGATCTCTGAAGTGTAGAGTTAATATCTCACCAAGTTTAATTTAGTCAGTTGGCGTAAGCTGTGTTAAAGCAAGTGAGTTACTGTCTTTGGCAGCAACTGAAGCACAATCTGAAGCAGGAAAAGGTAGAAATTTTTATAGTTGAAATTTTTATAGCTTTATAACTGAGACATCTTGACTTGATGGACAATCCTCCTAGATAACAAAATAAAAGTGTTTTACCATCTCTCGATCAAGTCCAAAATCTCTTTAGGCTTAGGCTTGCTATATACTTGGCAATGTTCTTTGTTATAGCACAGATGCAGTTTATCACAGCAATAAAGTACACTTGCTGGAATAGTTTGTGCTGGATCTCTGAGTGAAATAAACTATCATAGCAAAGAAGTTTTTCACAGCCCTAATGTAAGTTAAAACGAAATTTTTACTAGCATAAAAATTTTTGCACCAAGTGAAATTCTTCTAGGCTAGAAATTCTCTGGGCAAAACTGGCCCATATTGGGACACAATCAAGAAGCCTAACCTACCCCTTTAAATTACAGTGTGAAGAGGAACCCACCCTTACAGCATCCAACTTGTTTTGGAGAGAAGGGAGAAGAGCTATTTGGCACCTGTTGCAGACAGAGGGAAGCAGAGTTTCAAATCATTTGGATGTTAAGTTACCCAGTGAAAGAAGGTTGCACAATCAGCTTTTTAATGTATATATGTGTATATATATGTATTAAATGCTTTGCAGTTATGTTTAATCAAACCATTAAATTCCCTAATTTGCAAAATTGATATATAAGCATTATACAATACTTAATTATATTACTGTAAATGTTATGTTTACCCTTATAAATCCAAACCTCTTATGTGATAATAGAATTTGGCAATCCTTGGGACTAGAGAAGGAACTCACAAACTACTGTAAGAACAAAACAAAATGTGCTTCTGAATACCAAGTGAGACCTTCTGTGCTGCCTAGCTTGTACTCTTTGACTTCTGCTTTGGGAACAAAATGAGGAGAGAAAATAAACTGGAACCATAGGAGAGATATTTAGATGGTCTTAATCTATTAACGGGCCAGGAGGATTCTTCAGCCCTGACACCAAATCCTGCCATGTGTGTGTTTTCATAGAGATAAACCTTCCTAGCCTTGAAGAGCAGGTGGCTGCATCAATATTGCTGTTGAAAGTCTCTCCCAGCCCACACTAATCCCGGAAACATGCTTGGGCACTGCCTGGGAAAAAGCTGTCTGGCACCAGCCCAAACACGGGTAACAGTGGTGCTAGAGATTAAATAGTTATTAAACTGTAGCAACATCCATGCCTATGCCCTAGTTTACTGAACAGGTCTAGCCTTAGACAACACCTGATTTTGAGACTTAACCATGAATCTCAGGGGAAATTAAAACTGTTACACTTGTTTCCAAAGTCGGTGAAGCTGTGCAGTGTCATTATGAACAAGCACTACCTTGACATGATGCTGTTACCAATGTAACATGATCTTGCATAATATTTTGCAAAATTGCTATAATTGAAATGTGTTTAGGAAATTCAATTACAGTGTCTAAGAGGCCTGATCAAACCCAGATCTTTACCTTTTTGCAACTGAGTTTGTAACTGGGCAAGAGATACAGTAACAAGTTTGATAAACAGGTAAAAGACATTCTGCATGTACAAAGGAGAAAAAAAGAGTATGTTGGGTAGCTCTTAAAATAGTTAGGTTGTTATGAATGTCTTCACTTTTAATTGTGAATTAGAAATTGTAGAATATTGTGCTGCTTTTGTTGCAGGCAAGATGATGACAAATTGTTTCTTTGCATCTAAATGCATTACTTAAAAATGTCCCTTGTCATTTAAGACTGATACTAAAGTGGATTGAGTTTGTGACTATCCTTTATTTAAAAGAGCATTTCTTATGCCTGGTGCCATGGCTTGCATGTGAATGTTGGCAAGTGCTAAGAACTCAACTATACCCTCTCGTTTGATTTCTGGTATGACCAGATCACCATCTGTATATGTAGTGATCTTATTCTCAGGCTATTTATATCTCTGCAGTTTCAGTTTTTGTGGCTTTCAGAAGTATTTGGCTCTATCTGTGCTTCTGTTTACCACAAAACAAATGGGTTTCTGTGAGGCAGATGCACATCATCTGACAGCCCTGATATTGGGTCTCAGTGGGTCTTTACAATGGTCTGGGTGCCTTCTTGGGTGTGAATGTAGCCTTTAGGCAAAGGGAGTGCTTGTCCTAAGTCCTCCAAATGTGGGAGGAAAATCCATCCTGCCAACTTCCTTGTTTGGCATATGGTTGGTCTGCAAAATGAGAGGGCAACTGCCCTGGCAGTACTGCAAAGTGCTCAGAGAGGAACAAGATGGAAGTGCATAGGAAGGGAAGGAGGCATGGCATGAGAGTGTAGAAGAATATATTCTTATGGATGTCATGGTGGAAATATGCTGGCTGGGCTTGTTCCTTGTTCCAGGCTGCATACATCTGCAGAAGGATATCTCTGCTGCCTGAAGTGGATGCTGATAGAGTACACAGGCCTGCACTGTCACCAGCAGTGTCCCAAATAGGTTGCCCTCAGGATGATTTTGAGTGCAGGGGTAGAGTAATGAGCTGATAATGGGTGTGTGATGAGTCAATCCAACCATTTATTCTACATGCTTTGTAGGAGCTGTCTATAAAGCTGCAGAGTGTTAAAATTTTCATTTTCTTTTCATGTTTGAACATAACATCTTTGAAGTCTTACAGACAGATAATGGTGGTGGTTCACAAATATTTATTTCCTGCTAAACAGTGGCACACCCATTTGGTAATCCTAGGACACAGCTTATTTGAATTCACTGTCTCATTTTTTAGTTGAAAGGTGATGTAATACAACAATGCAGAATAAAACTGGTGAAGGTCCTGGAAGAACTGGGGCAACTGTTTACTCACTTTCAGAGCACAAATGGAAAAACAAAGCCACATAAAACCATATAATTATATATATATACATATATATAAAATTATATAAACAGGCTTTTTTTTTTTTTTTTCAGAAAGAACAAAGCTAAGCTTGGCATTCTGTTCATTTTTATTCACTGGTCTGTAGTTTCAGTCTCCCAGCACAATAACCTGAGCCCACTGCTCTCCATCCCTTCCATGACATCTCTCTGGGGAAGAGGCAGTGTGTGCTGTGGTTAAACCAGTCATATGTGCAGGCAGACTGGCCAGCAAGTGCACCTGTACACTGCCAACTGGCTCATGCTAGGATACTACATGCTGCTGTGTTCTACCTCCTTTTCACATTGTTGGGGAACTAATTTGAGTCTCCTTCCCATATCCAGATACTAGTGTTAAAGAAATTTATGGGAACTTTGTTACTTTGGGCTATACTAGGCTTTCTTCAGGGCTGTACTATTAAATGCTGTAAGGCCTTGGTCTCTTGACTGACTAGAACAGATGCCTTTGGAACATCACTAAGATCCCATCAAACACATTTTCTTTTGGTGTTTACTTGCTATGAAAACTAGGCTGCAGGGAAAAGGACAGATGCATACCAATGTTTCTCCACAGTATGAACTAGGATGTAGCCGAGTTGTCCACCTTTACTAAGAAACTGGGGGATGCTCTAAAATTTCCTAATCCACAGAAAGCCCTTGAAATTTCTTTTCTTGTTTTAAATATCATTGTAACTAGCTGACTCGTTTGACAGAAGCCACAGAGCATGGTTTCACAAGAAACCTAGTTAAAGTTAGGTAATGCTGGTGGCATTGTAACCAAAAACTTCTGCATAACATCAAAGAAGTCACTTTTTTAGATTACAAAGAAAAATACCTTGTGAAATGGAAAACAAGAAAAAAAATTCTAAGTCATGTAAAGTTTCTATAGGGAAATATAAGGTGTAGAACAATGAAGATCTGCTCTGTAGACAGAGCTTCCTTGTGATTTCTTGTAGGTATTCAGAATCATGGACCATCCTTTTCCTTGCCTTCACAAACATTTTTTTGGTACCTTTATTATGCAAGCATCATAGAAATACAGGGCTAGAAGTGGCTTCAGGAAATTCCATAGTCCAAACCACTACATTCAATGAAGATCTTTCATAACTGGAGTATTATTTTAACTGTCAGCACCACGTGCAGGCATGCTATGTGTTACATGAATCTGCTTTTGGCTGCTAAGCAGCTGCTCTGGCACTAATGGAAACTGCTGGGTTCCCAGGCTGACCTGGGTACCCTGCTATTGCTCTCCTGAAACGAGTCTGAAACCTCCTCTTCATCCACAGCTCCCAGGAAGGAGAGAGAAAAGAAAACTGCTTTGGTTTTAACAGCTGGCACTGAATAGAGAGTTATAAATAAATGGAAAAAAAGAGTGAGGACATGTGACTAAAGTCACTAAGGTCACTTTGTGGTATGCCAACAGATGAGCAATGCTCCAAGTGGCATCTGACAAAATGTTGCACTGAATGTGTACACATGATGATGATGATGTTAAAGGAGGCTCATTTGAACTGGGATTCAGGGGGATCCTCTATTTAAATCCTGCCCGAGCCACTGACAGGCTGCATGACCTTCTAGAATATGCTGAGCTCCGTGGGTCAAATTGCAACTAAAGTGATTACAATGGAATTATTCTGAGAATGAACTTGATTTCTCAGACATCAGTCAACACAGCTGGTTCACTGAATAAATTAAAGTAAGCAAGCATAAACATCACTGGAATATAGAGGCATCTAGGCTAAAGCTTTTAGTTTTGGCAAAGCTGGAACAGAAAATGCATAAATAATGGTTCATGGTGGTTTATTGACAATGTAAATTCTATGAAGGTACCAAATTGCAAAAGTGCCATTGTTTGGTTTGGGTTTTTTTTGATTTAACTAATATGTGTGTTATTTATAACTTGGGAAATGACTGATACCTCTTCTAGTATCCTGGCATAGATAGTTTTTCTTAAAATAGATAGTTTCCCTTAAAAAAAAAAAAAAAAGACACACATATAGTGCAGTGCTGCACAGTGGGAGTTCCCCTAGTTTCTGCAGAATCTCTACAAAGGTAAGAGTAAGTTTCTTTAGAGCTGAAATTAACAAGTTAGATCAGGAGCATGTTTTCAGTTCTCCTTGGCACCAATCTCGATGTCTGTGTACCTGTGTCACTAGGAGAACTTTCAAGAGATTAGAAAGTCAGCATAAACAGACCAAGACAAAACAGTGGTTTACAGTGTAATTCCAAGAGATGTTCTCCAGCATTGATGACACTAAAGGTTCTTCTCTTATCCTTGCCATTCTTGTTATTTAAACAAAAAGAACAGTTACAAATAGAAGGGCTCTTTTATCCCACCTAGTCATGTGATTTAAGTTTAAAAAGTGTTTACAAAATACAAAATAGAACAACTTAAAAAATTATGTTCCAGTTTCATGTATGCTATCTAATTCTAGATAAAACAAGACTGAGATGCAACAAATAGGGAGAAAAATACTTGGCATAATTTTAGAAAACTTGGAGAGGTGACACTGGTACATTTTACTGTCCTTTTAAAAGCCAATTTAGTAATGAGGACAATGGAGTTGCTTCTCTCGACATTATTAAAAAAGATATCTGAGAGGGCTTTTATTTCATCCTCTTGCTTCAGAACAGAATCCACTATGTATAATCAGCTCCTGATATATTTGTTCAAACTGACCTTGAAAAGTTGCAGCCATGCTGTTTCTTCAGACCTCTCCACAGTGAGCTACTGCATAATATTCCCTACAGTTAAAAAGATTTTTGTAAAATATAACTTAAGTCTTCATGTTACAATTTAAGGCTATTACTTCTTGCCATACATGACATGAAGAACAGTTTGTAGCTCTGCAATACTTTTTATATTTTTGAGAACTGAGATCATATCTTTTCTCAGTCCTCTCATTGCTAGACTAAACAAAAGAAACCTTTCCATTTTACCTCATGGGTCACATTTTCTATACGTCTGAAAACTAGGTGGCTCTGCTGTGGTTTCTTTATTGGTCTTTTTTCAAGTGAGATGCCCAAAAATGGATATTGTACTCCAGCTGAGGTCTTATCAGTGCTGATTTGAACAGAACCTTTCTTCACGTGTCTTTTATAGGGTTCTTTATACACCCCACTGTGAAGTCTGCTTATTTTATATCAGTGAGACAACACTGGCTTGTTCAGTTTATCAGGCAATGCTACCCCTAGATGCTTTTCTAAGGGCTGTGCTGCTTACCAGTAACCCTCCATCTCCTTCCTGTGCAGCTGATTGGTCTTAAAAACAATACCTTACATCTTTCCATCTTCAACCACATCCTGTTTTTTCAATACCTTTCTCTGTTTTGTTGCCATTTTTAATTCTGATGTTTATCTTGTGACATGATGTAGGTGTGCACTCGTGCCACTCAGGCCACTGCATGAAGACCATGTGGCAGATTGAATTTCCTGTCTCCTGAGGAAAGGCCATGCATCCTCATGAAGGGAGGTGGTGTGGTCAGAACGAGCACAATTCATGCATGCCATGACCACTCTGTCCAATTCTATGTGGTTCTCAGGAGAAGACAAAAAATAAAAAAACAGGGCATAAGATGAGGGAATTTTCAGGGAAAATGTAATCTGATACCTAGATAAATCCAGAGTATTTCCTTAGCTAGCCATTCTTGCTTCCTGCAAGACCAGGTTAAGACCTTATAAAGGTATGAAGCACTTATTACTTCTCATTAATCTGCAAGGCCTGTGTCCCTGTTCTGGAATCTTGCTTTTAATAGGTGGGTTTTGTGGTTTGTGTTTTGTTTCTTTCTCATAAAACCACATTACCTTTTGCATGCCACCACAGGATTATAGAATAATTTTATTTGAAAGGGACCTTAGGAGGTCTCTAGAGTCCAACCCCCTGCTCAAAGCAGAGTCAGCTATCAGTTCAGATCAAACTTTATTCCACTGGATTTTGAAAGCCTGCAAGAGTGTAGAGGTTGCAAGCTCTTTGGACAGACAGTTCTGTGGCTTGACTGAGCTTTTCACCTCTCATTTCAGCTTGTGCCCATTTTCTGTTATCCTCCCACCATGTATCACTGACCTCATCTTCCTGATAATCTCCTCTTTGCTATTGTATAGATGCTTATGAATACTTTTCCCCCTCTATTTTTGTCAAAAAGAACTAATAGGCAAAAAAATGTCTTTCATGAATTCCTGAATTTTGGATGCTCCCTTTTTTCCATTTGCATTCTTGAACATTTCCTTTCTTATTTAACTTGCACATTCCTTATTTAGAGGGGGGATGAAGCAGTTGCTTCTGAGACCTAGCAGTTGCCTTCTGAGAAATTCTGAGAACTAGTAGAGAATGGTTAAGGAGTAGTATCAGGCTGACACAATTTAGAATATTTAATTTATCTAAGCTGTCTTTATTTGTTTTTTCCCTTTTCTATCTGGAAGTCTTATTCCCTTCTCTAACTTTCAAATCAAAGCAAGGCATCATAGACCTATTGGTTTGTGTTGGAAGAGACCTTAAAGATCATATAGTTCCATCCCCCTTCTGTGGGCAAGGAACACCTTCCACTAGAACATCATACACAAGCATTTGCAGAAGTCAAAGCAAGGAGGTAAAAAAGATAAAATTGGAAATTTTTCTCTACTGAGTGCTGAACACTAGAACAGTCTTCCAAAAGAGGTGGTCAATTCCCCAAGCTTGTCAGTGCTTAACAGGTGTTTGGCCAATGCCCTTCATAACATGCTTTGACTTTTGGTCACCCTTGAAGGGGTCAGGTTAGATTAGATGATTGTTGTAGGTCCCTTCCAACTGAAATATTTAATTGCATTGGATTGCACTCCATTCCATGTTCTGCTTGTGGGTGTCAGCCACCATTTAATGCAAGCCAAGTCATCTGTTTAAAGGCAGGTACTTTGAATTAAATTGAAGTGTCTCATTGACTGTGCTGAACTTTGATTCAGGTCTTTAGAGCTGTTGCCTGTCAAGATTAGATCCTGGTACTTTATTGCAAACTGTGTAGATGGGTTTTCTTTATTCAAATAAACATGATTTGAAGTAGGTTTTATGTAGGCAAAGAAATTCAATCCATAAATTTCTGAGACATATATGGACTTTGCATAGATGAAATAAAAATTGCATGTAAATGCCACATGTTCTTTCTTTTATTTATCCAGAGGCCACCAAAAACTTTGAAAAATAATAAAAGAGAGTAGTCTCAAGAAGCTTTGGGGAGTTTAGTTTCTCAATAAATTACTTGTGATCAACTTATATGTATAGTTATAGTGAGATTGTTCCTAGTGCTTACCATGTAATTCAAAGAGAGCAGATTGAAACATAAATAATTTCACTGGTAGAAAGCCAAGACTTGAAAATATGAGTTATTGTAGCAAAAAATCAAAAGGCAAAGTCAAAAGGAGTAGCTGTAAGATTTGTGCACTCTGCAGCTGCCAGTAAGTTCTAAAGCTTTCTGCTCTTTTTTTTTTTTTTTTTTTAAACCTGGTTTGGGAAAAATATTTCAGGATAAAATAAATTCATTGCATAGTACAAACAAAAAATAGATCTGCCAGCATTAATAGACTAGCAGGATGCCTGGTAGCCATAATCAGAAACACATGAGATTATGGCTAGTGCTTACAGTAGAGCAACCACTGTGCAATAGCATCAATGCAATAACTGCATCCCCTAATAGGCCTATCCCCTACTTCTGTTGAATATTCTTAGTAGCAGTGACTTGGATTCCTTGATTTTTCTGACGTAGTACAGCTCATCTGCTATGAAGACCATGTCATGTTTGAAAATGCCTCTTAGGTAGATCTCTTAAGCCCCTCATATTAACCCAGTTCTTCCTTTTATATACAGTTAAATGGGATTTAGAGAAACAAATATATTCCTGAGGTACACAGGTACTCTCATGCCTCCTGGTTGGTATCTGAAGTTCCAAAGACATATGTGCATATATGTTTAAAGCATACTGGATCCTGATGCATGTGTGTCAGTTTGAATGTGTTCTGGACATTTCAAACTTGCTGCTTTTTTTACAAACCAACTCGTTTACGTGTATGCCCTGAAATTCTTGAATTGCAAACCTGATGATTTTCTGAGCATATCTGACTTGAGTTGTGTGGCTTTGGTGAAGGAGACCAAAGGTATTTTGAAAATTCACAGTAGACATGACATACAGAGAAGACTTGTGCATGTGCAATTAGAAATCTGGCAGCCTGCTTGGAGCTCTGAAGTAGTTGCTGAACATCTGGAAGTCAGTAGAAAAATATAGGAAAGTGGTAGGGAAGAAAATGACCAGCAAAAGCTGTCTCCCACAAGAAAAACTTAGGTCTGGCAATCTGGGCTATAACAGGATTTTATAAAGGCATTAATCATGGACATAAAGCACTGTGGGTTTGAGAAGCTCCAGAAATAGTTTTCTTTAGAGGACTATAAAAAAAGGCCAGTGAATCCAAAATGAGGCTGAAACAAGATCTTCAGCTACATGCACCACTGAACTCAGTGCAATCAGATTGTCACCTTGGAATTTAAAGTTTAAATATCAACTCCAGAACTTTTTAGAACTTTGGTTAGCTGCTTATGTAAGAAGAAAGAGCCAACTAGTGTCATCCTACATTCCTAAAATCCTTCTGCTGGCTTCTCAGGTTATAAAAGCTCTAACTTTCTCTTTGGTAGCCATCTGTCAACACCTCTAGCTTTTCCCTTGATAACTTCTACAGTACGGTTATTATTTCACAAAAATCATCCTAAAACACTGTTGATATAGAGTGTTGAACCATGAATACATACATGCATCAAAAAAAAATTTACTGTACTATCAACACAAGGAAAACTCAAGTCAATGCTTTATTTGTATTTAATTAATAACAAGTACTCAGTATTGACATTTAAGTAAAATGCTGCAGAATTTCCAGCCTGTTGCATTAAAATCCTGGAGGTCCTTGAGAATGTGAATTCAACTTGTGCCCTTGAATAAATACATTGATAATCCGTGTAATATCCTCCAATAATTTAATAAAATATGTGTATCTGGTGTTCAGATAAGGGAAGCCTGGGATTAGCTACTGGCCTGAAGCTCAGGATAACATTTGTTCTGCCTGAAGGAAGCTACCTAGAAGCTGGTTATCTTTAGTTGGCTGACCTAGCCATTTGTTCCTCTACATTCACCACGAGAGAGAATTACCACCTGGAGACATTTTGTTTAAACACCCTAAGAGAGATGTCCCAAGTACAGCAGATAACACAGATTTTGGAAGTGCCTGTTTCCCTCCACTGACTATTGAGAGAACATAGAAAACTGGTTTTACACAGCAAGAGTTGGGTGTGATGAGTGATATCACCTCAATACAGGGCAGGCCTACAGAACACAGAGGTCAGCTAGGACTCAAATTTGGCCCATCTGTAGTGGCATCATGGATTCCAGAGTCTGCATTGTCATGGCAATCAGGCTAACCCAGAAAACTGACTAAGCAGCTGGATAGAACTGTAAAGCCAGATGCTTATACACAGCTAAACCACAACAAGGAACCATGGCAGCTGAAGAAAAACTGCCCTGGATCAATATTATGGGTAAGTCTATAGTCACACTGTGTTAATATCACTATAAAACTACATGGTCTGTAGTTTGTGTTTGCTAATGCCTACTTAAGCATTACCAAGATTAAAGGGATTAGGGATTGAGAAAACAGGGTTTAAGGGTGGAGATAAAAGAGAAAACTCAGTTATCTGGATATTAGTGTAATATGTAACTGCATGTTTACTACGTTATAAGCTGTGACAAGGCACATTAACAGTGTCCTTATGTAACAGCAAATCTGCTCTCCATCCACAGCTTGTTAAGAAAAGCTGCTTGCAGCATTGGTACCTGAATGGTGTCTGAACAGAAGAAGAATGAATCAGAGAATCAAAGAATGGTTGCTGGTTGCTGTCTTGGCTGCCTGATCAGGCAGCAGGTTCTAATATTTTCAGAAATGTCATTAATTTTATTTTTCACTAACTCTGTTAATTTCTATTGAATTATAACAGATGTCTGGGAGACCTTTTAATTATTTTCTGGATAATATATTTTTATAAGATGGTCTTTTCTTAAAATGAGCAAAAAGTTGAAATAGATGTTGGAATTCTGGGAATTAATCCAGTATCAAATCAGAATGCTGATAGAAAACAATACACCTGGATGTGGTTAAAGTCAAAGAGAGGTAAGGAAATACACTTGTATACAATGCTAACAAGAGCAACAAAATCAGATTAATTTCCAAGATTCTTGTTCTGTAATGAGCCTGTTAAAGGGCAAGAAACATATGTTTTACTAAATCAGATTAACTTGCCCACAGAAATTTCCTATTCAGTTTCTGCATCAGGCTAAATCTTCTGTTTATGACATTCATCTTAAAAAAAATGTTGTTGTATACCATCTGAACTCCTTCAATTTATCTTTCTGATAAAAGCCTTCAGAAGTCAGATGTTAAGTTGTTTGGTACTTACTGCCAGGTTCCTCTTTCTTATTTCAGTGCATAAATACCTATGACAAAAAGAACTGCATGTAGACAGGATACTATAATATTCCCTGAAGAAAGTTTTTAATCAGCATCTTCAAAAGAGTGCTCTGATAATGATCAAGTGAAATGTTATAAATCCAGCCAGCAGCCTTTATGTTTAATTCAGACAATCTGCCTTGAAGCTCAAGAGTAGAAAAGACCAGTGTCAGTGGCCTGTAGGCCCTTGCAGTTGCAGCCCAGTGATTAACCATGGGAAAGAAAAGCTATTTACAATTTAATTAGCTGGAGGATAACCTATAGGTAATACTGATAAAAATAATCAGCTAGAAACCAGTGAGCAGCTGCCATAAAAAACAGACAACATAGTGTCCATAAAGTTTGATTTGTATTCTCAAAATAGCTTTATTCACAGAAAACCCCACTCCTCTGAAAAAAAAAAAAAAAAAAAAATTTGTTTCTTGAACCTGTGTTTTGAGGCTTGTTTGATTTCTGCTTGCTTGGCTAAGCTAGAGCCAATTCCTGGCAGCAGGCTTTCAGCATATTCATTAAGTGCAATACTATATCATTGCTTTAAAAACATAGTGGATTGTAAATAAACAGTGAACAGGATGACTACAAAAAGCCAGCACAGCACTAAACAGCAGTTTAGCTGAAAGCAATTTCAATTGTTAATGCTTTTACTGTGTGCTGCTTTCAGCAGTTTTGAAGGTCTTTTTTCCTGCATAGTGTTGTGCTGGTGCTCAGTTGCTGTGCCTTCTTCTTGCCTGGGATTGAATCAACCTGTAATTCAGGATGGCTCTGCCAGGCTAATTCTACACTGGTCACAACAGTGTGGTTTGCCAATATTAACATTTTCTTTATTTCAGAAGGAATATTTTATCTGTACAATTGAAAGAAAAACCTTTAAATGTGATCATGCTTGCTTTCCTCATATCAAGATTGTCATTCTAGTTCAGAGCTGCAGCAATGCTGATTTCAAAGGATTGTGTTCAGTCCCTATGTTAACACACAGATATGTATACATCAGGTATGTATGTGCAGATTTCTGATTTGCATCACTTTCACACCTATGAAATGGGATTATTTTATAAAGTAGAAGTATTACTCTAGGAGCAACCAGCTAGATCTATGAGTGCTGGAACCTGGTGAAGCTTTTTTTCATCTCGGCTATTTGGAGAGTCTCCCCCGATGTGTGTGAGCTGCTACTGCAGCCTCCTCCTCAGCTGGCAGTTCCTGGCTCCTCATCTTTATGTGACATAGGAATAGCCTTATCTTTGAGATCTCTGTCTCATTTGGTTGATATGCTGTAGTAATAAGCATGGAAACCTCATTTCCTCACAAAGCCATTTGTAACTGTATGATTCAGTCTGCATATAACTGCTGGTTTTGGGGGAGTTCCTGATGAGTTTGAGGGGTACAGCCTGACATTTGGTCCTTTTCTATAAATCTGTTTACAAAGCATGCTGAACCAAAATATCTACTTAGTGTCAAATAGAAAGCTTTTCATGCTAGGGTGAAATATGGTATCTAGATTTGAAAGAACTAATTTGTCATCCTGAGGATCTCAGCTATACCATCTACCTATTTCATGAAGCTCCATGGTATCCTGAACTTGGCAGGCAACTATTTCTATATCGTACTCCAGGATAAAGGACATGGACATCATTTCTATAGAACTCCTGGCTGCTAATCCTGGTCCTTCTGCTTCATTGTTGCTTGAGACTGGACACATAAGAAGTATGAAGAAAGGTCTCATTTTCACCATCTGGAAGCTGTGGATAATACTGTCTACCTACAACAGAGGGATATTGTGAGCACTCATTCTTATAATTGTCCATTTCTAAGCAATCTTATTATAAAAAGAGATTGTTAAAACTATCTCAAAAATAATGTTTTTGTAGGAGTTTAGCAGTGAATGTTTATATATTCAGCTCAGACTGTTAGGGAAACTAGTATTTGTTTTATTTTAGGGCATTTTTTGCTGAATAACAACATTTCTTGATTTAAGGTTGCATATAATGTCCTTTGCTGGATGCAAAATTTTATATTGCATTTCCATATGACACACTGCTACTTTGTTAAGTAAGAGACATATTACAAGGATAATCAGTTTATCTTAAGCTGTAATTCTATGTCTAGCAAGGATTCAAATTTCTAGGATGGAGGACAGCTAATGGCTTAGTGAAGTCTGGTAAAACATCTTTGAGATAAATCCCAGCATAATGAGATCAGTTAGATCTAACTGTAAAATGGAAGAGAAGTTTCATTTTAATTTTCAAATGCACAGTTTGGTGCTTTGCTTTCTTATTTTACAACTTGACAGAGATACATCTGAAATTAAAAAATGCTGGAACTGGATGGATCTTTTGAATATGCATAAACTAAAAGGGAGAAACTTAACTTTATATATAAAAAAGGAGAAGTAGCTAACTTCATTTAAGGTTAGACTTTCTGTTCCATGGCAACTAATTTGCCTCAAATGTAAATTCTCTGGGGAAAGGACTTGCCTAGTTTGCAGCTAACACGATCCTTCTTACAGAGGCTATATGGGTGCTAAAATAGTACAGACAGCAAAACAACAGTAACAATAATTTCAGTCACAGAGACCTACAGTAACACAGGTCAGTATATTTTCATTCTGAACTTAGAATCATGGAATCATAGAATTGGCTGGGTTGGAAGGGACCTCAGAGATCATCAAGTCCAACCCTTGATCCACTACTGCTGTGGTTACCAGACCATGGCACTGAGTGCCACATCCAGTCTCTTTTTAAATATCTCCAGGGACGGAGAATCCACTACTTCCCTGGGCAGCCCATTCCAATGTCTGAACTTCAAAGGGAATAAAAACTTACCTACACACAAACAATATCCCAGAAAAGCTATATATTTAAAATACAATGTGGGTTTTTTTCTGAAATGGCTCCATCTTTTCAAGTCTGAGAAGGTAAATCACAGTGAACAGCCTCCTCTGTGGGTCACCATGATTTTGTCACTTAAAAGTTTCACGTAAGTGATAACATTTCAGAGGGAAGGGAGCACCATTTCTGACAGCTCTTGTGAATCAGCTCTGAGTAAAGAACATTGGCAGTTGTAGGAGAGAGCTCACACTGAGCAGAAGGATCCTCAATTCCTACCATTTTCAAGACTCAGCATGGAAGCAAAGCCCTGGGAAAGAGACAGAGAGACAGAGGGCACTCATCGACTCACCTCTGAGCTTCTACAGAAACTGGCTGTACCTATTTTGCTCCAGATGCAGAATTGCTTTTTCCCTGGGTCCTTCAGTGTTTGCCTTCTGCACCCCCAGTTCTGCATCTGGGGCCTGAGATCCAGGAGTATTTCTCTCCCTTCTGATAATTTATTGAGAGCACATTTTTGTCTGTTTGGAGCAATGCAAGACAGCAGTGCAGAAGGCTTGCAGTATCTGTACAGAGGCAAAAGATGTCAGAAGTACTGTGCTAGAGTCTGAGGCAGAGGGGAGTTCTTGTGTTAGGAAAACAGCACCTGAACCAGTGCCTTCTTTCCAATGTATGTGGTATAGATTTTTAAAAATAGTGTTTTGTTTCTTTGTATTGTGTCATGCTTAACATGCTGTGGGACTTAATAATTGATTAGCCAAGTACAAAGCCCCTACTCCAGGAAAAAAAAGTATTTTAAGCAGGAAGTAAAAGCTGGCAGCACTGCTTTCTGCATGTCTATACCTATTTATCTGTAGCCATACACACCAAGCATGCTCAGGAATGAACTTTGGCAATGAAATTGTCTCTGCTGGTACATTGCCAGGACTTTTCCCAGCCCAAATTTGTATTTTGCCAACTACCATTCCCACAAGCCTTTCCCTGGGAGAGACTGTGCCCAGCAGACTGGGACCTGTGGGAGTTCCCCAGCCTTGGTACAAGCAGTTCCCTGCCAGAGCCCTTGGAGAAGCACGGAATTCACTGTGTGACTGAAGCCTTCCTACCACGAGCAGTCCAGACTCTCAGATACATTGCATACATACAGAATGCTTCTTAAAACAACACTTTAGGTGATCACCCTGTTTCAGTCTCAGGATTTCCCCAGTTAGGGTGGGTCTGTCACACAGGAAGCCCAACGCCCTCAACCAGTGGTGCCAAAGTGGCCATCTCAGTGAGGAAACACGTGGCCAAAGCAGCCCCAGTGGCCAACAGCTCTGCCCACAAACTAACTGAGGAAACCCAGGGCTTTGTGGTTCCTGAAGCCATCAGTCAAGGTTTATTGAGAGAAAAACTGTCTTTCCTGAATTGCACTGTTCTGTGGAGCAGTTAGGAGAGCAGTGTAACTTTTTAAGTTAGACTCAGACAAAAAGACTACCTTTGGGAAAGAGATGTTATTTATTGCAGGTTTGTACAGAGCTGGGTGGCTTAATGCCTTCCCACAAATCAAGCACGACATTCTTATACACAAAACTGTAGTTAGTAAGCTTCCATCCTCTTTACAGTGATTGGTTAGCAATTTACATATAGTTATAATATGGTTACATCACTATTTCTACTATTACGCATGCTCAGTGGAAGGGTCTTCCCCTGGGCAGGGGTCTTTTTGACCTAGGATGTGATTTTTTAGTATTATAATGACATTATAATGAGCTAAGTTCAATGGAAGGTCACACTCTTGCAAATTGCACAGCTCTAACTGCCCAATCTTGGCTCGGCGATCTTTTTGTCTCTTCTTTATCACTTCCTGCATTCCTTAGGTCCAATTAGCTGTATAGACCTCAAGTCTTCTCTGACAAGCTGGTGATTTACATGAGAACGCCCTTAAAAACTCTTGATCAATTGCCTGCTTCAAGGCCTCCTTATTCCGGGTTGTCCTTGCTGGGTGCTAGCTCTGGAACTCACTGTGTGCCTTTCCGACTACAATTTTTACTTGTATACGTAGATTACACCTTGCTCAAAATAATTCCAAACATCTTGAGTTATTTTTCAAGTGCGGGGCAATTCAAACCCAGGCCTGATTTGCCGTTTATTAGCCAGCTCTGGAATAGTTCCGTTTGACTGTGATGTGTTGAATCACCTCACTGAGAACATGAACTACCGGGGAAGCACCAAGTTTGGCAGGAGTACAAACTTCCCCCAGCTCAGCTCAGGCGCTGGGCCCGGCTGAGGCCCCGGTGCTGGTTTCCTCAAGGAGGGGCTCAACCCCCTCCGGGGCCTCGGGCACCCTGAGTGCGGATTACCACACTGCCATGGATGCTGGCTGGAACAAGGGCAGGTAGAAGCACAGTCACCGGGGACTCAGTGGTGACGCCGGGGCTGGAACCGCCTCCGGAGCCGAAACCGCCCCCGGAGCCACCGCTCCCCGCCAGGCCGGGCGGGAGCTCCGTGAGGCGGNNNNCCCGGGGCTCCCTACACCGGTGCTGAGGCTGCCGCAGCGGGGGCGGTGGTTGGTGGCCCGGGGGCGCTGTGCACGCTGGGAATTGTAGTCCTGGTGGAGGCGAATGGCGGCGTGCGCCCCCCCTGCCGCGGTGCATGGCGGGAATTGTAGTCTGCGCCCGGGTGAGGGGCAGGTGGCGGCCGCCCCTCGGGGGGACACGGGCCTCCGGGGAACGGGCGCGGGTGCCGCCTGCCCCGGGCTTTTGCCGCATGTTCCATGGGGCCCCAGTTACCCCGTATCGCCCCCGCGGTGCCGAGGCGTCGGCATCTCGCAGCCGGAGCGGTGCAGCGTGGTGAGGCGTGGTGCCTCAGAGGGGCAGCAACAGCCCCCATGGAGCACGGGGCCTGCCCTGCTCACCCCGGGGCAGCTCGGAGAAAGATTAAACCTTCCTTTTCCCCTCGGATTGGATGGGGGCTGCCCAGAGGCCCTGATCCCAGAGCTCTCTCCTTTCCTTAGTATCCTCCTCTTCCCAGTTTGAAACCTAAGCTATTCTTTATAAAAACAGGAGGGAGATTTTGGTTTTAAACACAAGATGTTTCCTTCCCTACAATGCAACGTAGCAGTGGAAAAGATCCCCTGCAACAGCCTCGTCTGGGAATTTGTGGGCTGGGAGCAGCTCCATGGGATAGCCCCGGGGTACGGGAGGACAGGAGGCCTGGCAGCGGCCTGGGCTGAAGCAGAGCCAGCAGCCCAGAGGAGGAGATCAGATCAGTCTGTGCTTGCCAGGCAGTTGGACTGTGGCAGCTGGTTTAGGGCTCCTCAGTGTCAGGATGATGTGTTCAGTGACTGGGAGGGTGTTCAGCAGAGGGCCAGCAGGGTGACTGTGGGCTGGAGCCTGTTCAGAGGGTCTGGGATGTGTGGGATGTCTGCATCCCAGAGAAGACAAAGCTTTAGACTTAACAGCATCCTGCCACTACCTATGGAAACGTTGTCAGGAAGACTGTCAGGCTTTTCACAGTGGGGCATGGTAGCAGAGTAAGAGGCAACCAGAGCTGGCAGAAGTTGAAACGAGTGGCAAAACTGGATATGTGAAAAACTTTTCTTTTTTTTTTTTTTTTCTTCCATGAGGCAGCCAAGCAATGAAGCAGGCTGGCCACAGAGGCTGTGCAGTTTCTCACCATCCAGAGAGGTTTTCAATACCCACCTGCAAAAAAAGCAAACTGGTCTGACTCCTTAGCTGATTGTGTTTGGAGCAGGAGGTTGGACTACAGACCTCCTGGGGACTCTTCAGGCTTGGGTTGAGCTGTGATCCCAAAATATATAACTTATGAGAGTTCTAGCCTTTTGGTATTCCAGGAGCAGAATGGATGAGAACTAGATTTTGTACTTTCACGGGAAAGTACAAGGGAAATCCTTGTTTATTTGATAAGTTTAAAATTTTTGGAATAGTTTGTTTCTTGAATGTATTTGGGATACATATTTAAATTTCTTGATGTTGTAGAAGTTTAATAAACTTTTTTTAACCTCCATCTTCCCTTCTTTTCTATGACATTTTGATTTAATGTGCTTAATTGCCATGTGATTGGATAAAAGGGGGTGATTTCAGTATTTGTCCTTGTTCTGAACGAGGAGTGACTGTGATTTGCAGTCCTGGACATAGGTCCTTGGACTATATCTCACTTCACTTTAGAAAAAAGAGCCCAGAATTACAGGTGTTAAAGGATGTATTCAAGGTCCTGCAGGCTCTTGCAGGCAGAACAGGGAAACAAATTTGTCTCTGGAGGTGGCTGGCTGATGACAGTAACGTGTTTTTCTGTCAGGTCATTTGATTGGAGGGAAGCAGATGTTGTCTTCATGGTTTTAGTTATCTTCATGTTTTTCTTCTGAGTCAGGTAAATGTATACCTGAAGTGAAAGAGTGGTAGATAAATAAGTGCTCAATTTTTTCTTTCTAAATGCATGCTTTAAAGAAAATCCACAAACCTAATGTTTAAGTTCAGTTACACATTTTTCAGAACGTCACCCTGGGATGTACCTTAACAGTCTGAGTGTGATGGATGCTTTTGCCTTACAGTGTGTGCATGTTGGAACAGACAGGCTCAGAGCCTCCAAAGCAGCAACAGAAGTGATCTTAAATGTTCCTGAAACCAGGGTTAGTCCTCTGGAAAATGGCTTGCAAGTAGCTTCTGAAGACTCTGGACTATCAACATGCACAGTAGGTACCTTGTTAAGGGAAGAGTATTTTGTAACAGTTCATATGTGTTCATTTCCTAAAGTGCATTCTTTCAGTGCTTGTTAACAACTGTTCTTAAAACTTGCACTAGGAAATAGAAGTCTTAGAGCTTTTATAAATGAATTGTGATTAGAGTTTTTATGAAGGTCAACATTTTCTCCTTGGAAACCTTTTTTTAAGAAAAAACAACGTTTAAAAATAGGTCTTGAAAATCCAAGTGTAGTTCATACACAAAAACAGCAAAGCTGCATTTAAGGTGGTAAAATGACTACTTTTTTATCTTTGCCCCAATGAGGTTGGACTTTGGATTGATGCTGGAAGCAGGTATGAAAATGAGAAGAACAATGGAACTGCTCACTTCCTTGAGCATATGGCTTTCAAGGTGAGAATCAGTGTTGATGTAGAAGTTTACAATGGATTTCTAAGTTATTTATCTGTACCCATTAATGATGAGAATGTTGCCAGAACTGGGTAAATAAATTTTACAATTGTAGGAGAGAGAGAAAAAAAAAAAAGTAGACAACTTAGGCCTAAGGGTTGCCATTAGAAAATCAAGCTAAAGTCCTAGTTCTCTGTAGCTGCCACACCACTATAGATCGGTTACACAGGTCTAATTTTAACTAACTTTTAACTTCTTGTGGTAGTCTTAAAAGACCATAGTCTGCTTTTTGCCAGCTTTTTGTTTTCATTTGGGAGCAAAGTAGGATTTACATCTGACTTTCAAACTTGGAGAGATCTCCAAGTATGACATTTTTCTTGCCAGAAGACTTTCTCTTGACTTGACTATTTCAGTGAAGAAGTAATAATGGTGAGTAGATGAATTCAAGGGTTTAGTTTGATTCTTTTTGCTGTTTTATTTCAGGGAACAAAAAAGAGATCGCAGTTAGACCTTGAACTAGAGATTGAGAACATGGGAGCTCATCTGAATGCATATACATCCAGGGAACAAACTGTGTATTATGCAAAGGCTTTTTCAAAAGACTTGCCAAGAGGTAACTGCTGTCATTCATGAGAAAAGGAGCAAAGAAAAAAATGCTTATCCAACTCCTGATAAGACAACACAGAATAAAACTTTTGCAGTGTAACAGTCCCTTCCTTCCTGGGTGGAAAGTTCTTTCTTGAACTTCACAGGAAAGTGAAAATGCAGGTTTGGAAAGGAGACTGCTGGTAGGGAAGGTGATACTTGAAACAGTTTTGTCTTTAGATTCCCAGAATAAAAAAACTTTGAACTGCTCCTTCCTGCAGAGCAAATATTTTGTTCCCTTGCAAAGTGTATTAGCAAATCTTGAGCCACTTGGTTTTTGGGGTGGGTTTTACATTTGGAACCAGATTTTTTCTGGTAGTCTGAAAATACACTTTCCATTCCCATCTCTGTTTTCAATTAGCTGTGGAAATTCTTGCTGACATAATCCAGAACAGCACCCTGGGAGAAGCAGAGATTGAGCGTGAGCGAGGAGTTATACTTCGAGAGATGCAAGAAGTTGAAACCAATTTACAAGAAGTTGTCTTTGATTACCTTCATGCTACAGCCTATCAGAAAACAGCCCTGGGACGGACAATCTTAGGACCCACTGAAAATATCAAGTATGTCCAAATTTGTGGTCGTCTTTGATTGTGTGGTGACTTTTATATATTGGAAAGACACGTCTGAAAATGTAAGGAACAGCGTCAGGTGTTTTTTTGGTAGCTAAAATTGCACTGGATATAACTGCATAAAGAATTCTACTATTGCCTTATTTCCCCTGTATGCAGGCATCAAAGAGTATGTGAACTTAAGGTATCTATTGCATGGCTTCATTGTTTGCACGATTTTTCTCTTGTTAAAAATGCAGCTGGCACAACATTGGAAATCCTTCTTTATCCCATTGGTCAGGCATTGGGTGTTACCATAAATACAACCACATTAGCACTGCTCTTTTAGCATTTGTTTATGCCAGGGCAGGCCAGGAGACTAAATGTGATGTTTTCAAATTGGCATGAGATCCCCAGTGGATCCTGTCTCCACCTGACAGAGCTGTAAGTCTCATTCCTGTTAAGGAAGCTAAAAGAGCTTTGGAAGGCAAAATGTATCAAGTTCCTCTTTCCTTTTCAGGAGGTCACCTTTATTTTAGCTTTCTGCCTTTATGCACAGCTCTGTACATTGACAGAACTTACAACTATTTTGGTATGGTATTCTGTTGTTCTATACATCTAGCTCTTCTTCTTCTAATAAACTTCACTGACTCAGTTGTGATATTTCTTTGGCTGTTTTCTAGATCCATAAACCGTAATGACTTGGTGGAGTACATAACAACACATTACAAAGGACCCAGAATGGTCCTGGCTGCTGCTGGAGGTTAGTATTGGGTATTCACCCTGGATCATGTGAAACTGCTTAAAACAATGGTCTTTAAGTTTCTGGGAATTACGTGATGAATTGCTCATTGTTCAGTAGGTCCTTGGAGTTCATTGTTAGCCCTGCAAAGTTATCCTTTGAACTTCTGTTCCCTTTTTCCCTCAGTAATATTCCAGAAACATTCTTAAACTAGTAACCAGAAGTGAATTGGAAGCTAAGGTCATTCTTCCATGTGGAAAGGAAAAAGAAGGGTCTAAAAGGAGTTCAATGGGAAAAGGGGAGCAGCAAGCAGGGCAGAGAAAGAGAAATAACGTGGAGGCTTGACATTGAGAGCAGATGGCTTGATCTGGTGTAATATTAATAGAAGCCTATTGAGGAGAATTAAGGAGGGTGATAATGATTACCTTGCTCTGTAATGGTGAGGTGTGAGGAGTCTGAAAGTGTGGCATTGAAGGGGGGAACAATGAATTACTAGTTAGTTGAATCCTTTAATTGCACAGCAATTTAAAGTAACTGTTTACAGAGTAACATTACAAAGTATGTGAAATATCTTTGTTCAGGGGTCTGTCATGATGAGCTACTTGACCTGGCAAAGTGCCACTTTGGTAACCTGCCATCTGCTCCAGAAGGAGGACTGCCACCCCTGCCACCTTGCAGCTTCACAGGTAGTGAGGTGAGCTTTTTGGCTTTTTGAGCTGACCCGTGAAATCCCCTGTGAGTACAACAAACACATGCTCTCTGCTGAGGATAAAGAGCTTCTCAGCCACAGACTCAACAGGTTAAAAGGTTTCATGGACCCGTTGAGGGCAATGGAGTTGCTGCTTTCAAAAGCAGTACTTTCCAACCTTTCTTGGACAAGCCTCACTGCTGCCACTTTTTCTGCTTCATCAGTTCCTGGAGAAATACCTCCCATACCCAGTTGCTACTTTTATTTCCTTGGCTGTGGTGCTGGAGCATTTCCACTTGTTTGGAATCACTGATTTAATGGATATGGCAGAGAACTGAGGCATCTGTGTTCTATTCCCAGCTCTAGTCAGATTTTACAAAATCACCAGCTTTCCTCTGCTTCTCTTTGTCATAAAATGACCTGTAATACCTTCTATGTGTGTGGCATTAGGCTTGCTGCTGGCTAAGTGCTCCAAAATTGCCACAGGTAAGACTAGTTAAAGCAAATATAAGGTAAAGCTTCACATGCTTTAACTTTTGATGCTCTGCATACACACTTTGTAATCCAGATGTGATGAAGTGTCTGCCTCCTGATTTCACTTCCCAGCTGCATTACTGTGTATGGATTGTGCTGCATCTACTTCTCTGTTCCCACAGATCCGTATAAGAGATGACAAGATGCCCCTGGCACACATTGCCATAGCTGTGGAAGCAGCTGGCTGGTCACACCCAGATACAATCCCACTTATGGTAGCAAATACTCTGATAGGAAACTGGGATCGTTCCTTTGGAGGAGGAGTGGTGAGTGGACCCTGAAAGCACCTTCTTGCTCTAAATGATGCTGGTGGGATGCTGAGGTATCTCCAACTCGGGTACTGTCCATACAGACCCATTCAGACCTATCTGAGGCTTTACTGCTACTTCTGGAGGTCTTTTTTTTGGCATGGGAGAGGGGGATCCAGTCCTGAGTCTGAGAGAATTTCTTGTCTGAGATCTAGGAAAATCTTAGGAAGGGGTTCTAAACCACCTAACTAGGGCTGTTCTTGGAAATTAGAGATTACATGCAAGGAAAGAAAGAGTTGAGATGAAGAGATGATAATGAACCTCATAGCTTTTGCTGGCAACTGTGATACTACTGCATGTTCTGTCATAATTGAAATGAAAACAGGAGACCATGGAGGTGTCTAGTAGGCTTTCAGAAGACTTAATAAAACGTGTTTCTCTTTTGCTTCAGCAGAATTTATCCAGTAAACTCGCTCAGATTGCCTGCCATGGTAACCTGTGTCACAGTTTCCAGTCCTTCAACACCTGCTACACTGATACAGGGCTGTGGGGACTCTATATGGTCTGTGAGCCATCTACTATACAGGACATGGTGCACTTTGTTCAGAGAGAGTGGTAAGCTAACAATTGTTGCTCTAAATACATTGTTTTCAGTGAAGGAATATAATTATGTAAAGAAAAATCCCAGCCATTTAAAGAGAATGTTTTTGTTTCTCTGCTTAGGCTTGCCTGGACTAAACAAATGCATCCAGCTGTAAACTTTGACACTCAGTGCACAGTCCCAACAGTCAGTTCCTGGCAGCCTTACTTGGAGTGAATAGCTTAAGCTTTAGGTTTGGTTTGCTTTTTCTGCCCAGGAAGAATTAATAGGAACAGTAGTTAAAACAATACCATTCTTTATACAAGAAAATAATGCAATGATGGGTTTTTTTGACTTGTAAGTGACAGGACTTAAGAAAATGCATCAAACATTTAAGAACACTAAATCAGCAGTACACAGTATCCATGAACTGCTTATTTGACAACTGAAGGAGTAAATATTCATGAGAGTAATGAATGCAGTTACCTACAAACACCATTAGTAATTACCCTTTCTGCATCTGCTCTCCCATGTGAGGTACCAGGTGGTGGTGTTACATAAAGCTCTGGTGAGTTCATAGGGAAATTAAATGAGATGTAAGGTAGGTGAGCTGTTAGATGGAATTTTGAAACTTAGGATTCCAGTTACTATCAGTTCATCCAAGGCTTAAATCTAAATTGGAAATGTCTGCAACTGCAATGCTTGAACTGCAGATATGGTTAGAAACAGACATGTTATGAAAGAGCACTGATTTAAAACGTGTGAAGGAACAAAAGTTGAATGAAAACTTAAAAATGAGGAGTTTCTTTAGTTACATAGCTCATTATACCATTATTCTATGAAGACTGTGGAGAAAAATGGCATAATTTTATCTGTCCCTTTGCTGCAGCTTAGCACCAGGGAAGATATGAACCATCCCTGTGATAAGAATGTGTTGAGATACCCAACACATCTCCCTGTTCTAACAAAATGTTCCTTATGCAGCGTGGTGAATAATTATCTCACTGAGAGCCAGGAAGTCATGGACTGCCTTCTGGGCCAATTACTGCTAGGTGCTTGGCTTCTGCTGTCTTAGCAACAGCTGTCCAAGGACAGCAAGTATGGACTATACTTGGCTCAGAAATTTCATTTAATATATTTTTTTTCTAAGGGGAAAAACTTGCCCCTAGGTACCTGGGTATGCTTCCAAAACCCTCTGCATTTATGCTGCTGCTGCTCTGCATCATCTATGGCTCTTTTCCATATCAAATTCTCTTACCAGCTCTTATCTATAGAGAAGATGTGCCTCATAGGATGTATATGCACTTCATTATCAGAGGCAATCTTGTGTCCTACAGGTTACCATTATTTAATGCCTTTGGATTTAAACTGTTTTTCAGGGTAAGACTTTGCACAAGTGTTACAGAAAATGAAGTAGCTCGAGCAAAAAATCTTCTAAAGACAAATATGCTGCTACAGCTTGATGGTGAGACTTATGAGTGCTTTTTATTCCTAGTGGAGTTGTATGCTGGTAACTGACATGTATTTTCCCCTACTTCTAGGGTCCACACCAATCTGTGAAGACATTGGAAGGCAAATGCTGTGTTACAAGCGCCGAATCCCAATTCCAGAACTTGAAGCAAGAATTGAAGTAAGTGGTACTTATGTTACAACTTTTAAGTTAGGTCCTTAAGAAATTTAATCATTACAGGAAGTAACAATATAGAAGCTGCTAGACTATTTTCAACAGAGAAAATTTCCAGCTGTTTTGATGCCTGTTCCCTTGGATTGTACAAAATCAAGATCACTGGCTCATACTACTTTTTCAAGTTGGGTGGGTAGTGAAAATTTCTTTTTACCTCTTCTAGGCTATTGATGCCCAGACTATTAGAGAAGTTTGCACAAAGTACATCTATGATAAGCATCCTGCAGTTGCTGCTGTGGGTACGTTGTCAAAGTTTTCCTACTCTCCCATAACCCCTCCACACCAACCAGTATCAGTTTACCATGTGTCATGGCCAACTTTCTTTAACTTCCAGGTCCAATTGAACAACTTCCAGAGTATAACAAAATCTGCAGTGGCATGTATTGGCTTCGTGAGTAGTGAATAACAAGAACTTCCAGTTTGTTTGAGCTTTTTTAAAAAAATCAAGCCAAACCAAAAACAAAGAAACAATTACACCCCTGCTTAAAGCTTTTGAGTTGGAGAAATGCATCTGAGAAGATTAAAACTCAAGAACCAGACAGTCCTGTGTATTTGTATAATTAAGGAAGGAATGAAAACATGTACAGTATTTGCATTTTTATTATAAAACAAAGATTGTCAGTAAGAGTCATTTCTTGACTTTAGTAGCATTCATCACTTGTTCTTGAGCAGCTTTCTTTGCTTTGACCATTTCAACGAGTTCCTGGAGAGTTAGAAAGAAAGAGATACTTATCTAAATGTGGAACTTGTTAACAATGCTGTTGTTCTGAACACTACATACATTCAACCTGAAACACTCTAGCTCTCAACATATAGAGGAATCTATACAGTTTAATACCTTAAAACAATTTCTCATAAATTAATGGAAGGCCAATGCTCATCTACATCTGCTGTATCAGGAACTTTACCCACAGAAGTTTAGGGATACAACTTCACCAGCTACCAGAGCTTGCTATCAAATTGTAAGAGATTTCACAAGAGTGAATCTTCCCAGCTTCCAGAACTGCTACTTCCACTTGGCCCTTTCTGCTGTCTTGGGAATGAGTTCCAAAAAAAAAAAAAACCCAAACCAAACCAAACCAAAAAAACCCAACAAACAGGTATTGTCTCTAACAGGGAAAGCAACAACAAAAGCAAGGGATTCCAACAACACCTGGGCTAATTACAGCCCTGGAAGGAGATGAGGTCCCTACCTTGTATCGCTTCATGCAGTCTTTTTTTGACCGGCCTGGAACAGCTGCTGCTATTTTCTCCCATCTTTCTGGAGTATTTACTGGATAAGTCTTCAATGCCTGTTCTAACAGCTTTTGTTCTTCTGTAGTCCAAGGGGATGAATCCAAAGGTGATCCTGTTTTTCAATGCAAAAATGACAGAAAAAAAAGTACATAATAAGGAGTCTGAGATAAGCCTAAGAAAATATTGTAAAATATATTACAGTTGATTTAAAATCTTTGCTGTTCTATAATACAACTAAGCTGTAGTCTGATTCAAGGACTTCCCCAGTACCAAAAACGTGAAGCAACACGGAAAACAACACTGAAACTGCCTGGACAAGTGGCCCTTGGGATCTTTAAATAAACACACAGAAGTTAGGAGGTTATGTCTTTAGTTGTCAGCTGGGTTCTAGCTGACTGCAGCTGTCCTGTGAAGCCCCATCATTACAGCAGCAATGAAGCTTTTCCTTTGTGTTTCCTCCCTGAAACACATTGGCCTTCTGCAAGTGTCTGGAAAATTTGATGGGAGATGTTTGGGGTTTAACAGGAGACCAAAGCTTAGCTGTAGGATGATCCTGTACCTCAAGTGCATCCCCTTTAGGTCTATACTTGAAGTGACAGTGTAGCACCTTTTGAGGAACAGATAATATCTTAACCTGTTGCCTCACATGGAAGCCTTTTAAACTGTCACTATTGAGTTAACTGCAGTTTGTAACGTGTGTACAACCCTCAAACTCCATAACAGAGCCTAGATTACTTTCTTATTTGCTACATAAGTTTTTAAATTTGTTTGTAAGCAACTCTTTTCTAAGTTCTGGGTTACTTTCTTACTAAGATGCACAGGGGAGACAGCTCTGCAAGAAGCTTTCACCTTTACCTTCAAATCGTTCTGAGGGGGCAGCACTGTCCATCTGAGGCACCACACCATGTTCTTTTTTAAATTTATCAAATGCTTTCTTGTTTATATCATCTTTCTGATGAGGGTCTATGAACAACAGACATTGAACAGAGTAATTACTGCAACAAAACTGAAGCCAGATATAATTATAAAAACATTGTGTAGCAACTATTGTAAACCCATAATCACATAACCAAAAAAGCCCCTAATTCCTACTTCCTTTAAAATGAGGTTGGTAGATATAAATCTTCTGGGGTCCACTAAACTTTTCTTCAAGCGTCAGGCTCTCCAACCCCTATCCTGCTCAACTGAATACTTTCCCTGCATAAACTTAAGCCTGGATTGGCAACTTCAGTGAAATAAAGAGGGATTATTCTCTAAAGTAAGGGCTGTGGTACAAACCTCACCTATTACCTAGAGTGTAAGCGTGTCACAGGGGCAGCAACACTGAGAAACTGCAGGTCCTCCTGCAGGTATTATGTTTGGAAGGGATAAACTTCTTGAAAACCTTTTTCTTCTACATTTTGATTGTCCTTGAGAACTCATTCCAAGCTCTCTATTTACCACAAGAGGAGATAAGACATTAATTTAGGTGTCTTACTCTGGTGCTGAATTCCCTTTCATCTGTTTGAAGTATCACTATAGGTTCATCAGTTGCAGTTATTCTGGATGCCTTCCTTTGTAGAGAGCTTCCTCTGAGGCCTGTTTGTCTAACCCAGTCTGAACTCTGTTTCTTTTGGGCATATACAGAGGATTTTCTCATAATGGAAACAATGCCATTCAAAGAAAATCAGGCTGTTAGAGAAGCATGCAGACTATCTTGTTAAAATTATAATATAGATACCAAGCTTTTGGAGGCTCTTTGCTTTATTGATGACATCTTTTGCTGTTCGTTTTATTCCAGTAGTAGAGTGCAAATTCATGTAATTGGCAATAACTTCCCACCTAAACAAAGAGCAGAAAGGTAAACCAGCATATTAAATAACAGCTTCATACCAAGCTATGGTCAAGCTCCCATACACATTTATATTATTCATGGTAATTATTCTCCTAAGAATTATGGGAAACTCTGCATTTAGTGACTGAAGGCTTTCCAGAATAGTTACTATGAGAGTTTATACGTTTTTAGGCATGATTAAAGTTACCTGGGAGTAGATACAAACTAACCCTGTTTCTACTGCCCCCCCCCAGTAATACCTACCCATACATCCAATACAGGGGCTTCAACAGGAGAGAGCTGGAGTGGGCATAGCCCCAAAATTATTCCTAATGGAATATCCTATTGCAAAATGGAATATTTGCACCTGGCCAGACAGAAGGATTGTATCTAGGCCTGTGTTCTCAGAGAGTGCTCTTGACTCCTGAGCTGCAGTGCTGAAACAGGTACTGGTATCATCTCCATAAAGTATGGCAGCATCTATAATGGAAGTCTTGTAATGGAAGACTTCCAATCTGTGGATCTTAAGTGGAGGAAGGCTTTTCACTTCTGGAGGCATGTGCCTGTTCCTGATGCTATTAGTAAGCTGATTGCCAGTACTGCTTGCTGTGAGTCACAGCCCTTCCCTTTTCCCCTGGCTCTCCCCTAGACAGCTGGGGACCTTCACCTGTTTGTACCTCTGGATGTTGTCCTCCTTGTGTAATGGAGAAACCAGCCTTGAATTCATGATGGAGCTACTGGAAGTAGCTTTTACACTTGTATTCCTACCCCTCATGGTGTCACAGTCAGTGTTTGGTGGTGTTCTCTAATGACTGGAGCCTGTACTTGAGTGAGCCCTGTGCAAACATGCATCTCTGCACAATCTTGCTGATGGACTGAGGCCCAAGTTTTGGGAGAAACAAGATAAGAGGCCCTGAGCCAACTCCAGTGACACAGAGCATGGTACTAAGGAAAGACAAACTACAGGCTGCACAACTGTCAAGGAAAAGGAGCCTTTATACTGGCATCATACTTGGGGTGATCTGAAAATAAGCTGTATGATGGTTGCTCTTTAATGAAAAATTGTTAGTAGGGTTTCTAACCCCAAACACGACAAATACCTTGAGTTAGTCCCTGCTGGGAAGAGGTTCACAGCTTTAATTAATAACTGTAAATCATCCTCTGGCCAATTCTTGCTTCCCCCTCCACCACCAGTGGTTGACTTTTCTGAGCTCTTCGTTGCTTGGCGCATACGAGCTTCTGCTGCTTCTTTCTCTCTCCTTATTTGTTCATTTATTTCTTCTATCTGAAGGATTGTAAACAAGCATTATTTACTTATTTTTACATTTTACTTTGACAAAAATCCCACTCTCTGGAATTGAGATGGTTGAATTTTGCTTAGTTTCTGTTCAAGTATAGAATTGAGAAGCTTATCTGCTCCAGTATTATTTCCCCCTCCGTCCTGTGCATAAATTTGACCCTCCCAGATTAGAAGCTGCAGCAAGAATCTATTACAAATTCACTAAGAAATTAAATACTCCCAGGCTTAAAGCAAAAATTCTGAGTATAGTGTTCAGGGCCAGGCTAACACCTAACTTACAGATCCACAAAAGTATTGCTAACCCAAAGTGCCTAGAGTGAAGGCAGTTAAATATCCATGTTGATTAAACATCCATTATATCTTCCAACCCAACTGCTACCAACTCTTTGTCATGTCAGAAATTCTTAGTTACTATGGTTGTACTAAGTTAGTATCTAAAACCTGGGTTGTTGCAGTAATGCTAAGTGCCTACTGAGGGTTAGATGGCCATGTGTAGTTTGTTAGCAAGCAATTCAGCAAAACCAAAGTTATCCATTGCACATCTTTGTGAACTGCAGTCACATCTTGAGTGTGTGGTGTGACATATTTTTAATGTGTCTGCTTCTGAGGATGCCCAGCCCAGTCCTGGCAATATTAAAAAGCTGTGCATTTAGGCATGTTGGCAGGATGCTCAAAATAGGTTTCTCTCTGTCTATTTCATAATACAATCTTCCTGGCAAGAGGGAAATTATCTGATAGATAATTTTTATTAATGCATAAGTGAACAGTTTTAACAGAGACAAAAAAGTGAGTCCTGTGTTTGGAACTGTTCTGCAGACTGGGAGATTGGATTCAATCCCCTGTAGGACAAGAGGGATTCAAGTCTTTAAGTTGTCTGCTGAGTAAACCTGACCCTGGGATAGGGTCAGATCATATTCACTACCAAGGAAGAACATTCACAGCCATTATTAGTCCAAATGGCTTTTCCCTGCTGGCTAATTTCGACAAATTCATGTGGAGTTTTATAAAACTGGATCACAAGTGTCTTGCTTTTCCCATACTGTGGTATCCAACCCAGGGGTCATTCCAGTGCCTACAGCCTGCAGTACTTGATCCTTTAGTCTGATCATGAATACCAGACTGGGAATTTTTTCTTGCGTAACAGAACAGGCTAAGTCCACCCTCCCTACCCTCTACGTAAGTGCTACCCATTGTTGGGCAGAATTAAATTCCTCTGCTGTTTCTATATACTATACAAATGGCAGGTCCTGTGTCCTTTACTAATTAAAAATATGCATTTCTCTCTCAGTTTGCCCTGGTAATTTTACCATCCAAGAACTGCACTATGTAAAATGGAGCAGAGACCTCAAACTCAGGTCTTTGTGTTTAACAGGCAGGATTCCACAGCTGCTATGTTGTATCTTACTTTGTAAGATGTAGATTTTGCAAATCAAATGAATTCTGTGATTTTGATTTGACACGCAGCATAATTACCTGTTTTACTACAGCCGCCTTTCCTCCTTCCCTTGTTGTGGATGTAAGTGCTTCATTCAAGCATTGCAGACTAAAAATAAATTATTAAGTTACAACAGACAGCTAGTAGAAAGATAGGTATCAAAATGAATATAAGTCAGCAGCAGGAAAACTTACCTTGCTAGCTCAAGACGATCACAAAGCTTTTCCACCTCCTCCATCATTTTAACACAATCTGCCTCATTATCAGAAAAGTAATTCCAGTTCTGGAAGCAGAAATACATGTTCTACAAAGTTCTTGAACTTTATTGTTGTGTTCCTTCTGACAAAGGCTTAACACACAGCATTCTTGTGTGTTGGACCCGTTTGGTCAGCTTGACTTATAACTCAAACCCATATGGTAAGTATGTTCTTTAGTATTTTGCTTTTTAGTAAGCTCACTTTCCATAGTCATCTCCAACCACAACAAACAAGCAAGCATGACAGGATCTGATCTAAGCAAACATAGTAATTTCACTGCTGCAACCTGTACTTCACTATAATAATACTTAGATACCTTGCATGTTGTTCTCAGTTTTTGCCTTTCTTTCTTGATAGCTTTCTTCTGTATCTCTTTTTCCTTTTTTGCTACTAATGCTTGTTGCCGGACTTCTTCCTCCTCCTTTTCCTTTGCTAACCGTGCTGCTTCTAATTCTGCTTGTCTTTGCTGCAATCAAAAGCAAAAAAACCAAACACAAACCCTCAAACTCATAGTTTTATAGAGTCATTCAGTATTAAGATTTACTGTTTCTGGATTTGGTGGTTAGTTTTTTTTTGTTGTTGCCTGTTGTTTTTTTTTTCTTTGATACACCAATACTTTAACATTTGTTTTTCCAATAATTTTGAGACAAGTGATAGAACATACACCAGTTATCATTAAATCAAATACTTGCTATGAGGACCCCTGGTTTATAAATCCTGACTTGATTTAGAATGAAATTACAAAACTGCATGAAAATTTCTATGTCTGTCCCAAGACTACAAGTTTGGAAAAATGCAGCACTCCAACATTTCTTCTGCATCATTAACACAGAATCTCACAGTGCTCCAGTGCTGTCTTTTAAGGCACTTTTTAGCACCTTTACGGTTCCCTTTGATTCCTGGGACTCCTTTCACAGCCATCTTTTCCAAACTGTTAATATTAATCCAACACATTGTTACCTCAAAGTGTTTCGTACCAACCCTTCACAGAGCATAAGCACAAGGCAAGCAGCTGTATCCACTTTGTACAGAAAAGTCAGCCAGAGAACTTAATAGCTGCCTCTAAACCAGAGGAAGAGTATACAACAACAAAACTCAGTTTTGAATTTTTTTTGTTTCAGATCTGTGCTTCTTGTTTTCATCTAATTCTCTAAAGGCAAATTTCCTTGTCAGTCTTGTACTGCCTGTAACACAGGGATCACATCTTTAAACCTCAATGTAATTCTAACAGTAGCTTTCTTATCCAGAAGCTGAAGCAGTGGATCAGGTGTGAATGAACTGGGGGTTTTCAGCTCAAATAAAGCAGTTAACTTACTTTTTCTTTTGCCTCCTGTTCTTTTCGTTTTGCTTCTACCTTTGCTTTCTTCTCTGCTTCTTTCTTTGCCTTTTCTTCCTCCTTAAATTTCTTTATCCTGGGATCACAGCTGTATGCATTGTCTGGCAGAAAAAAAGAATGAATCGTATACAAAAGAAAAACAGGAGATTTCCACTGTTAGTTAACAAATCTCTCTTTAAAACTCCTGCAGTTTATAAGCTCACCAACAAGCGTCCTAATTCTGTTCATTTCTTCTTTTTTTCTCAATGCTCTGGTAGCTCTGTTCTGCTTTTCAATCCACCTCCTTTCATCTCGACTAAAAAGGTAAAAGCACAGTTAGCTCCATGCTAATACCCAACACTGTCACTCTGACAGAAATTTAACAGACTTTCAAAAAGTTTCCCCACCCAGATGCTCTTTTCTGAATACTTCAAAAAAAGGCTTCAAAAATTAATTTCCAGGCCCCAAGCTCATGTAGAAAATGCTAAGTGCTTACACAATTACATTAACCTTACACCTGACAAAACAAGCTGCTTTTCTGTCATTGCAGGGAATGAGATCATGGACTTTTATTTTCAAATGCAATCCACTTCTTGACCTAACATTACACCCAAGCACAACAACTGAAATGCTGGTACACAGTTTAATTAAAGTACAGCAATACACTCAATGTCAATTATCTCCATTTCCCAGAATGTAGGTCACATCAAGTAAAAGCACAGAAAGAACACTTTCAGTGAAATACTGTGACACTCTGGTAAAATCATGCCAGATTCAGTTCAGTAGAATACATCTGATGTTAAATAGATTAAAAATTGGCTTGACTAGTCAATGCTTAAGTCAAGACAGTAAAACTTTTAGTGGGGGTCTATATCCTCATCTACACAACCAAATACAGAACAATATACCTCAGAACAAAGAATACAATCCTCAGAATAGGAGACTACTCCAAGTAGACTGAAGGTTTAAAACAGGAGCAACATCACCTTTGGCAAGAATCACCCCCATCTGAACAGAAGCTAAAACAGTTCTCTTAAGTACAGCATAACACGGGCCATCTGTCTAAAACTTTTTAAAAATTACACTAATGACAGGAATAAGAACAAAAAAGAGCTTGGTAAATAATTCAAGAGCCTTCCTCCAATGACAAGCCTACAGAATAACTTATTTTAATTTATCAAAATTTATTTAAAAATGTGTAATTTATCAAAAATACAAAAGATACGGAATTGATCATAGTTCCTACACAGAACCTTCACTGGGTCCAGAGAGGCTCAAAAAATTTAACAGCAGGAAAAAGTGTGAGAGAAAAGGAAGAAACACCTACCTACAGTCTAAGTATGGCAGGTTTTAGCCACAAAGCAAGCTAACCACTGAATTTAACTACAAAATTGATTTCTATTCAAACTTGGGAAATACTTTGCAAGCTATGGTTGTGTTCTGGGAAACAGAATGTCAGGTGACACACTCTGGGGATCTGCCTTAAACATTCAGTGTTTATAACTGTACAAAGGATAAAAAGACAGATGTAACTTCCAGCAGCAACAAGGTCTGAGTAATTCAGCAACTATCAATACATCAACAAATACACTGTTTTTATTGAGGTCAAGCCATCAGAACAAATCTCTCTCAGTTGTAGAAAGTATCACTTGTCTCAGCACAGTTTAATAAAGAGATGGTGTGAGAAATGGTACCTGCCTACTCATCCACTCTGTTTTGGCTCCTGTAGGTTTAACCTGTGCTTGGGACTTGCTGTAACTGCAAGTCTGAACTTAGATGAACAAGCATTTCAAAGCACCTCAGAAACACCTCTGTGATGCCAGCAAGAACTACTTCAGCTACTCAAATAAGACAACCAGAAACCCAGTCAGTCCAATTCAATTCCATGACTGACTATTAATCTGGGAGAGTGGAATTGAATCTTAATTTGGCTACTTTTCTTCATATGACCTGCAGTCAGAAAGTTGGAAAAGTTTACTGTATCAAACTCTCAATCTCCTGTCATATTTCTTTTTATTTACATACCATTCTGCTTTTTCTTTTTCCTCCTCGTCTAAATAGGAAAACTCTCTCCAGGAATCAAAATTATACCTAAAGTAAATCATTTAAAAAAAGGAAGGAAAAAAAAAAAAGAAAACAAAACCATTACAAATAATCTACCTTTTTTAACAATTAAATTTTTTATAGGCAATTATACTGTTATTTACAGTTTCTAATACATAATTTACAATTATACTGCAGCTACAATGATTCCACTGTGCTAAGTCAAAACACAAGATGCTACAGACAGTAGTGATGTGCATCTTTGTACTGTAGGACAAGAGTGTACTTCAGGATAGGATCAATCTCACCAACTCTTAAGTGTCTGTAGTGCAGTTGTCTTAAGCTCCCACTACAGACAAAAGTATAGTGCAGTCTGTAGAGTTCAGGGAGGAATTATATTTAATCTTTAGATAAAGATCTGTATTTGGCAGATGAGTCAAGCCATTAAATACTCACTTTATTGGACCAGACAGACCTCCCCTAACTGGGGGAGCTTAAATACCTGGTAGATGCCTCCACTGAACACACAAGTTAGGTGAGATGAACCCCTCTTATAGTTTGTGGGTCAACTCTGTTCACAACCATTGTGGTCAGAGAACTGTCAAAAGCTCCTCCTGGAATTGTGAATTTACCATGTGGATGTATTAACTAGGAGAAAACCAGCCCAGTCTGTGGAAGGCACCAAACAGCTGTGAGGTCATAATTTCATGATATCACTAGGTCAGAGAAGGCCACAGGCAACAAACAATCCACATCCAAAAGTGTCTGAAAGCCCTTGTTATCACAAGTCTTGATTACTGTGAATAGAAACTGAGGTACTGGCTAACTTACCAAAATGAATAGAAAGCATCTACCTCTTCAAATGATGAGTTCATGTCCCCAAGTTTGGGAACATTTTTCTTATTTGACCACCTGAAAAGAAATGGATATAGTTTATGGATATACACGTACACACACACACACACACACATATAAAATCATACTTCTTAACATGGCACATGTTAAGTATACAATCAAAATACCAAATCTGAGTCTCCCTCCCACCAATATAAAAGGAGGGCACCAGGAAAGAGGAAGAAAACAGGAGAGTTCCTTCTAAACATCCTTCAGATTGGCCTTTATTGGGGTGCTCTGCCAGAAAAACAAACTCCTCCTGTCCAAGTCTGGTTTGCCTACAAGGAGACTTGATGGAGCTCAAAGCTGTTGTTGTAGATACTCAATTCTCCACACACAGTCTGGTGGAGAAACTTATAGAAAGTGGACAGAGTGTGCTCTGGGAATAACTCAAGTCTGTGGTAGTCTACAGAACTTTCCTACACATTCTAACAGAGTAGAAGATAATAATGTACACCCTGCCTCCATTCCATTTTTTCCCTGCTCCAGTATTTGTTATTCCATGACAGAGCACCCATTTCCAAGCAGAGAAGGGAACAACTCATCTGACACCAACAGATCCAAGTCTGAATCTCTGGAGTACTTAGTTCAAGTTTTAATAAGTGTACTTTAAATAATAAAGAGATTGTTCAGAAAGTGTTGTAAAGTGCTTCACATGATAGAACACTTATTTTTTCATACAGGTAAAAAGTGAAATGGTTTTCTATTGTGATAAACTTGATACAAATTGGCAAGTATGAATCAAATGCAGAAAAAACATCACACCTTAAGAGAGAGCCACCAAATACTGACAGTTATATTTATCTTCCCTTTTAACCAAATAAATTGTGAACATAACTACTGTCCTCTCTTAATGTCTCACCCTCATAAGGTGAGAGGAAATAATAAAATAAGGAATAAAATAAGAAATAAGGAAACAATAAAAAATTAATTTTTAGTAGAATACATATGTCTGGTATAGTAAGATGAAACAAAAAGGACAGTGGAGCTGAGAACAGACTTTAAAAAAAAAAATAATCTCATGGGTCCCAATCAATGCCACCAGTGTGACAGATTAGATTATTTGAAAAGTAAACACTAGATAATTTACTATTTTACTTGTATTCCATTTCTAGCAGATTAATGCATCTCCCAGTATCTGTTAGAATCACACCTGTTACAAACATAAATCCAGAGGAGTTTGCAAAAGCTGATTCTTCAGCAACAGCAAAGGCAGCCTGACACTGCTTACCTGGCATTTCTTTCAAAAACTGGTGAAAAAACTTCAAAGAAGTTTTCTTTTGCTTCACTTTTGGAAGGTACAGAGTTATCAAAAGTAGGATCTATGCTGTTAAATGCTCGTCGTTTCACAGGATCAGATAATATTTCATAAGCTGAAAAAAAGTTACCATATGTCAAACATGACTAAAATGAGTCTTCCCCACAAGGTGGGAAGGTTCTAAATGTTTAAAAAGATGCTCTCAGATAATTCTATACAGCTTGATATTATACTGACACCAACTAGCACTGCTGTCAATTCCTTTGCAACTAAGGAGGAGAAAAATGTTTATGAAAACAAACACCTTTAACCATCAAGATATAACAAACTAGATTATATTTAAAATAAACTTATAGCAGTAAGTTTGGTTCAGGCACGGAAAGTTTGGGCATAGTGTCTTCAGGCTTTTATCCTATACCAGATCCTTGCAGGTAAATTGGCAAAACAGTCTACTGAGATAGGCATGGAGTAAAATCAGTCCCTGAATTAGTATGATGCCAAAACTAGCAGGAACAGGACCCATTCATTAGAGTTTTTGCAGCTCATTATGAAGTTGTATTGAAATTTGGAAAGATTATAAATCACTAGAGACCTATGAGCCAAAACATGCACGTGCTCCCAGTTTTCCTGTCTGTACATTCCTGCAGGTGGGGAGCATCACATTGCTGAATCTTACAACCTGGAAATCATACATGTTGTAGCTTCAGTGAACTCTTCTTTCTCTCAAGGAAGTGTGGAATGACTTTGTCAGTTCTACAATGCACACTATTTTTTCAGTAAGAGCGAAAAGTCATTGGAGGAAACAAATTTTGTGTAGTGATCAATAAATGGGCTTCTCTGACTGCCTCCCTGGACAGAGAACACTGCACCAGGAAGGTGACAGATCACCAGATCTAGAAGGTGATAAGCTGGAGGGGACCTTGGTGCTCTGTGGTTCTGCAAACTGATCTCACTGCACATACTAATGCAGAGATGAAAGGGTGCAAGGGACCACCAATGAGCTGCTGTCTGCCAGTCTTCCCTTCTGTTCTAGGAAGAGACATCCCTCTCCCAATGCTCTAAATGTCCCCAGTCATCCTCTGCATTGCAAACCCAGAGCTCTGATAACCCTCACACCATTTTCCTGATGCAAGGAATTCTGTTTGCATCCATAGATTCCTCTTTCACTTAAGAGATGTCCCTTCCATACAGATCCCCAATTCTATACCCACACACTCAGCTCCCCCAGCACTGTAACTCCCACCTGTTCCTTTGTCAAACCCAGCTCCAAGTCCCACCTACACACTCATCCCTTTCCAAGTTTCTTCTCTCCCTTCCATTACTGCTTGCTCCCAGTGCAGATTCCCCTTCCCTACCACTGCATTTCTTTCCTCCAAGGTGCTGCCTGGAAGCATTACTCCTCTCCCATCCCACTTTGTGCTTTCCTTTCTATTTATCCTTAAACATAGATCATAAACAGTTAAGGGGAAATATATTTTTCTCCTTGCACACAGAGCATTGTCCTGGTTTGGGCCAGGATAAAAGTGATTTTCTGGTTTGTACTTTTGCTTTCAGCTAAGTTTCTTGTAAGTAGCTGCACTTGCTACTGAATTCAAGTGCAGGGTGTTCTTCTTATAAATATCTGCCAGTTTCTAACAGGACAGCAATTATGGAAAAAAACTTCTTTTGGCAACTTCCTTCCTTTTGACAACACTAAGGGAATCTGAAAACATCATTAGCTTGTCTTAACATTTCGTCTAACATTTTATCTAGTATTGTAAGAAGACACCCAGAAGAATCATAGAATCACTAAGGTTGGAAAAGACCTCTAAGACCATCAAGTCCAACAGTCAAGAAAGTTCAGAACACATAAATGCTAAGATTTTCCCCCACCCCAATCTTATTAAGTAAAAAAAAAAAAAAAATCTGTTTAAAATAAAAAAGCTAAATTCCAAAGCATTTCTAGAGGCCAAAGTCATTAGAACCTAGACCTAGACCACTTCCTATGGTTTTGGAACTGGCCAGCAGTGGTGTTCTGGGTCACTCCAAGCAAGAAGGGAAATGTTATTCTCTTGAGTTCAGTCATCTGTGGGCTAAAAAACAGCAGCTGAAGAAAGGGATATCCTAGATCAAATCAACAGAAGTTCTGTTGGCAGAGTAAGCACGTTAGAATCCAGATTTTCCAAGTGCTGTTGGTGACTTAGGGGCATTACTGTATGGCACACCAGTTTATCCCAGCATGTGGCTACCCCTGGTGGCTCCTCTTTGCATATGCTGCTTCAGGCATTCACATTTTCTCACCAAGTGGCCTGGCTGACAAATGTCTATGAGCTGCTTTCCATCTGCTTCTGCTCAGAGGGAAGTTCAGCTTTGTACAATGGAAAAAGAACTTCTCTGGCTTTTTATTAATTGGCAATTCCTAAAAAGTCTAACAGAGCATTACAAATACATTTCAGATGATCAAGTAGTTTGAGAGAGTATCTAGTGAAGGAGATAAATTACTTACCTTTAGTTATGCATGTAAAATAATCATTATCACCTTCTCCTATCTGTTCCCCTGCAGCTTTTCGCTTGTCTGGATGGTGTTTCAAAACCATGGATTTATCTAGCAAAACAAAACATTTGCACATAAAGTCAAGGTGAATGTTTAGTTCAGAGAAGAGTCCAGATTCAGCAAATAGTTCTGGGGTGGGACAGGATACAGGTTTAGAAATGCTTCATCACCAACAGTTTATTTCTGACAAGCTACAGTAATTCTAACTGAAATTCCCCCAAAGAGAAACTTAAAAAATAAATTAAAAAGACAAGCCCCATAAAGCATCAGGAAGAAAACAGATCTGAGTTAATGAACATTCTTAGATTTTACATTATTGTCAGAATTCAAATTATTTCATCTTTGCTGGGACACAAAATAACACCAACATCTGAAAGGTATGAAGGAAGGGTACTCACGAGCTGCTTTGATTTGTTTCTGGGTAGCCCTGTATCGTACACTTCCTAGCCCAAGAACTGCATAATGGTCTTGATTCTGAAGGGAAAAAAAAAGAATCCTAACACTGATAAATGCAACCCAAAAAGCCACAACACAACACATACATAAGAACAGTTCCTCTCCCCATCCTTTAGAAGGAAGATGCAGAGTTAATCTCTCTCAGTAAATATTAGAAAAAGGCTATAGAAACAATTGTCATAAAGGCCTTAATTATTGATTAACCAAGCACCAATAAAGGAAGCCACTGTTACAGAAATTCAAGTAGCTGAACCTAAACTGCACTAATGCACTAGACCCTAGAAAGTTCAATTATTGGAAAACTGAATTGCTGTCTTTAATATTAAAGAGTGGTAACAAAATTTCAGGATAAGAGAGGTGGTAACAGGGAGAAGAGATGTTCCCACTGCTTACAGCCAGTAAAAGGAACAGCAACAGCTCTAAACTATGATCTTATCCTGATGTGTGCATGCGTTTGCCTTTATTGACTGGTTACAGGTAGAAAATACAAACCCAGCTATAATGCTAAGGGACACAAACCCATTCAGATGGGGGTGGGAGGGGAGAAGGAAGGAGGTCTTTAGCAGCTGGGAATGGCAAATAGCTCTGACAGGAAATTTCTAGCAAAACCAAGACTAATCTATATCAACAGAATACCTTCCAGTCCTTTGGATCAAGGGTTTTTAACATTGGAAATTCTTCAAGCTGCAATTCTTCATCCCCTGACTCTTCAGAAAGCTCCTTCTCATCTTCTAGCTCCTGGAAAGAGGCAGAAACATTTATGTTTCTCCTCTTCATAAATGCTTCAAACCATCTTCCCACAGGCTCCACTTGACAGAGTACTGATGCTACAAGCAAAAACATAAAAGCAACTTCACCTTCTGTGGTTTACTTATTATTTTTTTTTTATTAAACCCCATCAAAGCTCATCAAAGCCCTGCATCACACAAGACCACGGATTGCCAATCTCCTGATTCGCTGTGAAGACACCAGAGTGTTCCTCACACCTGTGAGAAGCAGGACGGACGCTCCCGGGCAGCACCTTCCAGACGCTTCACTGCGCCCTCAGACGCCGAAAGGCGCTTTCAAGTCAGAGGAACGCGCGCGTTAAGTGACATTCCATCTCTCCCTTGCGCGGGTCGGAGCGGAGGGAACTGCGGCAGGAATTCCACATCTGGATGGATCTCCCCTGGATGGATCTCCCCTGCTCCCCGCTCCCAGGCCCCTCCCTCCGGCAGCCGAACCCCACTTGTTGCTCACACGCCGACTCGGCAGGAGCAGGGCGGCAGAGGCAAGGCGTGAGGAGGGCAGCGTCAACAGGGACATAAACGGGAAAGTTATCCAGAAACGGAAGGATTTTCAACTCCAACATCTAAGGATGAGGAGGGCGGGAGGTTGTTCCCGGCATCACGCACTCCCTCACACCCGGGCAGCCCCAGGAGGAGCCCGGCGAGGCGGGCGGCAGCGGAGATGTG
>JAAWXA010000007.1:23088942-23100597 GCA_038090715.1 Florisuga fusca
GGCGCTGCGGGTTTAACCGGCGCTGCGCGTAACGCCCCGCTGGCGGCGGTACCGAGCGGAACTCTTCATCGAGGGCAGCGGTGCCGGGGGAAGGATTTATCAGCGGTTCGGGGTTCTCGGCGCACACGGGCCGGTGCACCCTCCTTTGGTGTCCCCCCGTCCCCGGCGGAAGCCCCCGCGGTGCTGCGTAACGTATCCGGGGCAGGGCGGGCAGCGCAGCGGAGCCGCCGGGATGCCGGACTACCTGGGTGCCGACCAGAGGAAGACCAAGGAGGAGGAGAAGGAGGATAAACCCATTCGCGGTGAGAGGCGATGCAGATGGAGGCTCGGCCCTACCCTACCGCTTGCCCCGGGCCCACTTGCCGTTACCACGGCAACGGGCGGTGGAACCGGTACCGCTCCCTCCTCCCCCCCGCCGCCCGGGTCGGGGTTCCCGTGTTCATGAGGGAGAAACTCCCCAAGCTGCGGCTCGGGCGCGGCGGGGCGGGGGCGGAGCTGCCGGCGGCCATTTCGGTGGGGGGCTGAGGGAGCGCGGATGGAGAAAAAAAACAACCAACCAACCAACCAACCAACCAAGCAAACCAGCTTAAAAGTCCCTCTGAGGAGGTTTCTGACGCTTCAGACCCCGATCCCCGAGCGGTGCCCGGGGCTGGGGGTCGGGCTCGGGCTGTGCCACTCCTGCGGCCTGTCTGTCGGTGCGGGTGTGAGCCGTGAGCATTCGATTTGCTTTTAAAGGATTCTGAGGGAAAACTGAAGAAAATCAGGTCCGAGAAGTCCGCTGCCCCTTCAGGGGAAGATGAGTGGCCAGCGCGGTGGGGGGATGGTCAGGGGTAGATCTCAAATCCCGGGGGTGTGTTTGATGCTCATGCGGGAGCCCGGGAGCTCTGCTCCTCTCAGGAATCCCGTGGAAGCAGGAGGGAGCGAGGTGCCAAAGTTTTCTGGCTTAGCATGAAAGTTAATAGCTACTCCTTCCCTTTGAATGCTGTTTGCCTTTTTATTTCGTGTCAAGTATTAAATAATGCACTCAGAAGCAGAAACAGTGATAGGTAATCCTGGACTTTGAACACTTCAGAGTGGGGTTTTTTTTGTCATTATAACAACACAGTGGTTATTAAGTATCAAAAAATCCACGGGGTAGTAGAAACAATCAGGAAATAATCAGCACAAAAAAAAATTCTCACAAAATGCTGTTTAATATGCACTGCACTCAGATCTTCAATACTGTCTGGTTTGGGCTCCTGTCATAAAATACAGAGTGGAATTACAAAAGAGGAGAAGCAGGGATGCTTAAGGTGGAGACTGCCTTGCAGTTGGGAGAAGGGGGAGCTTCTGGGAGAAGGGAAAGGCAATGTTAGAGGTCTGCTGGGAGGAAGGAGGAGAGGGCAGAGAGTTAATTTTTCTTAGTTAATTGAGTTCAGTGGAGCAATCCTGCAGGACTCTGCAAAAGCTGAAGCATTTAACATCTCTCACTGCTAGTTCTGATGCAGGAATTCTGAGGCCCAAGTACAATTTTTAGATTCTGAGTTTGAGACAAGTAAAAGCAAGGACAGTGGAGGTTTGAATCAAGGGATTCCTTCTGGTGTATTCTGCTGAAAGTTTACGAGGCTGAAAAAACCTGACAGAAGTATCCATGTAAGGAAAGTTCTGTAAAAGCTGATAAGGACATGTGACTCAGGAGCTCACTGTGGATTTGCCATGTTACAGACTCTCCTGTCAGAGAAGGGCTCTTGGACCAGACTGTTTGTCTTGTATGGTACAACCAGTCCCTTGGTTTCTGTTTTACAGTATTAAAACTCAGCACTGTATTATTTATTGATTCCAAGCTGTAGTTTTAGTAGTTTAAAGTAGATTTTTGTTACTGAGACCAGCATAGATGAGATTGCTGTTTCCTGGGCATTTTGGAAGAGTGATATCACTGAGGGAAACTGCTGACAGTTTTTCATTGATATTTTTTTTTAACATTAAGAAACAAATTTAAAAAGATGAAGTTTTGGTACGTTCAATTGCTTCTTGGTACAGTGGTAGGCTGTTAAGTTACCCTGAGCAAGGCAGAGTTTAACTAGCTTGCTTGCTGTGAGCCTGAGTGATACAGATGTTTTGGGTTGAAGAGGGCACCTGGAGACCCTGTTTTCCTTTTCTTGAATGTCTGGTACTTTTTTGATCCACTTTGGTTTAGTGAAAATGTTGAAGTTCAAAAGAATCCTTTTGAAATACATGTTTTCATTCTTTGTAAGCAGAATTGATACTGCTGGTATTGTTTCTAAAATTGGAAACTAAGTCTTTCCTGTCTTGTTTCAGCTTTGGATGAAGGGGACATTGCCTTGCTGAAAACTTATGTAAGTATCATACATGTACAAGGTTGTTGAAGAAAACAAGAAAGCTCTGTTAGGAACTGAATGCAAGAGTGGAGGGATGTGTATTTTGTGAGTAATTAGTAAATCTGCTTCTCTTGGTGCTTTTATTCTCTGGCAAAATCTTTTCTTCCTTTTGCTTTCCAGTAAAAAAGCCCCAAACACAACCCACAACCATAGAAATATTCCAGGATTTTTGTTAGCTTGGAAGTACCAAGTCTTTTCCTGGCTTTGCTTTGTGTCCTGTAGCTGACTGTCATGGGGGGCCTGACATCCAGGGCACTGCTGGGGCTTGGTCATTAACCAATTCTCTTGCTTCATAAAGTACAAAATCTTTAAAGACTGCTTCTCCCATCTCACATCACATTTTATCTGCCTTTAGCCATGGTTTTAAAAACTATTAGTGAGGGGTACGTGGACCTTGTCAAAGAGAATGTACTCCTGGGAGGTGTGCTTAGGGACACATCTGTCCCCTGCACCAGGCTCTGTGAAAGAACACTTGAAAAGTGAACCTTGCAGCTGAGTGTATGTCTGGATGTGGTTACATTTCCCAGAAGTCTGAATATTGTTGCCATTGAGACTCCTTTACAAAGCTCTGGGACAGAAAAAGGAGTCTGTAATATGGCTTGTGCACACTGCAGCTTCTGTCACCAGATTCCTATGAATGAGGTGATCTGAAGGAAATCCAGATCTGCCCCAGTCAGGCAGGGCAAGATAGCAAAGCTGATTTTATCACAAGCAAGAATCTTGCTTCTGATTTGCCCCGTGATCTTTCTTCTAACTTTTGTGGATGATAGTAAGGATGGATAAGGCAGTTGAAGCATTCCCTCAGATGATTTTCAGGTCATGTTTACAGAATGCTGTCTATGTATAATTTTTACTAAGTCTTTTTTTAAACATTAGAAAAAATTATTTAAAAATAAGGTGGAATAGGTTTAAAAGGAAAAACAAATCCTTGAAGTTTACAAATGTGAAAAATTTCCACTAGCTCAATTGGCCAATTGTGTGAAGCTGCACTCTGTTTTCACAAACAGAAATATTGTTACTGGAACTGCACACTGTCATTTTTGGCTGTGATCAATAGTTGGCTGTTACACCAAGACAGTCTATTGAACATCTTAACACTCAGCAGCTATTGGCATTTTTTCCTAAACAGAAAATAATTTGAGTTACAAAATCTACATGCCATTTCTTTTCCAGGGCCAGAGCACATACTCAAGGCAGATCAAGCAAGTGGAAGATGATATTCAGCAGCTACTTAAGAAGATCAATGAGCTCACTGGTATCTTTCTTTCTAAAGATAACTTTCAATAGAAGAGACATAGATACCAAAGCAAGTGTTTTGAGAAGTTGATTTTAAACAACTTGCGTTGGTTTATTATTGGTATTTTCTCAAAAGGATACATGTCTTTATTTGGTAACATAAGATTTTTGCTTTGTAGGTGATTTTTGGCTGGACAGGACTAATCTGTACCTACGATTATGTAATTTTGTAGTTTAACACATTTTTATTCAAAATTGTAATTTTTATGTATTATGGCAACATGAAACAAATGCCCCTTTCAGTCTCTAGATAATCTGTTGTGGTTTGTCTCAAGCTGTGTTTGAATAGTGAGTGAAATGCCAAAGACTGCAAACCCCCAACATATTATTATTAAGCAGTGGTACTGGTCCTTGTGTATCAAAGAAATATCTATCAGAGCAGTTAGCATTTAAAATCCAGTTTAGAATCAGCTGATCAGTTGTAGCAGTGACAAGAAAAATGGATTTGTTCCCTAAATTTTCTTTGTTTCACTGATGAGTGTTTGTTGCCCTGCTACTAATCTTCTAGTGGCCTCAGTTCTGCCAGGGATGCCACCATTTCTCTTTTCTAGGGAAATCCACGATTCTTTCAAATACATCAATGTTTTGGAAGGTTTACTAGGTTTTTCATCTGTGTGAATCCCTTGGCTTCTGATTTCTTGCACTGAAGTTTTCTCTTGGTGAAAGCACGTGCAAAGCTTTACTTTTCTGAAACTTTTAGAAATATTCTGATGTCCCCATCAAGCTTGATTGTAATTGGCCCCAGAGGCAAAATTGTAATGGAGGGTGGGTGGGTGAGACTGGCTTTGGTATGTACAGCTGGCACAGTGACATAGGCCTCATTTCTTTAGGAAACTTGTTTTTAGGCAGTCAGTCAGAGGTGTGTATGTGTTGGAGATCTCAAAAAGCTCACTGCAGGTTTATGTCTAAGGTTCTTGGTGTGGGAAGGATTGCTGAGGTACAGTTAGCAGCTTCCTGCTCAGCTTGTCTGTGTTGTACACAGGAATCAAGGAATCCGACACTGGGCTGGCTCCTCCTGCCCTGTGGGATCTGGCTGCAGATAAACAGACCCTCCAAAGTGAGCAACCATTACAAGTTGCAAGGTGGGTGCACTCCTCCTCGTTGCAGTGGGGCTGCATGGTGTTGAAAATGTGATTTTTAACTTAGGTGTATGTGATTTTTAACTTTTTAAAAGATAAGGTTCATGAGCTGTGCATATTGAAGTTGCTTTTTACCATTGTGTCCAGAAGGAGCTGTGTTATTCCTGACCATGTGTTCCATGCTTCATACTTGCACTTATTTCTTTAGTTGTTGTATGATGCTGCACTGACAGAATGGCAAGTGCAATGGCTATTTTGGTGTCTGTGGGAAATAAGACTGTCTGATCTTGATGCCCACACAAATAGCAAAGCAGTTGGTTTGCCTGCTGGTGTTATCTGTATGTTCTGTGTTAGGTGTACAAAGATAATCAATGCAGACTCTGAGGATCCCAAATACATCATCAATGTCAAGCAGTTTGCCAAATTTGTGGTGGATCTCAGTGACCAGGTGGCACCTACTGACATAGAAGAAGGCATGAGAGTTGGGTAAGCAAAATCTTGGTATTCTTACAAGTTTTCCTGGGGACTGAAGCTTTCTCATCTGTACCATTAGTTTGATGGGTCAACAACTATAATTTCATATTATTGCAGCAGTTGAAATTTTAACAATAAGTAATGTCTTTCTGTTGGAAGACAGTAACTCACCTGCATGCTGTGCTGGAGTATTTTGATTTGGATGCCATTCTGATGAGAACTGGGTGTCAAGGGCTGAAACCTCTCAGTTTCAGTCTCAATAGTTCCAGCTTTCATGGAGCCTTCATAGCCTGCTTCCTCTGGCAATCTGCACAGCTACACACAGGGCAGCTACAGGAAATGCTTGCTGAGGAGGTGAAATCTGTTACTTTTATAATCAATATTTTGCCTAATTTTGCTCTGTGGGATATGTTGAAGTTGAATTTTCAAAATGCTTTGGAATCAGTGTTTTTGGAAACCTTAAACTTCTCTGCAGAAGGAGTTCCAGTTTCTAGCCCATCTGGCTTAGTTTTAAGGGCTGGGCTATCTTGATGCCAGAGAAAAGAGAAGTTTAAGAATTCAGCTTCTAATTTAAAGAGTTGTTTCTACATGACAGTTCAATTCACTAGTGTTAACATAGTAGTCCTTATGCTTTTTCTCACCAGGGTGGACAGAAACAAGTACCAAATCCATATCCCTTTGCCTCCAAAAATTGATCCCACAGTCACCATGATGCAAGTGAGAACTGCCTTTACTTACTACGGTTTTGCTTTGTTTAGTAATTTTGGTTACTTCTGTTGAGTTTGTTCTGGGCTCTTGGAAGCCTACAGGTACTCAGCATCAGGCTGTTAACAGCTCCTTCACCTTTTTGCTGTGCAGGTGGAAGAAAAACCAGATGTCACTTACAGTGATGTTGGTGGTTGTAAGGAGCAGATTGAAAAGCTGAGAGAGGTGGTTGAAACTCCTCTCCTTCATGTAAGTAACCTCCAGATTGAAACTTTTATTGTTCTGAAGTTATTCTGCTCATCTATTAGAATTCGAAAAAGGAAAAAAAAAATCTGTAGCTGAATGTAGAGACCTAAGTGAAAGGAGATCTCGTTTTAACCTGTCAAATCCAGCCTCATCTGGTTTGCATTGCTTTTCATTGATGATTTTCTTAATTTGCATATGCACTTTGATGCACAAAATCTTTAATTGTCACATAACCTTGCCTTTTTTTTCCCACCATTACAGCCTGAAAGATTTGTTAACCTTGGAATTGAGCCTCCCAAAGGAGTCCTTTTGTTTGGGCCACCTGGCACAGGCAAAACACTTTGTGCCCGTGCTGTTGCTAACAGGACTGATGCCTGCTTTATCAGAGTAATTGGGTCTGAACTGGTGCAGAAATATGTGGGAGAGGTAAGAGCAAATACCCAGTGGAGTGGCAGATTTGCAGCTGTGGGGATCAGACACTGCAGTGTGGGTGATGGGTGAATATACTTGCACGCTGGAGAAACAAGAGAGTGGAGGGGAGGACTGCAGATCAGGCAGTCAGTTAGTGAGGGCTGAAGTGTGCAGTCATCAAAGAAACAGATTTTGCAGTGCAGGATTTAATCTGCAGCTCAGGAGGACCCCAGGATTAGGATTCAGTTGGCAAGACTTCCATTTATTTGTCACTTTACCCAGAGGTAAATGACTGAATGTTTACTTCTGAATTTGAGAGTAATAATTTCTCTCTCCCTTTATAAATTGCTTTAAGATCCATGAATCTTGTTTTATATATATATATAATGTGCCAAAAAAGTTTTATCATTGGATACTTGGAGGAGTTTGGACGCATGAAAAGTTTCATTTTCATCGTTTTCCTTTAACGTGCCTTGAATCTTTAACAAAATCCTGATTTTTTCCTCTCAGGGAGCTCGAATGGTTCGTGAACTCTTCGAAATGGCCAGGACTAAAAAAGCTTGTCTTATATTCTTTGATGAAATTGATGCCATTGGAGGTATGTTTGCAGTGTGTTTAGTTCTAATCTCATACTAGAACTGTCATGTTACAATTCTTTGTCTGCATTGCTGCCTTAGAAGAAAAGTGCTTGTCAGTACCTACTTAGCAAAATGGCTACCAGCATGTCCCCTGCTGGGAAGTGATCAAGAAATGGTTTGTGTAATTTGAACATATTTAACCCAGATGATAAGGAATTTTTGCACACTTGGAGCCACCCGGATTATTTAAACTTTAGTGAAGGATTTCTGTGTTGTCTTTGCATAAGCTGCTGTTAACCTAAACCCCCTTCAGCTTCTGGGCTACATACTGGATCTTTTTTATTTCCTGAAAATTAAATATTTTTTTTCCCTGAAAGGAGGTACTTTGAAAGTGGAACAATTTTTACAGAGACAAGAAATGGGGGAGGATTTTGGTTAAGGAGAGGCAAAACAAACAAAAACCCAAACAAACTATAGTTATGCATTTCAGCAGTTTGTCCCAGGGCAGGGAGCTGGGCCCTTTCATGCTAAGGATGACAATGCAGTGCCTATTACAACTGGGAGGTGACTCCCTCTTTTTTTGGAAGGTGCTATTTTTCAAATAATCTCACACCTTTTTAAAAAACTTGTCACAAATGTGTGTCTGCTCTCTCCAGGTGCTCGTTTTGATGATGGGGCTGGGGGTGACAATGAAGTGCAACGTACCATGCTGGAGCTCATCAACCAGTTGGATGGGTTTGACCCACGGGGCAACATCAAAGTGCTGATGGCTACAAATAGACCTGATACTCTGGATCCAGCCCTGATGAGGCCTGGAAGGTTGGACAGGAAGATAGAGTTTAGCTTGCCTGATCTTGAGGTGAGAATGCTTGCTTTCACAGTAAGTATATGCTGGTATCAAAGTGTTCAGTTTCTTCAGAGCATTATATATTATACATTATAATATATATACATATATAAAGTGCTGGAAGCACTTTACAGAAGTAGCACTTTTGATTTCCATGAAACTGTATGGAAATTTGGGGCATTAAAGATGCCAAAAAGGTTTTTCCACCCTGAACAGCTTCCATCCCTTCTATCCCTGGCCAAGAAGCCATGGTAAGTAGCTGTGCTCACTGTGTATTCCTGACCCAACAGATAAAGAATCCTCTAGCCAGTTCCATGGTTTAGTTCTTAAGTTGGAATTTGTTTTGTTTGGCTCTTTTCAGAGAGATTTGAGGTACTTCTACCATTAAAGATCTTTTCTAAGTTGTCTTAATTTAGTATTAAACAGTTAATCGTACCAGTCCAGACATAAGAAACGGTAGTTGTGCAGCAAATGAAAGATTTATTTTCCATCTGCCCTTGTTTGGGATGACATGCAGAGCATGAGCCACATGTCACTTGCCCCAGCATGAGCTCTTCTGTCCCCCACTCTTCCAGGGGCGAACCCACATATTCAAGATCCACGCTCGTTCGATGAGTGTTGAAAGAGACATAAGGTTTGAGCTGTTGGCTCGACTGTGTCCTAACAGCACAGGTAAGATAAGTTTTTATTTTTAACAATATAATTCATGTTTCAACTCTACTGGTGATCAATGTTGAATTAATTTCTGTCTCTCTCTCCAGGTGCTGAGATTCGCAGTGTCTGCACAGAGGCAGGCATGTTTGCTATCCGAGCACGTCGAAAAATTGCAACAGAGAAAGACTTCTTGGAAGCAGTGAACAAAGTCATTAAATCATACGCAAAGTTCAGTGCTACCCCCCGCTACATGACCTACAACTAATGCCTTGGAATGTTCTTACCATTCCTGTTAAACCTTCCGTGAAACAAAAATCCAAATTCCAATTCATGTAATTCTTGGAAGCTAGAAATAAATGGAGTATTCCAAACAATAGGTGTGTGAGTTCAGTGTAAGGCTTAGAAATCCAAAGTTTAGCTCTCTAGTCACCATTTACACCCCAAAACTTACCATCTAAGCTGCAGAAAAGGTCCTTAAATGACCACTGTGTTTCTGGGTGAGCTCAGAAATGCAGGTGTCTCCCAAGGAAACTTGGCATGAGCCAAGGAAACTTGGGAACTGCATGGGAACAGAGTGTACACAGCTCAGCTCAGGTGCCCGGGGGTCTGAGGCATTGCCCCTTTATGCAAGACATGAAGGGGGTATTTTTTTCTCTGTCTGGGAGAACACTGATACCATTGTAACTTGTTTGGGGTATTTTGTTGCTTTGGTCTTTGTTTTGTGGTTTGTTTGTGTTTTAGGGGTTTTTTTTTGTTTTTGTTGTTCAGTGGTTTTATTTATCCCTCTTGCTAATTCTTTGTTTCTTACAAAATAGTGGGTAAAGAAGGAGGAAGAAGTAAGTAATTAATTTCTTAGCCCTCAGGGAATATTCCTTTTGTCTGTTCCTGCTCTAAAAATGATTAAACTGACATCAGTCTCCTAGCAAACACCACACCACCTTACTTGTCTGACATGCTGCCACAGGTTCTCTGGTCACTGGGCAATAGCTGATACTTGTGGACAGCAAGCACCATTCCAAGGTTGTTCTTCATCTGTTTTGTGTGTTCCTACAGCACGGGAGGGTTTGGACAATGAAAGCAGCAACCTTTCTGCTCGTGTTGCATGAAAGGGTGGGGGTGTGGTGGTTTTTTTTTTGGGGGGTGGGGCTGGGTAGCTTGAAGAAAAATGCTTCTGGGAACTGCTGTGTCTCAGAAGAGTTTTATCAGGTCTAATTTCGATACATCTGACATCAATTTACCAAGCTTAGACTGTGAAGCCACTTTATTAAAAGGAAAAAGAAAGAGCATAGGTGTTACATGGACTTGTCAGCATCTTGATAAGTAAACAAAACTGGAATTGGGAAAAAAAAAAAAAGAAAAAAAGAAAAAAAAAAAAAAAAAAAAAAAAAAAAAAGTCTCACGGGTTATGTGGTCTTTTTGGTAAGCACGTTTTCAGGAGTGATGCAAGTTCAGTGGTGGGACAGAAAATATTTTTTTGATTTTGAGCCTGAGCGGAAAGCAGTTCAGAAAGCAGCAGTGAGAGTATCTCTGACCAGAGCAATATTTGAAATGAAAAAGTACCTTTTTCTTAAGGATGGGGGAGGGTTTTGGACTAGATGACTTTGCGGTCCCTTCCAACTCAAATTATTCTTAATTGTTCTATGATAAATGATGTATGTTAAAAAAAAAAAAAAAAATTGGATCTGAATTTGGGATACCTGGTATAATCAGCAGTCTTGGAAAAAAGGAGGAGGATTAACTTTGCTTGTTAGGAGGTGCCAAACCTCTTGCTGGGGTGGGGGCCATAGCCCTGAGTGAGTAGAGGCTCACCCTGTGCAGACAGAATGGAGCTGGGGGGGAGGGTGGAGGATGAGTCCCAGGAGGAGTGTGAAGGATGGGGTTTGGTTCATGGGGCACTGAGGAGCCTAAGGTAGGCTTTAGATTTGTTTAGCTAGTGTGGGAAAGAGGAAGTCAGTTTTGTTTTCAGCAGATACCAGGTGGTGAGGAGCCAGCTGCTGCTGCTGGCAACAAGGCACAGAAGAGACCAGGCTGAAGTGCCAGACACTGTTTTCCTGCCTGAGGTAGCACAGAGCTCCTGCTGCACAGGCGGGGAGATAGAGAGGGCTTTGGGGAAAAGGCTTCCAGCAGACACTGGGCATTTATTAATGGCATCCCTGTGAGGCCAGAGATGGAGAGGGGGGAGAGCCTGGAGAGTGGGAGCAGCAGCCTAAGGAGCAGGGTGGAGGTGACAGCCCCTCCCTGCCCTTATCATGAAACTTGGACTTGTCCTACATCCAGTCTCACCAAGACAAAGTTGACAATTTCGACAAGTCATGATCATCACTTTATTTTAGAAGTTTACAGGAGTTTGATGTGAAGAGACAACATAGTTAAAAACTGAAGCTGCAACAAGCTGAAAGTAGAAAAATATACTGTGTGTACATACAAAGGCTTGTTACTAGTGAACTTTAAAAAAATGTACCAAAAGTTGTTTAAATAAACACACACACAATGTGTTATCATGCATTCAATTCATCTGTTGAACTCCAGCTAAGCTGTAATTTCTGATGCAGAAAGCTTCCTATCCCTATTGGCAGGGGAGTCTGAAGAAAAGCAAAATTCTGCCCCCAGTTCTTGGGAAACTCTGTTTACCTGAAGCAAGCTCTAATCACAAAAGGGACTGAAGAAAAAAAAAAAAAAGTTCTGCACTCAGAAGAGAAGCTGTCTGAATTCCCTTTGATCTGGGGGTCCTATGTGAAATGTCACTGATGCTCCATGTCCCCTGGGCTGTTGATGTAACCTACACAGAAACACTTTGAGGTCCCTTCCTCTGCCCAGAATCACAGCATTTGTTGTTAGGGAGATACAGGCAATGACAATTTCTTTCTTTGGCTTGAGTTATATGTCCATGGTTTTGTCTCACACCTGAAGGGAGGCAGTACCACAGCAGCCAGGTTGTGAAAAGGAAGAAGAAAAAAACCCAAAACCACAATACCCCCCCCCCCCCC
>JAAWXA010000007.1:23100616-23137781 GCA_038090715.1 Florisuga fusca
CCCCCCCCCCACCATTTCTTTAAGCAAAAAAAACCCCCAAATGTAACATTTTCGAGTGCTACTGAAACCTATTTCACAAAGCACTTAAAAGCTGAGGCAGAAGCAGCACTGCTGGTAGGAAGATATCCCAGTTATAGATATATATGTGTATAGAAACAGGTTTTTTTTGACCACTGAGTCTTTAGACTTCATCTGCATTTTTATCCCATCTTAAGAGACAGGGCATCAGTTCTTAATTTAATTTTAACAGGCTTCACTCTCACCTCAAACCAATTTCCTCTTCAAACTTTGAAGCTAAACTTGTTTTAGCTTAAGTTCAACTGTATTCTTTTCTAGAAAGCTTCATTAGGTTTTGGCAGTGAAAGTATCATATTACTAATGTAATAAATAATTGGTTTCTAATTTGAAGTTCCCCTAGAGAGGGAATATTCTGGCAATGAAAAGTTCAGTATAGTTTAGACAGGTTAGATGTTAAAAAACCATAACTGTACCATTTATAAAGAGCAGCAGCCAAATGCCACCAGTGTGAATTCACTAATCCAGATGCAGATTATTATCATTTATATGAATCTTTTGTATGCAGATGCTGACATCAGGCTTTAAGTCATCTAAGAAAGTTCTTTAAAGACACTGGTACAGTGCATTGCAATTGCAGAACAGTTATTTCCTGCAAGATCCCACCTCATAGTGAGTTAAAGTGCTCATTTTCTCAGCAGGAATAGGAATGTCACCTTGTCTACCAGATTATGATTGTAGCAGAATACACTGAATTTTCTTGTCTTGCATAATTTTGTGCTTGTATATCGTTGAAAGGCTATACCCTGACTGAAGCAAAAAATTTAAGAGGATGAAGGCTTGAAATTCTTTATCCACTCTTCCAATAGAAATTAAGCATCACCCTATACCCGTAGATACAAACAGCCTTCAGCTCTCCTTAAACTGTGCAAATTAAATATTCAGTAAGAGTCTCCCATCAGCATCAATGCTGCTCTTCAGAGATCAAAGTCAGTCTGTGAAATAGACCTGGCTTTCACTTGGCAGGCAAGGACAGCATCGTGGATACTGTGAAACAGCAGCTCTCTTGTTACAGTGTTACCAAAAAAATTCAGTCTTGTCAGCTCATTCAGCACAGGGCCTACAAAATAAAAACCAAATACGGCATCAGTGCATAAACTGAAGTACAAAGCTGGAGTTACCTCAGGGAGAAGGAGGCAACTTGTTAGAAACAGTTAAAAGAGCCAGGTGGATCACATGCTACAGGTGATTCTCTTATCTGGACATACACAGAGGCCTATTCTTGGCAGAAGATGCTACAATTGGAAATATCAGAAGCTTGGAATATTGCGGGCTGTTCTCCTTATTACATTATTACAGTTCCAAGGTACAAAGTTCAGTGTGGCATTTACAGTTTGCCAGATGGAATAAAGAGAAGTGGGATCTAGACCTTGCAAAATTCCTTACATCAGTGCTCTACCTTCATCAAAGTGAAGGCTCTAATGCATATGGGCTTGCTTTGCCTCAAATCCAATTTTAATTCAATTTTTGGTGAATTAAGTGTGGTACTACTGAGGCACCTGGTATCAGAAAATTCAGGGCTGGAGGGAAAATGATAAAACACAATTTCTTCCATAAAGCTCACAAAAACCCCCATAATCTCAACTCACCACTACAGCTGGCAATACAGACACTGACGCCAACTTCTTTGTATTCTTTTATAATCTGCAACAGAGTTAAACTGAAGTTAAATGCAGGAATATCACTGCACACACATGGCAATACTGGCAGATGGCAAAGCTGCACAGTTTCGTATTTCCCAGTATTCATCTAAATCTTACAGAGTTACTGAATTAAAACTGGGATTAGGTGAGATACTGGGTTGTGTTAGTACTTGTGTCTCATGCTGAAAGGTTCCCTAGTAAGTATCTCATGCTTTTATTATATTTTGTGGGTTTTTTGGCAAAGCCCTACTTACCGATTTTAATGTTTTTGCTCCAACTGAATCCACAAAGTTCACTGGGGTGAAATCCAGAATTAAAGAGTGGATGTTTGCTTTGGGCTCCACAAAGTGTTCACAGTCATCAGGAGATGTGTCTTGTAAACCAGACACTGCAGATGCAAATTTGCCATTTACAGGTAACTCCTCATTTGCTATCTCGTGCTTTACACTTGCTTCCATGTCATTATTCTGGGAGAGAAATAAAGATTAATGACAACCAATGTTTTTTTGGTTTTTTTTTTTAGCATAGATCCCTTTCCCATTACACAAACTGGCTTTACATTACATACATACTTCTACATCTTACACATATCAAAGTTTATTCTCTTATGCCCAGCCTTTATACAGTCCCATGCAAGCAGCTTAAAACTGTTACCTTAGGAGTGAATTATCCATTTCCCTCAAACACTGACATCTGTTCATGTTTTTATGCCACTTCCTTGCTACCTCCCTGCTGATCCTGCTGAGGCCTATCTATTTAAAGGAAGCAACAGCAGCCAGGCTCTTACGTCAAGGTTCAACACAATTATCTGATGTAGCCATGAGCCTCTGATCCTAATGCTGTTCCATCAGTAGCCTGGTTAAACTGCAAAGTGCTTGTCCCCTAAGCCTTCCTGCCTGAGCAGCACTCTGTACCTTGTGTAAGTAACAATGGCAACGCTAGAAAGCAGCATATTAGCTCATAAAACAGGTAAATATTTACCGAAGAATTCATTAGTTTCAACACAGCCTTCTTTCTGAGTTTATTTGCCTTCTTTATTTCCCTGGCATGCCTCTTCTGGGCTTTTCTCCTTGCTGCTAATATGGCACAAGGGTCCACTCCAGTCTGTCACAAAGAGAAGACACAGAGGAGCTTCAGCTCACCAGGATGACACTGTAGTATCAATTAGCACTGAGTTCATCACCATCTTAAATTTAAAACAAGCCTGCACCATTCAGCTTCCCTTGGTGGGGGTGAGAACAGTATAAAGTAAGAAGGAGTAATTTCAGCAAGCACTGTGTTAACAAGAAGAGGAAGAGATGCATCACATTCTTTTCTTGAAATCAGAGTGCCATGTTCCAGCTGAATGCTGATTGGAGTGCAGAGAGCAAGGGAAGAGAGGTGCATTTGGGCAGGAATCACTAACACCTCTTGCTTTGTGAATGTAAGTACCACCCACCTGCTTTGTGTAAAACTCATCATGGGAGCTACAGAAAAATTTTTCAGAAGTTAGTAAGGATGCATTTGCTACCGGGTCAGGCAGTTCTGCCCTCTGCTAGCTCTGTTGTTGCCATTCCCACCCAGTCAAACAGGGGCTAGACCAGAGGTGAAGCATCCTCTGTACACAGGTAATGTGTTGCTCATGAGGGCCACTGAATGCCCACAGTATCCCATGGTCTTACACTCCAGTACAGTGAGTCACACAAGATGGAAACTTTTACTCCTAGACATTTTGTTTTCTCTTCAGCAACTACTTATTTCCTTCTGAAAAAACCCATGGTTTTGACCAGCTTGTGCTCTGCAACCACCAGATTTTCCATTCCCCATCAGTTATTATTAAGCTACACTCTGTTTATTCCCTCCCACCACGTTGTTCCTTCTTAAGACGATGTGCAGCTGGCTGGAGGATCACCTCATATTTTACTGATCACCAGGGGCCACAGGCTGAGAAACACTGTGCTAGGGGCCACACTAAAATGGCTGAAAGCTGAGCATCTTTCAGAAGCCAGTTTGAATTTTTTAGACACAGACATGAAAGGATTTGCTTTACTCACCTTTTTCTTCAGTGCACTTGTATATGACTCACTATTGGCAAAATAAAGTGATGCATTAGCTTGAAATATTTTTATTCCAGGATATTCTTTAACCTAAGGAAAACAACATTGAATGTGTACAGTTAAATATTGCCTACACTAGAAGAAAAGCACTTGTGTGATCTCAAGATAGATGAACATGCAGCCCAAGAGTCAACCATGAATGGCTTGCTTAGCACTGCCATGATCAAAGCCAGTCAGAAGATCAGAATCTCCACCTATTCTGGTGTAATACTGCACATAATCAATGCCATCTAACATTTTTTCTTTATAACACTGAGATGTACAGTCAAAAAAAGGAATTAAAAATTTGCAGTTCTCTGATGCTGCTAACTGCAACAGGTAGTACCATAATGAAATCATGCAGACCTAGGAACACTTCCCTTTCAACTCCCTGTCCACAGGTATAATTTCCTCTTTTAAAAAAAGAGCGTTTCAAAATTTTGGTTTTAAATAGGCCTTTGGGCAGGTCTCAGTATCACTTCTTTCCTCTGCTTTACATGACTCTCTCTGACCAGGCTGCACACTGACATTTTACATGCTAATGACCTGGCCAGCAGCAGAGATCCAGCCTGTCATGTGCCTCCAACCCTGTCTTTAGATAGGAGGAGGAGGAAATGCTAACTGCATTCATTGTAACAAAAAAATGGGGTCTCCTCTCCTTTGCATATAGCTATCAAAATACCCACTGATACTTTTGCTTTCTATCATATTCAAAGCAGAACTGCTGGTGAGGGAATGTTTTCAAATTACAGGATCATCTTCTCTACACACAGGTTTTTACAGAATGGTTCCTTAGTCCAGGGAAGGTGCAGCCTTCATAGCAGCACCTCTGAGAACATGGCAGAATGCAGAAAATTGCAGCTGCTGTTTGTGAATAAACACAGCAGGTTTATAGCCATGATATTGACAAAACAGAGCTTTCATTACCTTTTTATTGAACAAAATGGCATTTACAAGAAGCTAAGTGCATGGCAAGCAATTGTGCCATGAACCATGTATATTTAATATACAGGGGGTGGATGGAGGCTGGGAGATGCTGTTCTGAACAGTTTGTGCAATTAATTCTGAAGAACAGATCAGTTTGGATCTTGGGCTCCGTAGATTTCATGCACTGCTGGCACACAGATGAAGATGAGCTCCTATGAACCTGTGTACATAGCAGGTTATGTGGTATTCCTACAAACCCTAACGTTTTATAGAAGATAGTACAAAGGTTACTTACTATCCCCTCCTGGTCAAATGTACATGCAGTACAAAAAGCTATAATTTTCAACAAAGTAGCTTCTACTACTAAAATCAAATTTATTTTCTTTCCCTTCAGCCCAGATGAATGCCAGGCAGAGAGCATTGTGTGTGCAGCATGGTAGGGCTAAACAGCAAATTGCCACAATCCTCTTTGCTCCACTACATAAAACTCTCCAGTGCAGAAGAATACACTCCTACCTCTTCATACTCTTCTACGTCACAGTAGATGTCAGTGTCAGGAATCTGACCAAGGATTCTGTACTGAGGGCTGAAGAAAAATGGAAGCAAAAGTTTCAGTATTATCACTTATGAAGGGGAAAAGTGAGTGCTCAACACAGACTGAAACTTATTTTGAATGGTAATTCTGCAGTGCCTGTCTGATCCAGGTCAAATGCAGAGGACAGTTCAAGGCATTTGGTGACTAAACAAATTTACTTCTGTCATTGCAAAAACAATTTATGAACTTAGCACTGTAATGTTGTAATTTTTTGAAAAGCATAGGACAAAGAATGCAAAGTTACAGGACAAATTTTCTTTGGTGTACACTGATGCAAATCCATTGGTTGTCTTGCAAATATGGAAACTCATGCTGGCAGAAAACCTGCTGCAATTTCAAAGATCCACTCTGCTCTCAGGCCAATTGCCTGAGCAGATGAATGTCCCAACTCACAAGCAGTTGACAGCAGAGTCCATGCTTTGCAAGAACATGTTTCCTTTGCAAGAACAAAACCATACAGATACTGCAGAAAAATACTCTTATTTATGCAGAGTGGCAAACTCAGAATTTGCTTTTATTACAGTGCAAACAAAACCCAAGACTTTTATACACTGTCACCTAGGTAGCCCAGACCATGAGCCTAGAGGACTCAGGTGACACTGCCTGTCCAAACATGCAAGAAATCATTTTTCTGTAAACCTGGAAAGATCCACAGAAAAAGCTTTGTCACTCTGAATGGGAAGAGAGAAGTGATTTGAAAAACTAGAAGGGCAGGCACATCTGCTTGGTTGTGACAATTAGTGCACACAAAATGGAATAATTTATAGAAAATAGCATCAAGCAGATTTGAAATTCTAAACTCTAGGCATTAAAAAAAGTAATAAAGATTAACTGATGTAAGAAATAAAAAAAAAAAGATTCTGTTTATTCTTGAAATCACAAGTTCATGCCCTCTAGAAATTCTGTTCTCTGAAAAATAAAATGTGACCCTGGATCAGAACCATAAGGCACAGCCTACAACAAGAAGCAGATTCCACACTACATGCAGTGCAAGAGAGTGGAAAGGTCTTTGGCTTATTTGCACCCCTTAAACAAACAAGACCACACAGAAGATCAGCAAACACTAATTTTGATAAAGGGAAATCTGACCTTTGTGTTCTGTAAATAACAGTTATCATTGCAAATGCTACTGCAGAAAGCAAACCATAGTCTAGTCCCAGGAAAAGTGAAGCCACAAAAGCTACCACCCAGATGGCCTGAAACAAAGAAAAACTCTGAATTATTACACATCCTTTTCTGTTAACAGCAAAAACAATAGCGTAAGTCATCCTCAAAACCTGTGCATCACTTCTGTTGAGGAAGAGGCAATGCATCACCAGAGCAGAATGTAATTGCCTCAACCTTTCAGAAAGTCACAGAAGCTCACGGTGCACTAACATTACATATGACAAACTGTCACATACTAATTATTGCCTCAAGTCCTGTTCTCCAAGGAATCCTTTGTTACAATCAGACCCAAAAATACCTTAGGATTTAAAAAAAAAATCCTCAAGGCCTTCAAGTAGCTCTCACTTACTTCCATCAGCCAGTTAATCCAGGAGAAAAATTCCACCAACATGTTCTCTCTGATCCACTCTCAGTTAAGGCTTACTCTAGCCAGGTTTTTTGTTTGTCTTATAAAATGGTAAATACCTTCAAGTAGTTTTCTTTGTTACTGTTTTCCAAATTCTTCTCAGACATTCTCACAGCCTTCAGTGCAGCTGCTACAGCAACACTGCAAAAGCTTTGCTTTTACTGCAACCAAACTACTTCTGACCTGAATGAAAAGTTGTTGAAAAACAACAAAAAATTCTTGTCTGCAACAGATCACCCTCCCAGGGTACCTGCAGCTCCATGCCTTATATTAATCTGCAATGCAACAACAATTTGTAAGTCCTTGTTAAGTTTCTTGTTAAGTTTCTGTTTAGGAGCTTAGGAAGAGGAGTAACAAATTCAGTTTGGTAAAATACACGCAGAGAGCTGTGCATTACTCACCAGCTCAATCTTACTGGTTCTCCAGAAGTGTGCAACATCTCCAAACTGTTTAAACATTCCTTTCAGGTTCACCATGACAATGGCAGCCAGCACTGTCTAAGAACATCAAACAAATGCAATTTTCAGAAGCAAAATAAATCCAATGCCAAACAAGAATCAGAGTATTACAAGTAACTGTATTTCTATGCTTTATAGTACTGATGTAAATCTACTGAACAGATGTTCCATTAAAAAAAAAGAACACAACCCTTTTCAAGTAGTACAGTGGAGATAGGCTTTCACTGCAAGCCAGAATCAGTAGGGTTTGATTTACTCTTTCCTGACAAGAAAAATCACAATTATAGTGCCTGAAGCTGCTAAAATTGAATTTCAAATTCAAATTTCTCTGCAATACACTGCAACAATTCCTATAACAGCCACATAGGTTTAACCCATGATACATTTCATATAAAAAAGCACAGGAGTTCCCTATCAGCCTATACATGTCACCAAACATTTTTAAAGTCAGAATATATTTACTCACATAAATGTATTTTTATACCAATAAGTAAACTGCAGTAAAACCAACTCATGTTGATCCATCACCCAGCCCTAAGCCTCTCCTAACTGAGCTATTACTTTTAACTTTTTAACCTCTCCCTAGAAGTCCTGTGCTGAAACCACTGTGGTCAGGAGGACTATAGGGAAGGGATTGTCCCTCTCTACTTGGTACTGGTGAGGCTGCACCTCCAATATTGTGTTTGGTTTTGAGTCCCAAAATTCAAGAAAAACATTGATGTGCTGGAGCGTGTCCAAAGAAGGGGAACAAAGATGGTGAAGTGTCTAGAGTAAAGGAGGGTGAGGGGAGAACTTATCATTTTCTACAGCTACCTGAAAGGAGGTTGTAGGGTGTGGGGTTTGGTGTCTTCTCCCTAGTAACAAGTGATAAGGAAGAGAAGAAACAGCCTCAAGGTGTGGCAGGGGAGGTTTAAATTGGAAATCAGGAAAAATTTCTTCACTCACAGGGTTGTCAGGCCCTGACACAGTTGGACTTGATCGTAAAGATCTTTTCCAAAGACAATTATTCTAAAGGGGAATTGTTTGAAGGTATCATTTTCATGTTGTAAAGTCAAGAGACCAGAATGTCCAGTATTAAAAACAACAACAAAAAGCATGCTGGAGCCTTCAAAATATCATTCATTTCTAGTCTAACTTACAGCAAAAATGCATACAAAAAGGTTTCTGGATGAAGGCCTAACTGTGTTTGCTTACTAATCATCCCACAATCCCTGTTTTACATTACCTCACAGGCAAAACTCCCTTACCTGTGGAAGTGGTTCAAAGAGGTATCCAATAGCCACAATTACCAACAGAACCATAATTGAAGAGATAGCACCTGCAATCTGAGTAAGTCAGAAATAAGACAGAAATTATTTATGTGTGTCCCCAAAGGAAAAGCACTACCCATGGGCTACCCCCTCTCGTGCTTTCCACAAGGATGGTTGCTAAAGGGACTTTTGATCCCTCCCACTCAGCTAACCCATTTTGGCTGTCATGAAACTTTCTATTCTGGACTGCTCCAGATTTGACACACAGGAAACTCCAGTTATTCCTTCTGGTCCAGGCAGAGAAATCTGTCAATCTAATGAAGTTTCAGACTGCAGCTTTGAAGCTCCAAAAATAAATTTTGTTTGGCTCAAAATTTCTGTTTACAGACCTGAGTTTTCCCACCAGTGCTTTCCTGAACAAGACTCCGAGACATTGAGCAAGTGACCGAAAAGGTCTGGAAAAATGACCCCACAGAGTTGCATATTCCCAAGGCAATAAGTTCCTGTGTTATAGGACAGAAAAATAAAGGTGGTTATACCTAGAAACTGTACAAAGCAAGATATCCATACATACCAAACAACCACATCCTATTTATAGTGCTTTTAGCAACCTTACATGTGAAGAGTAAGCAACCCTGTTGTAGGGCTGTACTTGTGGTTCTCACAATGCAAGCTGATGCATCAACTATCAGGGCAAGGGAGCAAGCACACCCTCAGTAAGTCTGTAGATGTCACCAAGCTGGGTGGGAATGCTGATCTGCCTGAAGGCAGAAAAGTTGTACAGAGGGATTTGGACAGGCTGGATTGATTGGCTGAGGCCAACTGTATGAAGTACAACAAGGTGAAGTACTGGCTCCTGCACTTGGGTCACAACAGCCCCAGGCAACACTACAGGCCTGGGGTAGAGTGGCTGAAAAGCTGCCTGGTGGAAAAGGACCTGGGGGTGTTGTCAACAGCCAGCAGAACATGAGCCAGCAATGTGCCCAGGTGGCCAAGAAGGCCAACAGCATCCTGGCTTCTACCAGATATAGTGTGGGCAGCAGGACTAGGGTAGGGATCATCCCCCTGTACTCAGCAGAGGTGAGGCTGCACCTTGAATCCTCTGTTCAGTTTTGGGCCCCTCACTACAAGAAGGACATTGTGGTGCTGGAGAGTGACCAGAGAAGGGCAATGAAGCTGGTGGAAGGGAGCTTTAAAAGAAGTGTTGATGGGGCACTTAGGAGTATGGTTTAGCAGTGGCTTTGGCAGTGTTAGGTTAACAGTTGTAGTCAATGTCACTTTTAAGGCTCACCTTGATAAGGTGCTGAGCCACTGTATCTAAATCATGTTTCTACCTAGAAAGGTAGGACCAGGATCCTTGAGGTCCCTTCCAACCTGGCATTCTGTGGTTCTATAATTTAAAGGTCCTTTCCAATCTAAGTGATTTTGTGATCTGTTAAATGAAGTTTCTGATGAAGTGCTGGAGACATTTTCCATTCTTAAAGATAGAGTAATGAGTCAGTCTCAAATTAATGATGCATTGCTTGTTCTAAGGATTTCTTCAACTTGGGGATAACTTGCATTTTAACCCTGAATATACATGGAAAATGGCTTCTCTTACAAACACTGTTCTTCCATTCCCATGCTCAACTGTCTGCTTGTTACTATTAGAACCAAGAACAGCCTTGGCTGTGTTTCCATGGGTGTCAGTCCACTGCTGTACATCAAAAAATAATGTGTGACCCCTGCTTCATCAGGAAGATCCCACATGAGAACTGCTGTCATGAGCAAGATCAGAGCTCAGTCTACCTCAGTGCTGTCTTTCTGATGCCATCCTGCTAGTTGTACCTGAAGTGATCTGAGTTACACCTTTTCAACAGCCCTCACTGAGTTTTTCTCTTTGCATTTGTACACTCCTTTTCTGATTCACTGAAACACTCTGCATGCACAGCATCAGGTGACAAGGAATTCTATAGTTTAAAATTCAGGTGAAGTAGCATCTGGCATCTCTTGAGAAAAAAGAGCTAGATGCTTAACTCAGGCCAGTGATGATTATTTTAACTAACATAAATGGAGCCAATTCCATTCATGCATCTTCAGATTTACCCTATTCTCTCTCTGGGTAACAGAAAACAGTGACAAGAAGAATGAGATTCACCTGACTACATGTAAAACTCTGTAGGTAAAAGTCACTTAAACTCCATTTACTCTCATGAAAGCAGCCATTTTCAGAAGGGGGAACAGCTGATCTGTGCTGTGTCAAATGCTTGCTCTAGGAAGTGAGGTGCTACTGAGAATTTTCAATAAAGCCACCCAAATACTTTTACCTGATTCCCATCAATGGTGTAGCCATGTTTAAGGGCAAAGATCTTGGCCATTGATACAGCCATTGAAAATCCAACTATTGCTATTGCTATTGCATCCACAAATACTGCTGGGATCAGATGGAGCTCAGGAACTGCTGGTGCACGTAACCTTGGAGATGAAATAAGTATTTACAAATTACTAAAATAAAAGCTACAAAGAAGCTACAGTTAGAATAAGAATATATTATCCTTACCCTTGAGGAATATTCCCAACAACATCCACTTTGTATGATTCACTCAGACTCATTCCAGCTGAAACTCCTGTGCCAATAATTACCTAAAAATCCACAAAGACATTTATAAACACTAGCTAGAAAGACATAAAGACACCGTAACAACTGATTACAAATCATACCCACAAGGAATTAAATTTATTTGTCAGTTTTCTAAGACGGGGTACAGAAACAAAGGAGGAAGCATCATGATTTTCCATCCATTGTCTCCAGCCCCCACTGATTTGACAAAAGTTTTTTTGGAAACAGTTAAATGGAACATCCCAGGGCATGATCTGAATCACTCAATTTCCCTTTGTCTGAGCCAAGCCCAGGAAGAATAGTGTACTGGGAAATTAAATGCAAGGACAAGCTAAGGACACATGCACTGCAGTATTTTCATGTGCATAACCTGCATATTATCTGTAAACAGAACTGGTGCAGCAGCAGTGAAAGGAACAGGTGTAATACCACTTTCCTATTGCCTTACCATAAAACAATGCCCTATTACACCACCTTCATCATCTCCCAACAACATCCCTTTTCTTCACTCCTTCTATCTAGATCATACCTTCAGTTAATCCCCTTTCTTGGCTCTGATTTTGTACGGTTGGGAACTCTAGTTATTTAGGAACTCATGTTAAAATCCAACCACTTTTAAACATGAAACATTACCTCTCTCTGTTGGCATTGTGTCTACTAAGACAGTCTGCTTTAGCCATGTATTTTAGNGTTAAATGAAGTTTCTGATGAAGTGCTGGAGACATTTTCCATTCTTAAAGATAGAGTAATGAGTCAGTCTCAAATTAATGATGCATTGCTTGTTCTAAGGATTTCTTCAACTTGGGGATAACTTGCATTTTAACCCTGAATATACATGGAAAATGGCTTCTCTTACAAACACTGTTCTTCCATTCCCATGCTCAACTGTCTGCTTGTTACTATTAGAACCAAGAACAGCCTTGTCTGTGTTTCCATGGGTGTCAGTCCACTGCTGTACATCAAAAAATAATGTGTGACCCCTGCTTCATCAGGAAGATCCCACATGAGAACTGCTGTCATGAGCAAGATCAGAGCTCAGTCTACCTCAGTGCTGTCTTTCTGATGCCATCCTGCTAGTTGTACCTGAAGTGATCTGAGTTACACCTTTTCAACAGCCCTCACTGAGTTTTTCTCTTTGCATTAGTACACTCCTTTTCTGTGTACACTCCACTCCATTTGTACACTCCACCTTCTAGGTGCTACTGAGAATTTTCAATAAAGCCACCCAAATACTTTTACCTGATTCCCATCAATGGTGTAGCCATGTTTAAGGGCAAAGATCTTGGCCATTGATACAGCCATTGAAAATCCAACTATTGCTATTGCTATTGCATCCACAAATACTGCTGGGATCAGATGGAGCTCAGGAACTGCTGGTGCACGTAACCTTGGAGATGAAATAAGTATTTACAAATTACTAAAATAAAAGCTACAAAGAAGCTACAGTTAGAATAAGAATATATTATCCTTACCCTTGAGGAATATTCCCAACAACATCCACTTTGTATGATTCACTCAGATTCATTCCAGCTGAAACTCCTGTGCCAATAATTACCTAAAAATCCACAAAGACATTTATAAACACTAGCTAGAAAGACATAAAGCCACCGTAACAACTGATTACAAATCATACCCACAAGGGATTAAATTTATTTGTCAGTTTTCTAAGATGGGGTACAGAAACAAAGGAGGAAGCATCATGATTTTCCATCCATTGTCTCCAGCCCCCACTGTTTTGACAAAAGTTTTTTTGGAAACAGTTAAATGGAACATCCCAGGGCATGATCTGAATCACTCAATTTCCCTTTGTCTGAGCCAAGCCCAGGAAGAATAGTGTACTGGGAAATTAAATGCAAGGACAAGCTAAGGACACATGCACTGCAGTATTTTCATGTGCATAGCCTGCATATTATCTGTAAACAGAACTGGTGCAGCAGCAGTGAAAGGAACAGGTGTAATACCACTTTCCTATTGCCTTACCATAAAACAGTGCCCTATTACACCACCTTCATCATCTCCCAACAACATCCCTTTTCTTCACTCCTTCTATCTAGATCATACCTTCAGTTAATCCCCTTTCTTGGCTCTGATTTTGTACGGTTGGGAACTCTAGTTATTTAGGAACTCATGTTAAAATCCAACCACTTTTAAACATGAAACATTACCTCTCTCTGTTGGCATTGTGTCTACTAAGACAGTCTGCTTTAGCCATGTATTTTAGAGAAGTCACTTGAAACAGAATCAATGCTGCAGTCAGTTATCAGTCTCACTATTTAACTTTTCTTCCTCTGTTTCTAAGTCCCACTGGTTCCTGCTCTTCTTTCTACCACTGCATTCAAAAAGGAAACAAGCCCTGCAGGACCTCTGAAACATGCATCTGTAAGCACCTTTCTCAGAAAGGACTTCTAGGCTCTTGGACTCCAAGCAGGACTCAGAGGCATGTCTTGCAGATAATCATTCACACACACACCAAGTCCAAGATGGAGTGGGACTACCTACCCATTGCTCTGGGGGACTGTAGGTGTTTAACTGTGTTTTTGATTATTTGGGACCTTGTGTCTAAAATTCAGGCCTGTCAGACCCTACCCTTATCCAAATCCTCAACTGGATCAAGCCTCAAATGAATTATGTTCAACAGAAGTTACTGTAAAGCTCAGTAAGACCTGACAGAAAATTACGTAGTTCCTACAGCTTTAGAATAGTTATATAATTTAGCTATAGAATTTCACAACTGACTTACCACAATGATCTCCATAGGAATAGGAACTGGAAGCTGCTTCTTAAACCGGAGATTGATTTCCTTGCCAATCAACAGCAGAACAACACATGTTAATCCAACAACCAATGCAGCAATATTGGTTGTTGTTATTTTTGAAAGCACAGCTGCTATGCTCTGTAACACAACAGAAGTATCACAATTATCCCTAAGAAAATATAATCTTCATGGAGATTTGCCATGAAAAAGCAAATTATACACTGCTGTTCAGCTGTGCTTTTATTCTGCAGTTATAAGCACAGGGTATCAGTGCCTCGCCGAAATCCCCACTGTCCCCACAAAGCACAAGTTCAGAGTCTCTGAAGGAAGTGAGGTCCACTTGCAATCAGTCACAGTATCAGTCTACCTCAATAGGGGCAAAAATGTGGAGAAAAAACCTGCCATGAGGGAAAAAGTCTAAACTAAACTACATCTGTTATCCTCAACATTTTCACACATATTTCATGCTGGCACCCACCAGAAAGCAATCAATGTAAAATCCTTCTAATACCTTCAAATATTCTTTGGCAAGTCACATCTACTTAGACCTGCATAAACTGTTCTAAAACAATAAAGCTGCTGATGCAACCATTGAGGTTACCATAGCATTATGACTACAAAACAGTGATCTGACAACTGGCCATTATTTCAAATATCTTTAAGTTAAAAACACTATTAAAAGGGTGTTAGGAAAGAAGTTCACTGGAACACAAATTACTAGAGGGTAAATGACTCCCTTACCAATTAATTCTCCTCCTTCCACTGCATTTAAAAAATGCAAAATAGGGCCACGAAAATGATGAAGGTGCCGGAACACCTCTCCTCCAAAGGCTGAGGGAGCTGAGGTTGTTCAGCCTGGAGAAAAGGCTCTGGGGAGACCTAATAGTGACCTTCCAGTACCTGAAGGGGGTACAGGAAGGATGGAGAGGGACTGTTTGCAAGGGCCTGGAATGACAGGACAAGGGGCAATAGTTTTAAATTAGAGGAAAGCAGATTTAGATTTGATGTTAAGAAAAAGCTCTTTACCATGAGGGTGGTTGAAAAATGGAACAAGTCGACCAGGGAGGTAGTTGAGGCCTCACCCCTGGAGATACTCAAGGTGAGACTTGACAAGGCTCTGAGCAACCTGATGTAGTTGAGGATATCCCTGCTTACTGCATGGGGCTTGGACAGATGACTTCTAGAGGTCCCTTCCAACCCAAATTATTCTATGATTCTAAGAGATAAGAATAAATACATGACCTCCAGAGAGGTCTTTGAAAGAGAGTGTACATATCCTTCTTTAGAGAGAAGGAAAACTATAGCAACTGTCAGGATATTATAAATTCAAGATGTTCTCGTAGTAAATCTTGAACGTATGCCTTCCCTCCTATTTGTCAGGCAGTTAGTATGTCTGGTTTCTGGATTAGAGAACTAACAAGCAAATTTAAGAATTAATCATTACTGCAGCCTTCTTTCTAAAAGGTCATTTATATCTGCACAAATGTACAAGAAAGATTCGAAGTATTTTCTATAGCCTCCATGTAGCCAAAATCCTGAAGCTTCGTTATTGCTGAGCCATCAATCTGCCTCAAAAGCTGTTTTTGTTTTTTTTTCTTCACACATATCCAAGATCTTTCCTGTTCTTCCACTCAGAAGTTCTTGTTTACACAGAACATTGATTTTGTGATAACAACTTGAGGCTTCACAGACTGACAGGCAAACCAGATCTAGGTGCATGTCAACTCCACTTGTTAAAAACAGGAAGAAAACTAATGTTTATATAAACTTAAAAGCTTTAGTTATGATTTCTGTTATAAACGTCCCCTTATACAAAAAATTCACTGCATGGGATACAGTACATTTTTTTTCAGAGCCCAACTGTCAATTTTGAATACAAGTGAACAAGACCCTTTGGTTTTACTTAAGTCATACTGCTTTACACTGCATGGGTTTTTTTTTTGCTGTTCTCTCACATCTCTGTGTGTTAAACAGAAGGTGAGGGGAAGATGAGGCTATGAACTATGTTAAATACTGAATAGGCTATGAAGTATGTTAAATAATGGAGATAGCAATGTTTTACACTTGCTTTATAAATAGTTTTTCCCACAACTCCAAAGAATATATACATTTATGATGACAAAGCACTTTGTGTCCAGTCACACTACAAAACAGCTTACAAACAGGAAATGAAGAATACTCCCAACAGAACCTGTGTGTTAAATCAAAGAAATCAAAGGTTCTGAGAATAACATCTCTTGGCTTTGCAAAACATATTTGGTCTACAGTGAAGCATATTAGCTAGGGCTTCAGGCTTGTATTTTATTAGGATAGCTTTTTTAGTAGCACATTTTCCCACAAAATACAAGACACTTGCTTTCATGAACATGATCTGTTCATATTACAAAACTACACCTAGCAGAATCCTAAAATCTGCCCATCTCAGACATGCTGATGTACCAAGTCACAGCCAAGCTGCACTTCAAGATGCTCATGTGGCATTTAAAGACCCCATATCCTGTTTTGAATACTCAAGCATTATTCTACTTAATACCAAAATACTACTACTAAAATATAATAATTGCAAAAGGCTTAAGTACTATATTCAGACAATGCAGAATTTGCTTATTTAGTAAATGTAGTTACTCACATACACAACTGAGAGGGGTCCACTGTATCTGCTAGTTTTAATGCCAAGGAGATACTTTAACTGAGAGGTAAAGACATGGACTGCAGCAGCAGTGGTAAATCCCCGCACCAGAGGCTCCGTTAGATAGATGGCCACAAATCCAAATCGAAGGAGACCTAAACACAACTAATGAAGAAGAGAGATATTAACCATGTGGCTCTCTCTGTAGCCTGAACATCAGCACTATATAGCAGACAGGCCACAGGACACCTCGTTTTACCTTGATGCCCAAGCTAGATCAGGCTTGCATGCCACTGGCAGGCACAATGTGGGAGACAGGTAAACGTAAGTGCTTGTGTGTATGCATTTGTGGACAGGTTAGAGAGAGCATCAGATTGACTTTTTTCTGATAGGATAGAAAAAAAATCAAAGGGAAGAGCTCCCACTTTTCCCAGTCAAGCCAAGATTCCAGGTGCAAATTGCCTCCACTGTACCCCTTCCCATTTCTGTTAGCAGCCTGTATTCTACACTGGGCAGTGCTGAAGCACGAGTCTGCTGCCAGGGGACCCACCATGACCCAGTGCCCCTTGCAAGTGTGAGTCAGGTGCAGCATCTGAACTTGCCCTTACAGCAAACTGAAGCACATACCTGGATAATTCCTGAAAGAAAGCCAAGAGTCACAGCTACCTGGACCCTCTTCGCATCCCTGGCAGAGTAACAGTCAAGGGAATCTGTAATGTTACTGCAATTATAGCCTACAGAAATAATTTCATCAGGCACTTCTCTCACAGCAACACCACCAACCATCATACTAATCACAGCAAAGGTGCCTGAAATGAGAGGGAGAGGAAAATCTTTAGTTAAAATCCTGGCAGATTATCTTTTTTAAGAGTGGTTCTTATTAAGAGATAATGCTAAATACTAATATTTGTATTTTTGTCCAGTAAAATCTGCTTCAGTAAAGCTAGCCAGATGGTGAGCATACACCTCTATGGTAAAAAACAAACAAAACAGTAATTTTCTTTCTGTCTCAGTTTTTAGTATGCAAGTTAAAGATTCATTCTGGCCACACAGAGTTGACTGCAGAAATAGAATTATCATTCATGAGTTAACAGCAACCATTTCTAGATCTAATCCAATAAAAGATTCCATTACTTACTAAGTAGGATGGGTAAATTAACAACAAAAGCCACTGCTAATGTTTGACACATTTGTGTTTCTCCTTTTCATTTAAATTTGAATTTCTGGAAAACAACTACACTTTCTGTTTCTCCAATATTATTTTTTACTTTATTCAATACATGTGCATGCACACACACGTACCTATTGATATGTGCTTGGAGGTTCCAAAGAAAGTATACAGAAAGACAGGATAAAATGAAGAATATAGGCCAAATACTGGGGGAACAGCTGCCAGCAAAGCATATGCCAAACCTAGAAAACAGACACTAACATTTATGTTAGGCAAACAACAAAAGAAACCATCTGACCTATGAGGATTTAAGATCACTAAAAGGAAATCAAGAGATGTATCACAAGTTTAAACAACAAATCTTGCAGGGAATACTCTTTAATACATGTGATACTGCAGGGCAGTGCCTAAAAAATGAAGTGGTTTGAGTCAGAAAGCCATAAGTTTCAAGTCATAAACGTCAGGCACTGCAGGTGCATGTATGTGTGTTTGTGTGAACATCTGTGCATGCATGCACTCAGTCTTTTGCCTTTGTGGCTTGAGGTACTTCTTAACAGTCAAACTTTTTGTAGCTTGTGTTTTCATCTGTCAAATAACAGACTTAAAACCACCTCATGCCCCATAACAAGTGGGACACATTTGATTTTTCTCCTCCTTTTCCAATGAGACATGATTTCTGTGGTAATCTATGACCAATTATACACTTCTATCCTCCTTCCCTCCTCATCCCTCAAGGAATGGGATGACAGAACATTTCATGTTTCTGCAAAACATGCTCCAAAATGTAAGATATGCAGGGAAGGATTGTTTATGATCTATAAAGTCACAGAGCTGAAAATGAAGTCCTTTTTGTTATTAAACCCTGCCCAGCTCCATGCAGTGGAAGTGCAATCCACATCATTCTTATTTGTAGGTGAGGCAGGCAAGCACACCCAGAGCTGTGGGGGGGGTCTATGGAGCTCTAAGGGACACTGGGGAGGGACATCTCCTGTGGTGCTCTTCCTGTGTGACTGAGCATGTGCTTATCATGGGACCAGGCTCATGAGCAAACTGTGTGCACCACATGATATAGCACATAACTGTCCTGAGCAGCTCCATCAAAATCATTTTTTCTACAGAGCTTGTGTTAATGAGAATTAGACACCAGAACGGAACAAATGGGCCTTGAGAAGAACATGCTGTATCCTGAATTATCTTGGTTCTCCAGTTCACCTTTGCAAGTGCATACTCATGACACCTGAAGAACATGCTCAAGTGTGTTCTTACCACACCTGGGTAGACTTATCCAAGTTAGGAAGTAAAAGCTCAAGGGTCCATTGCAAAATACAAAAGGAAGCAATGGTCCACCCACCATGGAGAGCCAGTGATGACAAAAAAACCACCTCTCCCTGTTAGTTTATCTTTACATTGAGACACAAAGCACCAGGTTATCATAAAAGAACAAAACCAGGAAGGGAACTTCTGTATCATCCAAACATGCTTGCACAGTGTCATAGCTCACATGGCCCTGCTCATGCCCTAAGCAATGCTGGAGTCCTAACCAAGATTTCATAATTTTGGCAGAACTGTACTGATGATATCAGTTATTTTCTTCCAGCAATGAGCTTTTCATTATGTATTTCTGAAACTCATCCCACATACATTCTCTGGCCCAGGGGCTACTTCTCATATCAAGATCAGCAGAACACCCTCTACAAGCAGAAGCCTGTCCTTCAATATGGAGATGAACTTAAAAGCACAAGTGACCAGAACTGAAAACCAGTGGTTTCAAAACTGGGAGGGTGGGTCTACATGAAGTTCATGATCTGAATAGACTCTTATTCCTCTTCCTTTTCATTTTTACTGGCATTTATCAAGTCAGTCAGTGCCAAGCAAATATAGAGATATTGACATGACAGGAGTTCATGGCTTGAAGACCCTGGTCATTTTAGTTCTGCTTGGAATGATTCCCAGGCTTCTTTGAACTCCTGCTTGCTCTAATTACACCCATTCCAGAAAAATAAAAGTTCAACTTTTGTCTTTTTAGAAAGGGAAAGATTAGAAGCAGTTCAAGGGCATATCTGTGGTCACTAAAGAAGAGAATAATGTTTAGATTACACCCATTTCGTGACTTTGTTCTAAAGTTCACTGCTGACCACTTAAAATTCCAGTGTCCTTATGGGGTCATAATATAAACTGTGTTTCAGTATGCAGTTGTTAATGTCTAGTATACAACAGATTTTCCTGACAGTTAGTTACTAGTTTAAGATAAGCTGATGTTTATATTTGTGTCAGAAAAAAAAAATCCTTAATTATTAAAAATTGCACAAAAAAAACCCCCAAAACAACTGGAAAGCTATAGCAATAAAGAAGTCAACTGTACAGACTAAGTTAGGATATTCCATTGCTTTAAAAAGTTTCAGCCTACTGAAATCTAGGATTCTTGGATTTACAGATTAATTCTTCAGACTTGCCTCAGGCCAAAATGGCAAGAGTGAGCTGGAAATATAAAATAAGCCAAAATGCAAGTAAACTGATACATGTTCAATTACTTCACCTTTATCACAAGGACTGGGCTCTGCACAACTTCAAGAATTCCCTCTAGTCTAAGACCTCCTGGGGAAAACTACTGGGCCTGTAGCAGCTGCCATTCCCAGAGAGGTGATGGCACCCTATGACACTGCTGTAAAAATGCTGTCACTTTCTAAACCCATAGCAGTTCTGAAACTGCTCACAGTAAGGTGTCAGGCTGAACAAAAGTTTCTACTGGTCCAGTATCCAAGAGCCAAACAGAACAGTGAACAGTGGCTTTCTCTTTCTCTTCAACAGAGTCTGCTCCTGCTTTGGGACCAGGATCCATTTGGGGTGAAAAACTTCTAAGTAATTTAATAGAAATTCCATAGATTTGGGGTCCTGTTATATAAGACACTTCTGATTTATTTTTACCATGTAAATTATTGCCCACCACTATGGTTCCAGTTTAAACTGGTGACTTCTAGCCTTAAAAAAAGAAAGCCTTAGAAGAAGAAAGAGGGATCCCTCTAGAGAAAAAGAGGGATCAGGGTCTGATTTCCTGCATGTTCTGCTCTGGTTGAATTTAGTTTGGTTACTTTGCAATAGTTGCTCCTCTGAGACATTAGGTCCATTAAACACTGCTACTCTCTGTAGGGAATTTGCTACAACTTTCAGGATGAGAAGATAAAAATAATTGGGTACATTCAGGAAAATTTGAGACATGCACTTAAACTGTGAAAAACTGTTCTGTCATCAAGAGCTGTTAGTACTGATCCAGAGGTAAGCTGCTTTCACAGTCTGCTGTGCATCACTGACTTGCAGTTGTAAGGAAATCATTATGGTCTGGTCTGCAGAATGCTGTACTGACCCACACACTCACATGAAATACACATTCTGTTCTCATCACACCTGTTCAGGAAGCCAAGCACTACTTAAAAAGCACACGCAGAAAAAACGAAGAAGAGAATGAATAAATCCAGAATGATACCCACCTTGGGGAAGCTGCATAACCCCAGTGCTTATACCTGAGATGATGTCCCCTAATAAGTATTCCTTCACTGGGTAACGAGGAAGCCATTTTAAAATTGGTAAGCAACTGTAAAGATGAGACTTGAGTTTCTTAGAAGAACAACTGAAAATACAAAGCAGAATGAAAAAGTTAGATGCTTGCAGGGGACAAACACATTAAAAATTTATCTTTCACCCCTGTGCAGGTAAACAGCTCCATTAAAGGCAGGCTCAGAGCACTGATAACAGTAATTTTTGGACATTAAACACAAACAACTGTGGTTAATTTAGCTCTTTACCACATGTTGGTTGCTGTTCACAAACCTTACAGAACTGGAGAGGAGAATCAACATGCTTGTGATGCTTGGAGGTCAGCAGGAAGAGAAATTGCTCAAGTCTATGCATGACTGAGCAGTCACACAACCCTTTTTTGCCGAGATCATTCCTAGCAAGAATCCCCTGAGGATAACTTGTTTTCTGATAGTTGTCACTCAAACTACTTTGCAATGCTTTTTACTACTTGGTGCCTTGTACTTTGTTTTATTATTATAACATGTTATATATATTTTTTAAAACCCTATTCTTTCACTAATACTTGTTACTCTCACTGGTACTGATAGGCTACTTTTAAGACTGAGAACATCACCCTTCTTTACCCTGAAAGACAAGGCACTGAACCCAGTGCAACACTAAACCTCACATCTCTTAACAGTTATTAACCTTCTGAAACTCTGACTCACGACAAATTAATTAAGCCAGAAAATAAATATCTCTATCCAGTATGGCCATACATCATACCTGGATTGTACTGTCACAAGAAAATTTAGCCTTGGGTAAAAATACAACACTGGGATCATATAAATGCTTTTCTGTGTAGGGGAACTGCAAGAGAACTGCAGAGACCTGTTAATATTTCTGGATTCTCATGGGACTAAATTGCATAGTGATGAAGCTTATTGCTGCAAGTGAAAGAGGAACTGGTGATGTCCCTATATGTCCATGTTTAAGCAGACTGAATCACAAGAAGTCATAGCTCAGGACAATTTTGATCCACACATTTTTATCTGAGGACAGATAAGTTTTTTGAGGTGGAATTAAGCGCCACTACCAGGAGAATGGTCATTCCATTAGCCAAAACAAATCTCCAGATGTCAAATCACATGAACAGATATTTTACAGACAAGCAGTCAGGCAGAAATCATTTGCTGTTTTGCAGAATGAGGTTCTAGAAAGACACTGAATCAACTTTGTAAATGAAGCACTGATAAATGATAAAGCTAATGAGAACTTAACAAGAATAAGTTTTTCACTATTCCTTAGTACCACAGAGCAAGAGATGCACAATTAGAGACATTTCCTGTCTAACCAGATGATACTTGCTGAACGTATTCCAAGGCTGTTAGTTAAAATCTAGAGAATGTCTCTACTAAGTCCATAGACTAATATGGACTAATAATTTAGATTCTACACAGCTGTCACACATCTTCATTCTTCCTTTGATTATTCTTGTTGAAAGTAGAACTAGTGCTTTTATATCTTAGGTTTCTTTGAAGAATTAACAGATACGTGCAGGAATCAATTAAAAATGTTAATGTTTCTAACCAATAAAATGAAAATAAGAAAAAACCCCATACCGACACGATTGTGCAATCCTCTGCCCTAAAGTCTGAGGTGCTCTTTCCCGTCGGTGCAGATGTCCTTGCAAGAGCTCTTGGTTGTATACTGGCCTCTCCACACAGTACCTCTGGGTTTGCTCAAAACATGCTTCATGTTCTTGAGCATGTTCCATAGTTGATCTCAGGAGCAGGAGGCAAGAAAGAACAGTTCCACAGCCTGCAATAAAAAACCTGGTTGCAGACAAAATAAGTTTGGTTACTTTTTTAACCTCAGATTTCGCATTTCACTCAAATAATGTATTTTGCCAAGCTACAGACAATCAGTCAGTTTGTAACAGCAGTAAGAAAAATTTTGACTATATGGAGTTTTTGCATTAATTGCTCTATAAATAATTCCAGAAATAAAATTAGAAGGTTATATTCATGCTTATCTGGATTTTCCCTCAGTTTTGGAAGGATATGCCAGTGCTGAAAGGAGATTACTTTATTGCTATGTTACTTCCTGCTTACTCACAAACTGTCACGTCCATGTCCAAAGACAGAACTCCAATTTTAATACTGAGAAAACCACATCTTTCTTCTACACAATCATGTCCTTCCTGCATCCAACCTGCTTTCTCCTTCCTCTCTTTCAGAGCCTTCTTGCTTCCAGACAGCATCTTAAGGATGCACAATTCACTACTTTCAAAAACGTTATTATTTCAATTAATGTGTCACTTACTGCTATTCTCAGTCCTACACCCACTAAAATAGGAGTCACAATTTTAAAATTAGCCAGAAGGTTTGTAAGCATCTATTTGTCTGTCTGATTCAGCGCCATAAACATCTTCTCATTTTTAGGAGACATTCTGTTAATTCCTTTGCCCCTTGTTGGCAGCTTCTGGAAATACAGGGCAAGAAACAACTCCAAATTATGAGCAAAATGACAGGGCTGCTATACTGTTAAGCAGAGGCTGGCTTGCACTGCATTTGATGACAGAATGTGAGCACAATGGGAAACAGAGCTTCAGCTGTGAACAAGGCCCTTGGGCTCAGGCCCAGCAGGTCACTTAAGCATGTGTTTGCCTTCAACCAAGGGAGCTAACCCAGAGGTGTTTAGTTTTTAGCTGCACACATCAATACTTTCCTAGAAAAGGGTTACAGAAATTAAACAACTTGCTACCCAAAATACTCAGACAAAGCTAACGAGGAATGGTCCAACATTCTGATTCAGCAAATACAGTCTGGCTGGCAGCAAAATACCAATAATACTTCCTAAGCCTTCAGTCTGACAAAGGTGCTGGAATTTTCCACCCAGGGCTTGCTGTTCCCTGCCTTCCAGGACAGACATGACCTAGCATCTCTACAGTTCTTATTATTTGGTAAGCAAGATTTTCCCTACTCAGCCACAACAAGATATTTTTACCAAAGGCATATTTTTTCCCTACATCATGTTCAAGATTTACTCCAGTTTTATGGTGTGAAATAAAGTACCTGAAACTTGGTTTGATACTTTTCTTACAAACCAGGGTACTATCAGAGCGTATTGCCTGTCTACTCCTGAAATCTGTTCTAAGTTTCTTTTACATCTATCCATAGCTTCAATTCATTAAAAAGCCTAAATGACATTTTGTGAACTATTTCCTCATGTTATTGTTCAGCAAATCATCATCAGCAAATAATCATCAAATCATCAGCATTATGATTTTCTCTCCTGCCTGCAGACTTTAAGCCAGTCAACATTAGTATAGGATCATTCCAGTCATTCCCATCTGAGCAGCTCTGGTTTTTTTTCCCCTCTCATGTATCTTATTTCACATTTACAGTAGTGCTGTCCATACTAAGATGGATGTTTGTTCACCTTCATACCACTTTTTTTCTACATCAGTGTCTACCTACCCACAAATACCACTTTCTACTTCACATCTTGCCCTGTTCCAGTGAGCTACCAATGAATCCTGATGTATTAACTTCTGGCCAGCAAAACTGAAGCTTTAACCACCCTAGTGTCTGCTGGAAGGGCAACACAGCAGGACATAAACACATCAGGAGCCTTCTAAGGTGCAGTGATGATAGCTTCCTGCCATAGGTGATGGAGAAGCTGACAAGAAGAAATGCTCTGATACTTCCAAACAAGGTCAGGAATATGAAGCCTGGGGGCAGCCTTGGCCACAAGATGGTGGAGTCCAGGATCCTGAGAAAACCCAAGCATATAGGAGATCAGACTTTGGCCTGTTGAGGAACCTGCTTTCAAGAATCTCATGGCATATGGTCCTGAAGAGAAGAGTCCTGGAGAGATGTCTGATTTTCAAGGATTACCTCTTGCAGACTCAAGAATGGTCCATCTTGAGCAACAGGAATTCAAGAACAACAGGTGGCCTGCAAAGATGAACAAGAAACTCCTGACAAACTCATACATGAAAAAGAAGCCTATGAGAGGTGGCAGCAAGGACAAATCATGCAGGAAGAATGCAGAGCATCACTATGAGCATGCAGAAACAGGGTCAGGGAAGACAAAGTTCATCTGGAGCTCAACCTGGAGAAGGACATGAATGGCAACAAGAAGGATTCCTACAGGTATGCCAGATGCAAGAGGAAGACTATATATAGACAGTGGAAGGCCACTCTCAATTACCTCTGAAAGGTCATGACAACTGGGAGGTTCCTAAGGACTGTAAGAAAGCCAGTGTCACTCCCACTTCCAAGATGGTTAAGAAGAATCTAGGGATCTACAAGCTGGTCAGCCTTGCCCTGATCTCTGTGAAGGTGACAGAACAAGTAATCCCGGAAATAATTTTCAAACATGTTGAGCACAAGAAGGTGACTGAGAGTAGTCAGCATGGATTTATGAGGGGAAAAATGATGCCTCATCTACCTTTTATGATAAGATTACTAGTTTTGTGGAAAAAGGGAACGTAACTGATATTCTTTATCTGGTATCTTTCAAGGCTTTGTCTCCCATGGCAATCTCAAAGACAAGCTGATAAAGTATGGGCTAAACAGACAGAAAACTGTCTGAGCTGCCAGGGTCAAAGAATTTTGATTAGCAGCATGAAGTCATACTGTACTCACTACTGGAGTACACCAGATGTTGATAACCTGGACAAATATGATTTAATGTATTAGTCAATGACCCTGATGATAGGAGAGAGTGCATCTTCAGTAAGATTGCAGATGATACAAAATGGAAGAGAGTGGCTGATGCACCAGACAGTTATGCTGTTACTGTAAAGCACCTTGACAGGCTGGAGATCTGAGTGGACAGGAACCTCATGAAGTTCAACACAGGAAAGTACAAAATCCTGCCTTTGGGAGAAGTAGCCCCATGCTGGGGATTCAATCATCTGGGAAGCGGCTACAAAAAGACCTGTGGGTCCTGCTGGATTAAAAAAAAGAACAAAAGCCAGAAAAGTGTCCTTCTGGCAAAAAAGCTCAGCAGCATCCTAGGCTGAGTTATGCAGCACAAAGGCAGCAGGCTGAGACAGGTAATTCTTCCCTTCTCAGCACTGGTGAGGTACATGTGGAGTGCTGGGTCCAGTTCTGGCTCTGCAGTGCATGAAAGACCTGGGCATTGTGGAGGGGATCTAGCAAAGGGCCACACAGACTGCTAAGAAACTGGAGCACCTGACATATCAGGAGTGGGTGAGTAAACTGGGGTTGTTTTGCCTGGAGAGGTGAGGGCGTGGGGGGGTGGAGGGTGCTGGTGGTGCCTGTGGCAAGAAAATAGTGTCAGTGGGTATAAATACCTCATGCATCAGAGAGTAAACAGGCACTGCACACAAACTGAAATACAAGAAATTCTGCTTAACCACAAGCAAAAAAATTACTGCAAGCATGCTTAAACACTGGAGCTGGTTACCCAGTGATGTTGTGGAGTTTCCTTGGAGATACTCATAACCTGAATCCCTTCCAGTGTCAACTATTCTGTGAATCTATAATGGTTCCATGTGTCACATATAATCTGTCCTTTCCAGTAATTCTGTGTGTTCTGGCAACATCAGCCTCATTTATAAATTAAGAAGCAATTTTAATCAGAAAACTCACTCAAACAAATCAGAACAAATGAAAACTACATCTGTATGCAAAAGGCACAAGCCAACTCACTTTAGAAACTTGGTTTGGGTCAAACTGTTCCAATAAAGGAAGAATATAATCTCAAAACATTTCCATCCAAGATTTTAAAAACATGTACCCCTTCTTGCTGTTGCAAAAGACACAACCCTCTGCTAACCCCAAACAATTCAGGTCCTGATTGGGATACATACTTTCCATGTTCAAATTTGCTAAGCCTCAAGTAGACTGGTTAAAGTTTGGAAGAGCCATGCAAGTTTCTAATGTAAATCAAGATGTGGAGAGGTCTTAAGACCTCCAGTTCCTTTTATGCTTCTCTACACATGCCCAGATTCTTCCAGGTACTATGAGCACATACAGAACAACAAAAGTTCAGTACTGTCTTTGTTTGTCAAGGTGAAATAAATTATACAGATGTATTTGAGTAATTGAACAGGGCTCAACTGTAAATGAGTCATCCATAGGATGGCAAATGTTAGTATGATATACTACCAGAGGTCACAACCCAAGCTGCACCATCACTCAGTCTGAAGGTTTTTGAACTGCAGATTGAGCAATTATGATTCTGTTTGAACAAGGAAGTTCTACTGCACTGACTCAGGGGAACCATCAAACACAAAAGTAAACCTAAGGAGGATACGACTGGATCTTGTGCTTAGCTGTGGCTCACAGCAGGTATCAGAAATCATATGCCTTTAAAAGAGATCCTAAACATATCTCAAAACTATAGTTGGCTGCATAATTTTCTGTATTCCATGTCATGTCACCAACTTCATCTCAATAACAACCATGTTCTCTGGTGGCCATTTTTAATACTAATTTACAGATGTTAAGAAAGTCCTTAACATCATCCCATCCACCTCTTTTGCCAAAGCATACAACAGAGCAAGGACTGTGATGCTTGTGTTTACAACTGATGATAGGCATTGTTCACAAAGTAGCAAAATAGCATTTTGTGACTGGCTGAAGTGTCTCTCCATGTGTTTGCTGAAGAGCCATATGACAAACTGCCTATAGAGATATCCAAAGCTTGGAAATTCAGCCTTGCCCTTCACTCCCAGCATGCTCAAGGAAGAGCAGAAGTAGGTACTGTCATTTCCATGAAAAACAAATCTAATGGCTATGATTTCTGACAACTTGCAGACCTTTATCCAAAGGAAGAGAAAGGTGATCTCTGGGCATATGAGCCTTAACCGTGGAATAGTACTTCAGACAACCTTTGAACTGCATAGCAAGAATAAAACAAAAAAACTCCAAGAAATGCTGCCCCTAATCTTATCAGCCAGATTAGAGTTGAGCTGAAGTAGTTAAAAGCTGCATGGGAAAGACTTAAGAGTTGGCAATCCTTTATCTGACTGATATATTGTCTGATATATATTGACTGATATATGCCTTTACTGGTATTATCAAGCTGAAGGTGTTAAAATAAAATTAAGCAAACATCAATTTATAATGCTATCACTAATAATACCTTTCTCTTCCCAGTTTTGTGACAATAAAGCCATCTACACTGATCATGGCAGAGGAAAATTTTTTATCTACTCCACTATAAGCTATAATAAAATTTACAAAGACAATGATTTGGCTGCTGCTCCTTAGATCCAAAATCGAACTATTTTGTTATCACATTTTGCAGCTTTGTAACTATTGCAGCTTTAATAGACTTACGAACACAAAATGGAGCACTTTTACTCCTGACCTTGGGTATATAACCTGACTGTATCCTGAATGACCTAATGCAACAGAGGGATCCAGTATCAAATCTACTGACTTCCCCATTCTGAAAGAACATAAAAACTTTCTTCTAGTGGCTAAGCACAGAGTTGATTTAAACAGTGAAAAAGTATGAGTGGACAGTACTAGTATAACATTATAATAGAAAAATGCACCTGTGCTGGGGAATCCCAAGTCTGATGGTAAACTGCAAAGTCAGTGAAATATTTTGTATCTTTAAACTTACAAGTACAGGTGACCATCATCAGCTGAAAGGCTCCTGGAAATACTGCTACTCCATGTAAAATATGCTCTCCCAAATGTAAACCGAAAAGCAGAGTTATTGCAAGGTCTGTTCCCAGCGTCTGAACAAGTTAGACACAAAAACCAAGACAACTTTAGGAACCACATCTTCTCTCATTTGTTTCCTCTCTAACCTCGTTCCCCAGTGCCCTTACACTTATCAGCTTGAGTGATTATAAAATTATACCAAGCCAGAACTACTGAACAAGCACAAAGGTGTAAAAGGACAGGTGGCGCCACAAGGAATGCTTATCCTCATTCCTTCTCCACTACTCCTACTAGATTTACCAATGAACAGATGGTTTAGTACTGTAGCCTTCACGTAAAGATTCACCAATTTAGAAATTACTTGTGAAGTACACAACTTCCCTCCTTAGGTCCTAGGCTAAGAAATACACTACAGGAGGCTTTCCAATGAACTTCTGGGAAAAAAATATATAAAATCAGGACCTTGAATTCCTATGCAGCTTTTTAAACAGGCAAAATTTCCACTCTGCTTCACACAGAAAGGTGAGATGGCTACATAAACTGTGTTGAGTTGTGTGAAAAATCTTCTCCACACCCCTAGAGTTGCTCTGAGAGAAAATGTCAGGACGGAGAGCCTTGATCATATCCTGCTGCACTCCATCTCAGGAGCCATCAGCTCATCAAAGTCTCATCCCCACAAGTCCAGAGCAGCACAGGAAGGTCAGCCATGAGAGACAGGGAGTCCTGACTCACTGTGTGTGTGCACATGGGATGGCCAGTACCACCAATTGGGACCCTGATGTTTCACACACCCAGCTGCCAGCAAATGGGTACACAAGGATGCAGGGACTATCTGCTTGGCAGCCTGACTGAACAAGAGATCCACCTTGTACACACATACATCTGTGTGTGTGTGTGTGTGTATCTCTGTGTCAGTAGACATAAGAATATATAGTCTCACTAGCAGACCTCCATCCTCCTAAGCCAGACAAGGGAGGAGGATGAATGCTGTCTGCCTGTAACCTGTGTGTCTTGCCATGGACACATGTAAATGTCTGCTCTGTGTGTGTGTGTGCGCCTGCTGGGAATACATCTTCAATGTGGATACTGGCTGGACCTTGGGATACAGAGCAGCAGCAGCCCCACTTCCTCAGGCTGTCAGACTCAGTATATTTTCTTCTAAGAAACTGATCTTGTCCACCGAAAAGAGCACAAACAGCAACATGAGAGGCAGAGAGATCCTCATCATAGAAAAAGGTAACAAATTAGATCTATTAAAAAACCAAACACAAACAAACAAACAATTATGTAACTGATAAGGGGTTTTTTATATTCCATGCTTCTTGCCAAAATGTATTTTAGCCTCTAAAGATCTACTCCATCTACTAATGACTTCATTAGTATCTTAATGGTATCTCTTATCAACCAGCAATCTTATGTTTGTTTTCAACAAGAGAAACAGGTTTTGGGAACCTGTTATGATGATTGAGCTGCTTAATCAATTCCACATAAGACAAGCACCTGGAGCACTTCGTGCAGCAGAACACCAGTGTCCTTCTCTGTCAAATACAGGTAAGACATGACTTCTGTTTCCAGTGCATACATGCTGATGACCATGAGAACCCATGGAAATATGACCATTTTCATTCCTGCTTTTTGTGGCTTTAGTGACCTCGGGTCTCTATCTGCCATCCTCGCCCCTTTTGAAATCAAGAAGCAGTACCTGGTGGCAGTGGAATCAGATAAGTTAACCAGAACGGTACCATGGCTGATGACCCCTTTGTCATGCTTAAGCTAACTGGTAAGATTGTACAACCCCTCTGGGACAAATAATCCTTACCTAGCTTCATTTTTTTCCAGGGGTGATCCAATGCCAAAAATTTTGTTGGGGCAGTCTTCATCATAAAGCTCCAATTGACGATCAAAGGAGAGAACAAAAATCAAAATTGTGCATACACACCAAATAATTTCTCTAGTTCATGTGACCTGTTCAAGAGGGACAGGGATGTACTTCAGAGACTATAACACATGGCACGAGGATGATAAAGGGACTGCAACACCTGCCCTATGAAGAAAGGCTGAGAGACCTGGGGCTTTTTAGTCTGGAGAGGAGAAGAAGACTGAGGAGGGATCTATTTAGTGTGTATTAATATATGAGGGCTGGGCATCAAGAAGGAAGGGACAAACTCTTCTCACTTGTGCCCTGTGATTGAACGAGGGGCAATGGACTCAAGATTGAGCACAGAAAGTTTTACCTCAACATGTGTTAGAATTTCTTTACTGTAAGGGTTACAGAGTCCTGGAACAGGCTCCCCAGAGAGGTTGTGGAGTCTCCCTCTCTGGAGACCTTCAAGACCTGTCTGGATGCATTTCTGAGTGATCTGTTCAAGTTTTGATCCTGCTCTGGCAGGGGACTGGACTTGATGATCTTCAGAGGTCCCTTCCAGACTCTGACATTCTGTGATTCTGAGTGTGACCTCAGTGCACCAATTGCTGGTTCATCTTTTCTAGCAACATGGAACAAAGAGACATTAAACAAATGTCTGCACAGAAGGGACAAGTTACATGATACACTCCTTCAGCAGACATGACACCTCAAGAGAAGTCCTCCTCTGTATCTGCTTCATCAACACGGTTTACACACATCACTAGTCTCCTCAAGCTAAAAACAAACAAACAAATAAAATAGCAGGAGGTTGTTATTTCAGTCATCATGTTTACAGTGCAAACCTCAGGGGAAGTTGAAGGATAGTAAAACACAGTGTGGTCACAGGAAAAAATGACCTGGGCAGAGGGAAGGACGATGAGGGGATTTAGGGTGGGACTATAAATTTACATCCCAGTTTCACTATTGAAAACTTAACTAATTAATTTATTAGGTAAAACTGAAGACACATATATTCAGTGAAGAGCTCCAAGACAGTAGTGGTGCTCATCATCCAAGCATGGAGTTAAACTACGAATCCACATACCAAAAAATTATCTATACCAGATCTATAAAGATATCAGTCACAGAGTTTAATGCAAACAGGTCAGTTGGAGCAAGGAGTTCTCCATCTGACTCTTCAAGTGCATTTGCCAGAACAACCCAGCATTAATGGATTCTTGCAACAGCTAACATGAAAACAGTGTGCCATGAGAAAGGAACTGGAAGAGGAACAGGGTTGCTTGGAACAAGGGTCATCAAATGAAATTAAGAAAGGTTAATTGAGGAATTTTCTGGTAACCTCTTCCTGCAAGAACTTTTTTCCTTAGAAATACATTTGCAAAAGAAACAAATGTCACCAGAAAGCAGGGGAAAAGAAAATCAGATTTACTACATATGAAGTTAGTTAAAGATTCAGGTCATATAGGTCCAGCTATATAGACACAAATACAGCATCATCTATATCATATGAATTGCATAGTGGAAAAGATCATAAGCATCAATTTTAAACATGAAACTGGAAAACAACTAAACCAGAAACATACTACAGAACTGAAAACAAGCAAAGAAGTACAGAGCTAAATTAAAACCAGAAATGAATCAACCAGACAGAAGATAAAGGAACAGTAAACCTGAATGGAGGGCTTAGAAAACAGTGTTAGTCAAAACTGTGTAGCTATGGCACTTTCCTAGTGAAGGGGGAGATGCTGGGTTAAATCCCAACATGATGAAGTGGTTACTGAGCTCAGGTCTAGCTTGCTCTGGGAAAGGACTTTAACATGTTATGCCATAAAGTTATGACAACAGCAGCAAAACTTAAGAGAAGACAGATTTAGAGAAGATATTATAGATGCCTGTATCTATGAAAGATCTGTGGTTTTGTTCCAGTCATGACTCTTCAGACATGCCTGAGCTTAGCAGAGCTCCCTGAGAACAGGAACAGGCAGTATTCCCTGTGGTGAACTCAGAGTAGCAATCCAAGTTTCCTCCTGGATGGTACAGCGAGTTTCAAATTCTGCTCCATGAAAACCTAGGTGTCCAAAATTGAAATTGTGTAATGTCTGCCCAGCTCAACCCTAATTTCATCTGTCCCCACTAGACCAAACTCCAACAATGATATTTCAGACATCAGATACTGCAATCTTTGTCTTGGATCAGAAGCATCTGCTCATGCTTTATTACAAGAGGCTTTCTGAGGAACTCTCAAAAACAAAAAAATCTCCCAAGAAGGCATTCATACTACTGTTTGTCACCTTGAAGGTCTTCCCAACTTGCTACTGCACATAAGATGTAGTTAATGCAATTCTCTGAGAATTGTAGTCCAAGTTCCCACATAGACCAGTTATTCATATATGTAATCTCATGATCATTAATAAAATTTAAATCTTAGCAACACAACTGACTTGCAAAACCCATTCAGCTGCCCAAACAACCTTATCTTCATATCCAAGACCTCAAGGGAATACCTGACAGAGCTACAGAAACTGTCATTATCTGGACACACAGAAAACAACTGTAAGACCTGGACTCAGTTCCTAACTACACTTCTGAGGAACAAAAAGCTACAGATAACTAACTATAAACCAGTTAAATGGCACATCTTGAAGCCATTTTAAGAAATACTACCACGAACAACTAGCAGGAAATATTATCTAGCAGTACAACATTATGCTGGCTAACAGATCTTGGGAAGGAAGCACATCAAGAGAAGGAAGGTGTTTAATTCATTAAACTTAACTGGTAAATCAATAGGCCAATTTGAGCTTTAGAATTTTAGCTTCAGCATGGCCTTCTTGTGCTGAAAGTCATAGATCTACCAAACAATCAGACAGAAAAAGATGGGGAAATGTCTGTGAGACACCAAAAGACTCTTGTTATTCAGAAAAAAAGGTAACTAGTATGAAGAAATGAACTCATGGAAGATACTGAACCTTGAGTTGTGAAATAAAGCAACCTGTTTCAACTAAGAAGAGAAATGGCATAATTAGTAGACAAGACTGAAAGGCTTCTCAGCATTTTCCCCATGTGCTAATGATGTCCAAGAAGAATGGATAGGTGAAGTAAAGCAAGCTCTTCCTAGAAATTTGGCATACTCTGATTTATCATCAAATTGACATCTTCTGTACATGCACAAATTCCCTGTAATTGTAATTTCATTACTGTTTGAGACCCACTGTCCATTATTCATCTAAGGTCTGACATGACCATGCAAGATGACTGAGAAGCTGCCTGGGTACCTTTAAGAAGTTGCTAGGAAAATAATAGTAATATAAATGCTTCAGTCACTGTGCATTCCAACTAGGAACTAGAGGACAATGACACAGAATCATACAATGGCTAGGGCAGGAAGGGACCTTAAAGATCATCTGGTTCCAACCCCCCTATTAAGTGTTACTAGCTGCTGATTAAAACAGACATAGGGTGGGCCTAAATATTTTCCTGAGTTATTCTGGCTGCAGTCCAGTCTCATCAAGTTTACAATATTACTTGTAGTTGTTACCCCCATGCTGTCCCTTAGGTTGTAATAACTGGCATAATCGATGTTAAAGATGAGCAAACCAGCATGGTTAACAGAGGGAAAACACAGGACAAAAACACCTCACCAAAACATAGTGAGGCTTGTCTTCTTTCCTCAATAAATGAAAAGAAAAAGCAGAGGCTCCAGAGCTATGAACTCTTTTGTAGTTACAGGCAAAGGACTATGTGCTCCACTAGGCAATCCATGGGCTGCATAGAAGTACTGGTCACATTAACAGAGGCTACGGCTAGAGTCCAAATAAATAGTTCCAGACAATAATGGTCTGTCTGTACTATATCTATGGACTATATACTCCAGACCGTAACAATAACAATAGTCAAAGCAGATATAAACACATGTTCAGTGGTTCTTTCTCAAGCTACTAGCAAAACAGCAATAGTCATCAAGCCATGTACTAGATCTGTCCCTCAGTATTGCATGATTTTAGCGTCCTGTTAAGTAATAACCAAATTCCCATGTGGTTTTGGAATATTTAAGTTCTAAAAACACTGCATCTCGGGGACAGACATCTGTGTGCCTGATCTGACAGGAACTACAGTTGGAATAAAAACTCCAAACAAAATGCAATGCTTGATGGCTGTTTGACAGCCCAAGTCTTAAGAGCTGAACCCAACAGAGTACTTCAGTAAGCACTCTGGTCAGAAAATTTGGCTCAGTTTGTGGCAGAGACTAAATACTTCACCGTTTTCTAGTCCCTTCCCCCCAGATCATGCTCAGATCAGTTTATTAACTGTAAGTATGTCAGCCTTTAAGCATATTGTCACCCTTCACAGAGTCTGTATAGAACCATCACCTGGGGACAGATTACTTAGGCAGAGGAAACTGTTCAGTGACCAAAACTCAAGCCTGGAAGTAGCAGGAGGTTTTTTTCTTATTAGACTTAGAGCTTTCCTTCTCAGAACAATTCTGGTTACAAGTCAGTATTGCTCCTGCTCTTGCCTCCCTCCCTGCACAAACACACTTTTAAGAGTAGTGAAGCTTTTAGCACAAGGCTTCTAAGTTAAGGCCCTCAGGTCTATACAGTGGGGTAGATGCTCTCAGCAGCTTTTTCAGCTACCAACAGCAGCTTTGTTTGCATGGGTGAAACTCCACTTTCCCCCTATAACATTTCCCCATTCCATTTCAGAGATGTTTCACAGCACACTGTAAGACAATTAATAAAATAGTTCAATTCAAGAATACTGCTAAATGCAGTGCTGGAATACCTATTGTGTCCTGAGAAGGCTTGGAATTGACACAAACCAAGCATTTCAAAGTGTAACCACTACCACTCGAGGAAGGCCAATGTAAGAGTTGAACCCCACAGAGTTAATTAGCACAAATCACCCACATGTGCTTGCTTCTGAAACTGTACAGTTTATTATCTCAGCATTTCTGTAGCAGCTGGTAAAGTATCATCATGCTTATGAAAATTCTGAAATGTAAATCAAGACACCTGTTAACCCAGAATACATTCTATTCCACATTCAGGAAAAGATATTTTTAAACTGTCTGAAATTTTTATTCTTCCTTTGTGAAGCAAAAAAAAATAATCCAGTGGCCACACCCTTGTTAAGACTATCATTCATCCTCATCCAAACCAATGCTGTGTACTATGTTAGTGTGATAGATATGAAGAATTACGAATGTATATTCTGCTGAGTCATTAACAGAAATAATGGCAGTAATTTTTAATTTTTTTTCTTACTATCAGACCATCCCTAAAGGCCTCTTGCAACAGCTGTTTGCGTTATCCGAAATTCTGAAGCATCCTGAAAAAAGCTTTCAGCTCTATTTCAATGTTCAGTTAAAAGTTTTGCAATAGTAGTACAAACACCAGCACAGCAAATTCAAGCCTACTTACTTTTCTAGCTGGCTTTCCCTGCTTGCTTTCACTGATCCCTTCTAAGGAGTTCACAATGTTCCCACAGTTCAAAATGTTCCAACCAGAAGTTGAAAAATACTGACAAAGGGAGAGCCATAATCTTATTCTTTGCCAGAAAATTAGAGAGAGGGACAGATCCGTCACGGCTTTGGAAAGGTTTTGAAGCTCTTTGGGTTGAAGACAGTAGCAAAACACTAAGTGGTTATTTCGTTTTATTTCAAGACGGTCGCTCTGACCTAAACTGACAACCCGCAGCTGGAAGTCAGAGGATTCCAGTCCCTAGGCGAGAAGATGACTGATCTCCCGGCCTTCTTCTGGCTTCCCCTTTCATTTTTCTTTTGCAAGATAGCTCCATTTTTCTCTTTGCAAGTTAGCTGGCGTGTTCTGTGTGTATCTTACAGTCACCAGCAGCGCGGGCGCTGGATGCTGCCCCTCAGTTCTCAGGAGCTCCTTAAGGAGGAGGCGCGGAGCTGCCCGGGGGAGGCTCCGAGGCGAGCACCGCGTTCAGCGCCTTCCAAACCGCTCCTGCCGCCACCAAGCTCCGACGGGGGTGAGGAGACAGGGGACGGTGGGGAGAGGGAGCGAAGGGAGCAGGGACAGCATGAAGAGAAGCGAGAGCACCGGGCGAGACCCTCCCCGTCCCCCAAGCCAGTCCCTGGCCCGGGATGACCAAGCTGGACCCTCAGGCACCGGCAGAGCGCGACCCCGACCCGGCGCTCCTACGGGCGAGGCTCGCCCCCTCCTCAGGAGGGATCCCCTCAGGAGAGACCCCGCAGCGCCGAGCTCACCTACACTACTCCGGCCGCGCTCCCCTCACCTCCGGGCGCTCCCTCCTTCCAACAACGGCTGCCGCGCACCGCCTCCCCTCCGCCACCAAGGTGAGCACAAGGGGCGCGGGGCGGGCGGCGGCGCCCCGCCAACCACCGCCCCCGCCCC
>JAAWXA010000007.1:23137791-23178715 GCA_038090715.1 Florisuga fusca
AGGGAAGGGGCTGCGGGGGGGGAAGGGGCTGCCGAGGGGGGCCGAGGTGACACCCCCAACCCCCAGCCCGCCCTGTCGGGCACGGGTGTGCGCACGCGAATGTAAATATAACTGATGTGTAATTTAAATATTAATATAGGGCTGGGGAGCGCGGGGTGGGCAGTGGCTGGCAGTGACGCAGTGTACAGCACACGGCATGTTGGGTGCTGTCCTTGGCGCTTGTGTGTGCGGTGCTGGGCTAGGCCGTGCTTGTTAAATAAACCCTGCAATCCCAGTGAAGAAGCCTTGGGATTTATTGTTCGAAATGGATTTGAAAAAGCAGACATAGACGTTCTGTCCTTTTACAAAGGTACCGAACCTGTGCCAGTCATGTAGATGAATCATAGAATCATGGAATTGGCTGGGTTGGAAGGGACCTCAGAGATCATCAAGTCCAACCCTTGATCCACTACCACTGTGGTTACCAGCCCATGGCACTGAGAGCCACATCCAGTCTCTTTTTAAATATCTCCAGGGATGGAGAATCCACTACTTCCCTGGGCAGCCCATTCCAATGCCTGATCACCCTCTCCATAAATTCTAATATCCAACCTAAACTTCCCCTGGCACAACTTAAGTCCATGCCCTCTTGTCTTGTTGATAGTTGCCTGGGAAAAGAGACCAACCCCCACCTGGCTACAGCCTCCTTTCAGGGAGTTGTAGAGAGTGATGAGGTCTCCCCTGAGCCTCCTCCAGGCTGAACAGCCCCAGCTCCCTCAGCCTCTCTTCATAGGGTCTGTGCTCGAGTCCCTTCACCAGCCTGGTTGCCCTCCTTTGGACCTGTTCCAGGACCTCAATCTCCTTCCTGAACTGAGGGGCCCAGAACTGGACACAGTACTCGAGGTGTGGCCTCACCAGGGCTGAGTACAGGGGAAGAATCACCTCCTTGGACCTGCTGGCCACGCTGTTCCTGATACAGGCCAGGATGTAGAAATAGGAACTGCTGAAGGATATAATGTTCATTGAACACCTGAAGCAACTTACTTAAAAATATTTTTTTATTATGAGGAGTGTATTTTTGCCACCTTTGCTGTCTGAGAAACACACTTGCCAGCCTGATCTCAGAGTGGTCAGCCTCACAAACGACTGGTTGTAATTTCTTACATTTTTAGGGATGCAAAAGATAACAGTTTACTTGTGAATTGGCAAGAATTGGTGAAATATCTTCACAGATCTCATCTTTCAGTTCTTGGTTTATGAATGTTTTCCAACATAACAATAGCTTTCTCTCTTGCCTAGGAGACAATATTTCCCTACCTCTCAGATTCTAAGAGATTTGTTTTTTTATCTAGAACTGGTAGGAAAAATAATTTTTAAAATGTGAAACCATGAAAAAAAAAATTGTAAAACTGGTGTCTACTGGGATGTATTGTTTTGAAAACCTTAAATTGACTCCTTGACATGTTAAGACATGTCAAGTCTAGACAAGTTTAGACAAGCATCTAAACTCATGACCCTTGTTAAAGTTTAAGAGTAACTTAAATAAAATTGAAATTAATTCAAGCTGAAATACAGAACTTTAAATTTCAGTGTGGTCAAATAGAAATTTGAAAGTCTGAAATTTTCAAAAGTTGTAGAATATATTGTAAATAAGAGGTTTGTTATAATTAAGTTTTATCTAACATGGACTGTGACAAAAGGCATTTTTATGTAGTTTCAGAATGATATATTAGAAGTGCTACATATATCAGACTTTATGTGGAATGGTAACACAGAGGAAGTGGAAAAACTTGGGAAAGACATTATTTTTGATTTATGTTTATTTTAAAAAAGCTGCTTTTTTCTGAACTTGGCACCCATAGCTTGTGTTAGAATTAGTGACCTTATGAAGGTGTTGTGTCACCACTGGTGTACAGGAATTCTGCAGTGCTTTACCAGTAAAGCATATATTGCAGTAACATCCCCCAGGCAGACCTGTGCTTATACACCCTGCACAAAGAGGAGGGAAGAAGCCTGAAACAAAAATGGGATCAGTAGATTTCCTGCTAGAAAAATCCACAAAGGTACAAATAATTTTGACTGTTTCTGTAATCCAAACTGGAGATTATGATAGGCTAATTTGTGCCAATGGTTGCATCTAAATACATGAACTAGAACTTAATTTATTGTGTGTATTTTAGAGTGACCCAGTGGGAAGGCTAGTTGTTTTTTTTATTGTCTTCCCAGCATTGCCTAAAATGGTAATAGATGCTTCACTTCTTCAGCTCTGAGGGGAAGGCAGTGCTGAACTCAGTAGGAACAAGATAAGAAGAGGATTTTTGGTTAAAATAAAAAAGAGGAAGTTAATATAGAATAAACAATATGGAGTATTGGAGAGACTAAAAAAACTCCTTCAGAGAATAATTAGGGGAAATTAGTTAATGGCACACACACCACTGGAGCCATGGGCCTAACGTGAGCTTTGAGGCCTGCTCTGCCTCCCAGGGGATGGAGCAGTGAGAGCCATTGCTCTCCAGCAGCATGAGGGAAGCTGTGAGGCCCTGTCAAAGCCAGCCCAGCACTCCCGAGCTGGTGAGAGCTCCAGTTGTTGGGCTGTTTGGTTCTCAGCTTCCCCAAAGCGCTGGCAGTGAGTGTGGGCACAGGAGTCGCCTGAGGGGCAGAGGAGTGCTGAGGCTGCTGGTTGGTTCACCAGCACAGGCATCCCGTACAGGACATCCCAAATTAGAAAAATGCATCAGATTTGTCCATTTGTCCATTGACTGTGTCCCTCCCAGCTGCTCCTTACCTACACTCTTAATAATGAGATAACTTTTTAAGGTAGAAACCCCCCTGTATTTATTCCACCATGGAGTCTTAGAACAGTCATAGGAAAAGTCAAACCAGCTTAGTAAAGCTGAGATGCACATTTCCAGATTGAAGTGAAATGCCTTTAAATTCACAGAGGTTTTCCTACTGTTTTCAGTGGCAGTTGGCTTGGTTCTCACATTGCTCCTTTTAATTAGCTGCTACCCACATCCTATACAGACACAAGTCATGCCAATCTTCATTACTGTCCATAATAGCACAATTATTCTAGCAGAGGCCCAGATACTAGGACAGTTTCCGTTTTTACTGTGAGAAGTTCCTTGAAAGTGGTGTAACTCAATTTAAAATGTCCCATGAGAAGGGTGTGATTTTAAATAAGATAAGTTGCATGGCCAGTCATGAATATAAACCATTGAATGGCTTCGCATGTGATGTTTCTAGCACACATGGAGCAATATTGTATCAGCAGAGGGCTGGTGTGCACGCACACAGACAGAGTGCAAGAAAAGAGGGACTTGGGGCTATCAGCCAGCTCTAATGAGCTCAGCAATAGCACAGCTATTTTGAGCTATTATGGCTGTGCTATTTGAGTAGCTAGTTGAGCTCTAAAGCACAACCACATCCTCTTTTTTTTGTTTGTTTTTTTTTTCTTCCATCTAAAGTAGTTTAACAAACTTGTTTTCATTCAAAAGAAATACAGATTCAAACTATGAACCCATCATTTATCAGTACCCTCTAGCACAGTACTTCTCCACCCCTGAAATACCATTTTTACTGGGCCTCTTCTTGCTGGCTGGTGGCTTAAATTCTCACAGGCTCTGTGAAAATTAGCAATATGTGGACCTTAGGCTTGCTGCCAGGTTGGTCCCTTCAGCTGAATTGAGAAGACAGGGAAGAAAAAAGCAACAGTCACACTAGCAGGTCATCCATGGGTCACCCATACAACTTTTGCAGTCTTGTATTTCACTGTCATTTCTTCCAGGAGCAGATCTTCTGCCTGTGGGTGGTAGATGCTCCATCTGCTCCTTCACAGGAGATGTGCTGCAAGTGTTTGCATGGTCTCGGCTGCTCCAGATACTTGCCAACAATGCCTGAAGAGCTCTTCAGAGCCATGCTTAAGGCAGGCAAGCTTTTCTGGTGAGCTCCTTTGGTCTTGAGGCTCCCTCTCCAGCTCAGGATTAAGGCAGAGCTCCCTCTCTACAGTGAGCTTGTTCCTGTTACTCCAATGTTAAGTCACATTTAGTTAAGCCTTGATACAGGGCTGAATTGAGGGAGGATTATTTGTTGTACCTTGCTGCTTGTGTGTGGCCCTTTGAGCGCCTGTCAGTACAGCTCACAGAGCCTCCTGCTGGCTTCCTGCTTGGAGAATATCCAAACTCCATTCCCCATTGATGGATAATTGATGAGGTGATGCTGTGGCAGCATTTCCACCCACTGATATTTGCCTTGAAGGGTTAGAAAGTAAGTAAAACAGAGATTTGTGCTTCTTGCTCTTGTCATGTTTGTTCTTAAGTGTTTTCCTTTCTAGCCTAAACCAACTCTACTTGGAAGCTCATGGCTTCAAGGATCTTGTTTTTGCCCTGTACTCTGCACTCTCTCCAACTTGTTTACATCTGTAAGTGAAGCCTACTACTGGGCTACAGCCTGCTCCTGCTGTCAACTTTACCTTTACCAGCTCTGACAGCTATATATATAGTTACTGTATATATTGTATATATACTGTATATATATATACTTTATATGCTGTGTACATTATATATATATAATGCAAAATGGCATTTTTAAAAAACAACTCTAAGCTGTCAATTCTCTTTCTACAGTTTTGCTACCTAGATGGGTATTTACACACTGTGTGTTGGTAACTTGCTCTTTGACAATATCTTGTCTTTGGGTGGAATTGCTGCGTTATTTTGTTTCTGCCCATTTCTCTAAGTTGTCAGGTTCACACAAAGTCTAACTTAGTACTTCAGAATACTTGTACTATACTAATTTTCTCTCACAAAGGGAATGTTGTCACCTGTGCATGAAGCAAGCTCAAGAGAAGACCACTCAGGAAAAAATTTGAGAACTTCCAGATTTTGGTTGTTCCAGAACTCTTAACAGGTCAGAGCTTCACCTTCCTGTATTTTTTTTTGTTTCTCTTATTTCTTTTTATTTAACTGGAACATAAGTTAGTGAGCTGATTGGAGAAATGATGAAGACTGTAAGGCATACTAAAAGCATCAGTTTTCATAGTTAATGCCTGCCAAAGTTTTATACCAGTAGATAAGCTTATTAGTACATTTTATAGCACTCTTAACTGTTTTATTGCCATTTGATTACGTGCTGTGTCATCATTGCTATTTTATCAACTATTTATTGTCAGATGACTTTGGGTTTAGTCATATAGGAGGAAAAATGAAACAGTACATACACTGAGAATGCCATATCTGCACGCTGCCCTGTGTGCTGGAGGAATGGAAAAAGTATAAGGAGAAGCTTTCTGGAATCTGGAAAGGGCAAATGACAACATCACTTGGGAATCTACCAGTGGAGATGATTTTCTTCAGGAAATCCTAAGCACTGTTTGCAGTGAGTTCTGGTGCAGTGCCAGGGGGGATTCCTCAGTATTTGTGATGACATACATTATTCAAAGAAAAAAAATACAATTGTGAACAGCAGCATCTGTGATTATGCTGGTCCCTCACCTGGAAAGAGGAGTCAGGCTAAGTGCCTCATTTTATCTTAAGTCTTTAAAATAAATAATTCCCTAGCAACACTCTAGCTGCACACACATTTTAGATTGAAATATCACCCATCTATTGACATATTAGGGCAAATAAATTTATCTTTTAAAATAGGAGTGTTTCTATCTTTCATTTTTGTTTGTTCAGTGGGCGAAACTTTTATTACAATATTTTCAAATCTCCTGCTCAAACATTAAGCTATTATATTCTTTAATAACCTCATTTTTTTCCTTCTCCATGCTCTTTTCTCTGAATAGATCCTTTGTCTAGTTACTGGAATTGAAAACACACGTACTGCTCTCCAGACCAGTTCAATGAGTTGCAGGAAGCTGCACAGTTGTAGTAACTTTCCAGCTATGTCAAAGATCTGCTGCATCATTTTGACCAAGCCAAAGTTTCGGCTAGTTGGTCATTGAATGACCTCCTTTCTGCACTGCCCTGTTATCTTTAATCAAAAACTTCTTAAACATTGTAGGTAGCTGAGCACAGATGTGTAACAAACACCATTTGGCTTCAGACCAGTATGGTGCCAAGAGGTGCCCATGGTGTAAGAGCACAGCAGGTATTTGAGATCCAGCTCTGATGAGGAGACACTGAGGGAACTGGGATTGTTAAGCCTGGAGAAAAGGAGGCTGAGGGGAGAACTTTTCACTTTCTACACCTACTAGAAGGGAAGTTGTAACAAAGTGGAGGTCAGTCACTTCTCCCAAGTAATAAGCAATAGAGCAAGAGGAAATGGCCTCAAGTTGGGCCAGGGGAGGTTTAGTTTGGATATCAGGAAAAAATTTCTTCACTGAAAGGGTTGTCAGGCACTGGGAACAGGCTGCTCAGGGAAGTGATTGAGTCGCCATCTCTGGAGGAATTTAAAAGATGTAGAGATGTGGTGCTTAGGGCCATAGTTTAGTGGTGGACTTGGCAGCACTGTTACTGATTTGGTTCAATGATTTCCAACCAAAAGGATTCTATGATTCTAAGAATTTTTTTCTGTTTTGAACTAAGTTCCTTATATGCTGCACTGCAGTCCTCAGAGCATGGAAATTCCAATTTGCACATTGCATATTGGGCTTGCAGATAAAGACAAGTTAGAGTGTGCTTTGGTTCATGGTTCCTTGTGCCAGAACATGCTCTGTGGCCATGTTATGCCCACAGGTGTCTCTGGGAAGATCTCTTGGTTTGTGTTACTTTGCAAAGTTTTGTTAAGTGTGATGTACTAAATATTTAAAAATACCATCAATGTTTGCATTAGACTCCAGGTATTTAGTAAAAGAATTTAGTTTGTGATTTCATGTGAAGCCCTTATGGCTTGACAAGTCTAACATCAGAAGTCTTTGTTGACACTTTTTATTGAAGCATGGATCTTTAACTTAGTTCACCATAAAGTGAAGCATTTTATTTATGATAATAGACAGTTTAGGGCTATAGGGGCATTATAACGTTGCTGGTGTAGATACAACTTTATCAGAAGATACAAACATGACCCGCAATAGAAACAAACACCAAAGAGAACACAATGAAACGTTCACTGTTTACAAATCACTTCATTACTACAGACACCAAATGGCAGTTACTGTAAGTAAATCAGTTGCAGAGAACTGACCATATTTAGACAGGGAATTGGGAACTTCTCTTCGGGGCTTTATCCACAACTTCTTAGTAGAAAAAAGCATAATGTCAAGCATTCTTTTTTATCCACAAAACAATGCTAACCAACAGACATGTCAAAGAATAAGACCGAAGGATATCAACGCCTTTACAACTACTTTTGCAATTATCTTCTTGATTAGGTACTTTGATTTTCTTTAAATACATTTTGCAAGAAGGTAAATAGCCCAAAAATCAGCAGCAAAAATATTACAACAACAAAACAAGTCAATACAGTGCCAATGTGTCATGTTGTAGAAGAAAATACAAAGAGGACAATGATAACTTAATCATATAAAATGACACAGAGCTGAAATACAGTGCACTTAAATACCTGTGTGACAAAGAATGTTAAATTCTGTACTTAGTATGTAAATTTTTTAAAACATAAAATCTGATCAGTCTTTGTGCTTAAACTTTTTTCCTGTTAAACAGAATTAGTTGCATACTTCCAATACTGCCACTGTAACTGATATTACAACAGATCACAATTTTCACAGACACATCAACATTAAAACATTTACCTATGAGAAAATAAGTCACTTCTCATTAGTTCACAGTGCGAAAAAGTGGTGTACACTCTGTCTTGAGAAAGGCTTTCAGTTATTTGTCAAGCCAGTTGCAGAAAAGTCCTGATACCAGACGCAGTGCTAGATTTAAAGAATGGAAAGCAACACATCACATGTTGGGAGGAAAAAGATAAATTTCTCGTTTCTTCATGGGTATCGTCTAAGTGACCTTCGTCTTCTGTTGTAGAAATGCCTGAGCCCATGTTGCCGTGAAAAATTCATCATGTAATTTTGTTTGCGAGTGCTGTTAAAATCAAAGGGCAGGGGGGAGGAAAAGAAGAATGTCAGTTTTTAATATGTAGTTTAAGCTTTCAGAGCAGTGAGCTAGTGGGACAGATTCTTCTTTTTCCTTGCACAATCTTTCATCCATGTGTAAAATGTTGTGTATTGCACCCTTTGTGCATCAGCAAGGTACAAGGCATTTGAGAATCTGTCCCACTTTGCTTTAATTTACAATTCATTATCTTAGGGAAAGGTTAAGAGCTTTCAGCTAATGAAAACTCGTGCTGCCTAGGGCCAGATTCACTAAAGCTGTATGCACTTCATACCCTCACTGTAGGGCATTTCTCCACAGTGGATTTAGACTCCAGCTATCCTTCTGTCTTAGGTCATTAACTGCTTTATCTGGGGAACAGGAGACTCCACTTCATTATCTTTCATTGCATCATGATTTCTGGGATGAGGCCAGGCTAGAGGCAGCCTGACTGCAGCCTAATTGAAGGAGGGACACTTGTTTGGAAGACCTACCTGGAGGACAAGACCCATCCCACCTAGCATAGGTTTTTACTCCTCCCATTGAGGGAAGAAAGAAACATGAGTGGTAGGAAAAGATGGCTGGCTGGGAGTTTGGTACCTGAAACCCTTCTAACTCCTAGGGGCTAGGTCCCATCTTTAGTTTCCAAATTTCAGCAGCTTTGGAAATGGAGCTGTAACATCTGTGATGCATCCTTGTGAGTCTGCTCACAGCACAGAAAACTGCATGTGCAGCACAACAAAGTCTCTATATCCTACTGCCTCTACTGTGGCAGGGAGCTGCAGAACAGCCAGAGAGCTTTGTCTGGCTGTGTCTTTCCTCAGTTCCTTTACAGACACACCCATTCCCTTGGTACTTACACACAAATACAGGTCTGCATAAACCTACAGACAGACTGCACTCAGAGTTACAAGAGAATGGAAAGGTGTGTGTATTCTGAAGTTAAATACAGCATGGCCCCTCTCACACCTACAGCTTAGCAGAGCACTTGGCCACCCCCACAGAGCAGCCAAGATGTGGATCTAAGAGAGATTCTCCTACTCACTGCACTATGGAGTCCCAGGAGGAACTGCTGGTGACCCTGTGGCCAACTTTTCTTTTGGTTTCCAGGGGAAAGAAGTGAATCTGTGCAGTCTCAGGCTAATTTCTGACTGCATCCTAGTCCTCCCTGCCCACTTAGGACCTTGTGCTTTCTAGCTTCATCTTGAAGAGGGAGAAGGATCCCTGGCCTAAGCATCCATACTCCAAGGGACTGAATATTATTAGGAGCTTCCAAACGAAGAAGTCCATTGGATTTTAAAGGTGATCTGTGAAGTAAAGGTCTGCAGTAGACATTACAATCAACAAATCTCCCTTTTGTGGGTGCAAGGCACATTCTCACTTGCAAATTTTCTCTGTGAGTACAAAGTAAATACTCATTGTAATCAGTCATACTTTCTAGTGCATAAGCTTATTTTTAGTGAATGTGGCCCTGAGGAAAAAGAAATAATTGCATGCTTTGCAAAATAAGTATGATTCTCCAGAGTCAAGGATTGGTTTTGATGTAATATGGTAACCTATCCAAAAAATATGTATAACAAAATTACACCCTTTTCTACAGCTGATCTAGAACATGATTGACTAAATTGAATAAAAGCAGTTTTGTCAAAATCTAGGATATAAACCCCTAAGCAACTTCAAGTTGCTTCACAACTAGTTTTTCAAGGCTTTGCAAATAATTTCACCCAGTCCTTGGCCCAGGGACCTCTGCATTTCCACATCTCCCTGCTGCCTTTGGTCTGTTCACATCAGCAACAGCCCAGATGAGGTTTTCAGAACCTATATAGGACACTGTTAGGTGTGCCTGGCCTCTGTTTCCCTTAAATGCCTAACCATTTTGTATCTGGCCTTAAAGTGATGATGATGATGTTTAAACCAATGAACAAAGAAAAAAAACTGCCACAAAAATAAAGGAAAAGAAAGACTTGGATAAAAAAAAAAAGACAGTAACAGAGAAGATAAAAAATAAAGACATAGATTAAAAAAAAAGACAGTAACAGAGTTATTAGGGCTACCAAATAACTTGAAAGAGATTTATTTATTTTTAATGTATACTCAGTCTGTTAGTTTATAAGATGATCATGAAATGAATAAAATACTGATATTCCCTGTCTTACACGGAACACAACAGTTCAATTTGTGAAAAACAAGACAAATCTAAATTCCTGAGAACTAAATGTTCTTTTTTTCTTTTTTCCTTTTTTTTCACTTGAACCAACATGGTTCAAACTTGATCTCCACCAAAGTCTGAGATGAACTTTCCAATGACCAGCTGGATGACACAAAATCTTCATGCCTGCTACAGAAAATGGCATGATTTTATCTCTTGTTATAGGTCAGGAGGTATACCTTATAGATTATAGTATGGTATCATATTGTATAGTGTAGTATATCTGGTATAAACAAGAGGAGAATAGCTCTATTTTTGCTTTTCTGAATTAATTTTATCTATTTTATATTTATATCTTATGCAAGCACTGCATAAGAGATCAATAGTGCTTTATAAGACCACAGTAAGAATTGTGTAATAAAGTTTGCAGGAGTAATTACACATTTCTTGCTTTAGGAAGATTTTAGAGTTTTTTTCAGTACTATTAATAACAAATTTAGTATCTATTTTTACAGACTGATAAAAAGCTTTACCATACTTTTGCTGTGTTTGTTTTGAGCAGCCAAGCTATATTAGGAATAGACCTTCTTCCCTTGAATAACAGAGGGCATGGAGGGAACTTTTGTTTGAATATGATTGGCAACTTGGAGGCTGCTTTGCAAGTGTGTAATGGACTGGGCAGCATATGGTGAGCCTTCTACCTTTTCTGTGCATTCACTGAACTCACATGAAGAGTACAGATCCAAAATAATTTTCCATGTATTGCTGATGGAGCAAACAGCAAAAAAAGCAACTAATAAGAGCAGTTACTACATAATTTATTTGATAGTTTTGAGTGCATTAATATTAAAAAAAAATTACACTACTGCTCCAATTAACATAGGAAACACTAATTTAGCAGCAAAGTCACTGAAGTTATATTAGTTACATGAAAACTACATGCAGCCAATATAGACAAATGAAATTCTGTCTAGGGTATGTTAAGTAAATACCTCAAATAAAACAGTTTATGAGAAGGAGTTGCTCTGTCTTTAATAGAGCATTCTAGCTATTGCATGGTCCCTAAAACACTATTTGAACTTCAAGTCTGCAAGTTAAAATTTATGTAATGTTCATGTAATGTTAAAATTTATGTAAAATTTATGTATTTATGAAAATACAGCATAGCTAAATGAAATCAAATGTATGTGGTAAGCCCTCCCCCAATATATACTGAAATCCAGTATTTTTATGTGGGGTTTTTTGTTGGTTTGTTGGTTGGGGTTTTTTGTTTGTTTGTTTGGGTTTGTTGCTTTTTTATCAAAGTGGCATAATAGGAATCAAACAGAAACAAAAATGTGTGGATAACAAAACAAAACATGAACAAAGCCTTAGAAAAGGCAGGCCTCTCAGAACTAGGCTTGGGGTGAATTTTGTGGCTGAATTACAAACGTTTTGTTGGGAGGGTACTGTAAAGAGAAAACTGATGTGCTTTGAATCCTGATGGCTTGTATCAATTACAAACATTCTCTGGCTCTGGCAAGGTCAAGAATTGAACCCAGAGCTCAGTAACTGTGTTGGTTTGTGGAGACAGCATGAAGTGGCAGAGTTACAAGAAAGAAAAGAACTACTTGGCAGACACTTGCTGTATGTCTAAGAGGCATGTGTGAGTATGCCACCATGCAGACTGACAGACATACACTATCTGGCTATCCCTTCAGCTCTCTAGTCATTAATTATGGAAAACAGTGGAATTCCCCCCTTGGAGGTGAGAGGTTGCTCATGCAAGAAGCTGGGTACCCTCCCAATTGCAGCTCACTTTGCACCACAGGAAGAAGAGGAAGCCCTTCTCACTGTACCCTCAGTGAAATTCCTGTGGTACAGGGAGAGCTGCTGATGCTTTCTTTTAAGTTTAACTTCTGATGCTCTATTAGAGCCCTCAGGAGCTATGTGGCACATCTCAGAGAGTACAAATGATTTTTCCAGTGACCAATTATTAAAAAAACTTTGGGAAAGAACTGTAGCTGTAACAGCAACATGCATTTGATACTGATTCAGGGGAAGTACTTACCTTATTCTAGTGTAAAACCAATGACAGCAAACAATGAAATACAACACAAGTTAGAAAATGCCTTTCAATGCATGCAGCACTGTGATTATTCATTAAACCCTGATGAGGTTTAGAGGCAATATAGGACTTTTCATCTCTTTTGAAAATAAAAATTGAACAAATTATTTCTTGATATTTCAAATAAATGTTTATATTTTTACTTTCTATCAAATTCAGCATGCACTTTTTAGAAACATAATAAAAATGTCATAAAGGCACAGACTGCATTGTATTAAATTTGGCATAAATGCAATGAACATTCAGATAATTAGCTAATGTTTTAATGTGCTCATTCTTTGTTAGAGCTGCAGTATATAATTTGTATTTTAATCTTACAAAGTAAGGATAAACATTCTTTGCACCAAATGCAACAGAAGTTCTCATTAAACCATTTGTGCCAAAAATGTGAGAATATCTTGACAATGAAGAGCATGGAGTGATGGTAATGAAGGGATTAATTAATTTATCCATGAGTTAACTATAAAACAGTAGGTGGAGATAATATTTCTTGCATTCCTTGCACACCTCAAATTCCCTCGGATCTCATACTGAGTTTTGGGGTGCAAAGAAAGCAACATCAGACCCATAGTGTTCAGCTTATCATTGCCCTTTAATTCTCACTGATTTGACCTGAACTGAATTGATAACAGGTCAGTTAGGGCCTGCCCTATACACAAAGAAATGGCACTTCCAAATGCACATGCAAAAAAGTGTGTGGTGTCTGTGCAGCAGACAGGCTGAGAGCTGTGCTTTGAAAAACAACCAATGTGCAAATGAAATGCTGGGTTGGACATGGGCTCTTCTTAGGGCACTGAAATGCACTCCTTCTGAAGTCTGAGGTAAAATCATTTTTCATCCTAAGAAGAGCCACATGGGACATGTGAGGGTTGTGCCCAAAGCTTTCTTTACAAATAGAGAGAAAAGGGGCCGTGCTCTGGAGGAACAACCGGCATTAGCTTTACAAGGAACTGGACTACTTGATGACTAATAGCCACTCCCCACCACAGGACAGATGTTAAACATTGTTAAAATAAGTTAGCAAGTGATTAGTTGGCAAGCCCAATTTAATGTATAACATATTCAAAGCAGTTATTGCATTCCACCTGTTCAGAAGAGGTGCTCAATTTGAGCACCATTTCCAGCTGCATCACAGCCATGATAATTCTGCTTTTTAATGAGTGATTCAAATAATTCATTCAGAAGTGGAATGAACCTAAGATATAAAAGGACCCATCTTTTGCCTTTCTTATCACCATCAGGTATTTTGCATGCATGTATAATCTGCAGGTTATTTTTTTTCACCCCAGAAAACTATCTTGGGAGTAAAAACAAAACAAAGAAATTGCATCCTTAAAATGTGTTTGCTGGTAAGAGGATGATGTCCCTTGACTCAGAAATGAATTAGGCTGAGTAGAGTGAAACTGGCGGTGCATCAGCTGCAATTGGTATCTGTACTATAGAGTCATAGAATAGAATCATAGAATCATCAAGGTTGGAAAAGACCTCTAAGATCATCGAGTTCAACCATCTCCCCTACAGCCCATAACCACTAAACCATCCACTGTAGCTCTTCATCTACCCATCTTTTGAACACCTCCAGGGATGGTGCCCACACCACCTCCCTGGGCAGCCTGTTCCAATGACTTGGCTGCTGGGCCTGTGACAGAACCAATTTAAATTTTTTTTTTTCTGGGAAGAGTTGAGCCATGACAGCAAGTGTTGACAGATTTGTCCCTAGTGTGAACACTTTCAGGAGGATCAGGGGCATCCCCCATGTTGGATGGGAAAGAAAATCAAGAAAGTCCTTAGTTGTGCTACCTCCCTGCAGACCAGCTCTCCCCAGGGTGCTTTCCCTCTTACTCCAGCCCTTAAGTCTGCCCAAGGAGAGTGTGGTTCACTTGCCCATGGGTGGAGGAGAAGCTGGTACAGCACCTAGGTGTGCACCTGGGAGCCAAGCTAACACTTAGGGCATGTAGGAAAATCAGGTCTCTTTGTCAGCTCATGGGGTAGTGGAAGAAACGTAAGATGTGTGGAAACCCAGAAATTTTTGTGCATCCCAAACCACACCTCCAAGCATAAGTCTGCTTCTTGCTGTAGCACCTCACAGGCTAGAGGCTTGCCTGCTGAGGCAATATAGGTACACAAATCACAAACACACATGAAAATCTAGGACTTAAACCAGGGCCAGTGAGGATAATTTTGATGGTGCCCAGAGAAGGCTATGGAGTCTCATTCAGGTGGGTGATGGAGTGCAGTGGACATAGCACAGGCTGCATTAGGCAGAGATCATTAGCTGGTCCTGGAGCCAGGGATGTTCATGGCTTTTTGAGAGAAGGTCAGAATGCCAGCAGGAATTACTTCCAATTTAGGAGGCACGGGTGTTTGCTAAAGTATCCCAGCTTTGGGATAAATAAACAAGGCAGAAGCCTACTGACTCTCCCATAACTCTGAATGGTTTTAGTTCAGGCCTTGCCTCTCTGCAGGCATGCCAGAGACCCCTGGGGTGGCTATTGCACGCAGAGCTCTCCTCTGGAAATCTTGATGAAGGGGTAGAGCACCCAAGGGACACTGCCTCCTCACCTTTTCCTGGAGAGGAGCCCAAGTAAGGTGGCTTGCACTCCCTAGGGGAGGGCAGTGTTTCTGTGCCCTTGATTGGAAAACAAACGAATACTATTAATTAAAGCAAGGCCTATACCTAGCATTCATTCAAAGTTAGTCCTTACAGACACTGATCCAGGCTCCTTTCTGGATGCCTGGAAGCACTCAATGGAGGTGACTGAGGTTCTTCATCATTTGGTGAAGAAAGTGAGGTGCTGAGGGCAAACAAACTGGTGTGAGGTGGCAGAGTGAAATAGTGGAGCTAGAGAAAAACTCAGGTGGGACTACCTGTGAACAAGAAACAGTGTGCTTCCCTTCAGAAAGCCTTCCAAAGGCTCTATCAACACATTTGTGGGTTAATTGCAAAAAAAAAATTAAAAGGCCTACTGAATATTTTGATAAATTAGAAGGTGCATATAGAACTGAAGCAAAATAGGGGGATTAAAGCCACCTGTCAGGTCTGAGCACATGCTGGCATATGAACCAGATGTGCCATGGCATGTAATTCTGCCTTTCCTGAGAGCAGCTTGTCTTAGGTGTTGTATTTACCAGGGGCTGGAATTCCACATTCTGGCCTTTGGGAAATACGCTGCCATGGCACTGCATTTCACAGTACTTAGTAAAGGAGAAATCTGTCTGATTCGGTCTTTCTTCCCCTCTGGGTTGTAAAAAGTATCATTTGAACAAACTCTGTCTCTAGCCTGATACTTTGGCCAGTATTTAGAAAAGCCTTTCAGAGAAAATGGGAGAAAAAGTACAGAGAGGAGAAGGTACTGTCTGCCCATCTGGATCCTTCTCTAGACAAGGCATGATTACTTGCTCTAGTGTTTTTATTGCTTTCTCTATTCTAGTATATCTCATAAGACTAACATGTTATCATTGAACCTATGTGTCTAATCTAAAACCTGGCAGAACTCATTGTCAAGGAAGTTCTCCAAAATTTGGCCTAAGAATAATTTTTAAAAGATCTGTCTTATTCCTACTTATACTCCCTACTTCAATGCTCAGATGACCAAAAGTATTATGCTCCATTTTTTTTTCCACCTGATTTTTTTTTTAATTGCAAGGCAGAAAGACATGGGAATATTTCAGAACTACAAGTTCACTTTTCTGTGTTTTTCTGAACACCATGAACCTCCCACAGTTTCATACTCTTCCATATCTTTCCTGATGTAGCATCATACATCCATTGATTAACTAAGCCAGGAATCACATCTGTCCCTCTGTTCCTTCAAGCTTTAAGCTTAATGTTATGGAAGCAGAGCCCAGCAAGGTGTGTACAAGCAGCAGAGGGTGTACAGTTACTCAGTGTTGGGACCAGTTTGGTTTGGGGTTGATGAGTGCCATGCAAGCTGGTGCTTCTCGGTGGAAAGAAGAACAGGGCTTACTAGCAATGAAATAATTTACTTTGCTACTCTTACAAAGCATTACTTGCAATGACTCTGCTAATTCAGAAACCTCATGGTTATAATTACATGGTCTGGAGGTTATCCAAGCCTATTTCTTCATTGCTGTGTTTTAAATTGTTCAATAAAAGGAATGCTTGAACCTATCTATGGAGCAGGCACGCCTCTCTCTGCCAATCACTGCCAGCGATGAATTCCCGCCCGTGAAGCCACTAGAATTTCACTTCTACTGGAACTAAACTGTTAGAGAAAAAGCAGGTCATCTCCTCGTGATGCAACACAGGAAAAATGGGTTAGCTGCCAGTGAAACCCATGTCAAGAATGGGAGAATCAGGAGGGTGAAGACACTGTACTTGGCAAAGTCTTGACAAGGGGATGAGTATAGAGCTCAGATCATAGGAACCTGATATAGTGAACCCTGTTTCTGAACAGTATCCTTCTTACTAAAAAAAGGAAATGAATAAGGCATTAGTTGCTAACACAAATTTTTCAGAGGCACAACAACATTACTTTGTGCAAAGAGCAATACTGCAGAGTCTTTTGTATCTTTGAAAGGATATAAATCTGCCTTACGTGGCACCACAGTGTTGAACAGAAGTATCCCTTCTTATGTCTCAGCACAATACAGTTGGCAGGCATTGCTGGATTATAGGAATGCACCAATACTTGGGGGTGATAAAGCCCCCTTTCCCTCTTGCAGTTTTCCATAATGTACAACACATACCCCTGCTGTGCCACTTATTTCATGCCTGTCTTAACCACTGACAGCTGCAGTCAGGGCAGAGCATCAGCACAGACTGGTTCTCAAAGGTTTCCCTGGGCCACAGTGCTTCTTACTGAGCTTAACACTCATGCCATGCTGGAGGGGTATCAGTGCTTTCTGAGATGAGGTGGCATGAGGTGCAGCTGATACTCACAGGACGACTTCTACGTGGTCCAAAGCCCACTGATCATGACCTGTTCCATTGTGACGGGGCTGCCACCAGCGCAGTAAGACTCCTTTCATTCGTGCCTCCCTGTTGTCACAAATGCAAGAGCCTGTGAGAACTCCAGCTATCAGTGGTGTGCACATCCCTATTTACCCCCCAAGAGGAACTGAGAGCAAAGCCAAAGCACTATTTCAACATCCCTGAGCACCAACACACTGTACATTCAAAACATTTAATGGTGAAAAATGCACACAGATAAGGAAAACTCCCACCCCCTCCCCCTATTTAAAACAAGTATTCTGGATTTTTTCAAGTATGCTGATAAACATTAGGCTGGAATTTCTTATCCTTTCCTTCTTTCTTCCCCTTTTCTTCATTCATCCTTTCTGCAACCTTTTTTCTTTCACAGTGATGCAAAGATAGATTCTTTCTTAGCAGAAATCTACCTTCTGCACTTAGAGGTAATGAAAGGTGACTGAGTACTCACAGGGGAACATTATAAGACACTCTTTGGGCTTGTATAAAGTCCTTTGGCTGATGCTGTGCAATTACTTGCCATGTAATTCCATTATTTACACTGTATTGGAGAAGCACTGCCTTGTCTACAGTGTTAGGATCACTCAGATTGGTATTGCAACTGTCTGTTTGTGAAATACTCCCAATTTGCAAAACAAACATGATTTTGCTGTAAAACACACAGAGAAAAAGTATTTTCAATATGCAAAAAGTATTCAAATAGGAACAACAGCATTTCCAGGTTTATTGCAGTTACCTTATTCAAACTTTGAACATCCTCAAGAATCATTACTTTTAACATGCAAAAGACACTGTTGTATCTCTAAAACACAGCTCCTCTTTCAAAGGAATGGTTTATTGTGTATACTGTATTGCCATGTAGTTGGAGGCAATAGATCCAATTTTACAATGTATCTGCACAAAACTGAGATACATGAACAAAATAAGCATGCAAATGAGTGTATGAAAAGATAAAATAAAGGTTGAATATAATAAAGTGCCTTAAAAATTTCTCATATTCTACCTGTGTGTTTGGGCTGAAGAGCCCGAATTATATCTGGCTCATTTGCCAGTTCATCCTCTTTCTAATCTTGCTTTAGACAAGTAAACACAAACCAGTCCAGAAAGCTGTCACTCTTTTAAGAGCCAGGAGAGGCTGGTTGCGTTTGTCTTTCTATGGCCAAAGAGGCTCAATAGATGAAAAAGACACTCCTGTTCATTGCCAGGCGAATATAATTCTATTTGACAACTGAAACAGGAAAATGAGTGTGCAATGACTAATAGCATCTTTAGTCACGACTGGCGTGGAGGCACATACAAACAGGGGATTTCTCTTATCAGATCAGGCACCGATCCAGACAGTCTAGAGTCTGGTCTTTGCCAACAGCTTCATTGTCAGTGCTGGCTTACTAGACAGTGCTCTGTTGGGTATGACATAAACATCTGACCTTTTCATCTGACACCTCTGCTTCATCACTATCTGTCTCCCAAATGGAAATCACAAAACATTTTGCCAGCACTCATGTTTATCTGCCAGCCATATCTGACTGCATGATGGAGCCAGGTCAGTCCATCCTCAATACTGGCCCACCTGACTGCATGCACATATAAAGAGTTTCCTCTCTCATCAGCATTTTAGGCTCAAAGTATTACCTTGCTCGGGTGAGATCTAAAGGCTTAGTCACAGCTTGTCGTATTTGACATCCGTTGAAATAGAGCGAATCTCCGTGGGCGTAGGGTGCCAGCTGTCCACATCCATTCCCTATCACTCCCCCCTGAATGGTTTCCCAGTTTATTTCAGTGACTCTTTCAGATTCAAAATTGTCTTTAATATAACTGGGGAGGTCATGGCTAAAAATGGAGCAGTCATCACCTAAAAATGACACAGGGAAGTTATAAAACAAACAAAAAACCCAAAGCAACTGAGAAAATTGAGTTACAGTTCATTGTAATTCTATTCAAGGTTGTTTTAGTTTTTAGAAAATTGAGGCCGCAAATCTTACTTTTTGCAGCAGTAACTTCAAGAACTGCAATAGGGTTTCTTCTACTTTGCATTGATGCCAATATAAGAAACCTCAAATTGGTGGCTGAAGGGAAATGGGTCTAAACCAGGGAAGGGTTCCAATCTTACCAAGTTATATCCTGGCAGACGTTAAACACTGGCCCCACTTCCACACAGCATTTATTGTTTAATGAGGACACTCAGGTACTGTTAGGCATCTGCTTAGCTGTATTGGGGGATTAGAGCAGAGCACTCTGTCCTGATGGGACACAGAAGTGAGTCCCTTACAGGGGCCAGTCACCAACATCTGTATCCCATGTGCTCCCCAGGCAGTGGGTGGCCCTTGGAGGGAGTACAGGAGTGCAAGCCATTTTTGGGTAAGAAGGTAGCCACATTCTGCCTTTGATGAAGGCTGAATGGGCTTTACATACAGTGCCAGACAGCAGAGACTACTGATTCAATCCAGAGAGAGTAAGAGGAGGGAAGAGCTGATATTTGCAGCTCCGTCAAATTATTAATTTAGAATTTGTTACTCAAGCATTCCGGTGATGACTTTGTGTGTGACACACTACAATGTCTTTTTGTTTAATTTTGAGCTAGATTAGATTGTAGCAGACGTATAAGGAAGAAACTGAAGAAATGAAACCTTGGTATCCTTCATCACAAATGCATATGGCTCCAGTTGTGCAGTATCCATGACCACTGCAGAGCTTAGGGCATGCTTCCCCGATGTACACGTGGTCAATTGCCCAGCTTTGCTTCTCTAGTTCTTCTCCCTTCTGAATCCACCTGAACTGAGTTGCACTGCAAATATCAAAATTCAACCACTGTATTATGGTATCCAGAAATTAAACACATCAGTATAGCAACATTCAAATACACTAGCAGCAGATGTAATAAAAAATGGTGTAGGAAGGACTTGTCACTTCAATAACTGAAAAGAGCCACTGTGAATGGGTGGCTGCTGTATCACTGGCAGCATCCACTTCTATTAACAAAAATCTTCAAAAAATTACTTATCAGATCTAAATCCATCAATAAAGAAGCATTAATTCATCATTTGTTTCAAGTGAACACTGTCAGCAACACAGGTGACATTTTCTAGGCTCACAGTGAGCTGACCTTTCAGTAACCTACCTGGATGAGACATGATCAGGCAGCTGGATAGTTATTCTTCTCCATGTGGAGCTGTTGACAGAATTATAGATGGTGGCTTCATGGAATTGAAATGGGGAGCAGCCAATGCTATTAGATGAGGAAGGAAGACAGTGTGTCTGGACAAGCTGCCATGAGTCTGTCCTGTAGGAAACAACAACAAAACCAAATACTTTAGAACAACTGAAAGAATATGGAATGAAAACAGGTAATTTCTAAGGGTTGTGGCACTGCTTGTCTTACTAAACAAATCCAAGAGATTGTCAGCAATATTTTCCATGCTCTGTAGTCACCAAGAGACATAGAGTGAGAGACTGAAGCCCTGTTGCAGCCAGGAAGGGCATTCCAGTACCAGCTCAGAGTGCTGTGAATCTGTTGGTACACACAGTGGAGTCCAACACAGAGCTACTTTGGGCAGGCATGACAGAAGGATTTGTTTAGGGGACTGCTCCTTAGTCTCCCTCTCACAGTGTTCAGAAGAATCCCATGTTCATACACAGTCATTTAAGCATGGAATATACCTTCACTTTTATAAATTATAATGCACTACTATACTACAGCACTGGAGATAGTGTTATTAGTTGTTTGCTAGTTAAAGACCAAAGTGGAATTAAATAACTCCCACTTCATTACAGCTGGGTCCTAAATATATAGTCATGTATTGTATTAAAAAACCAGTTTCTTGTGAATGGGGTTTTCTGTGAGCACATTTTAACAGAAGCATGCTCATGACTGCAACTGCAAGCTCAGTGCCATGAATCTGTCAACATTTGGGATAAATTATGAAGAGAATTTAAGGGAGTTATGTAGACAAATCACAGTGCTTGTGAACAGGCTTTGTTCAGATCCTGTTACAAGATGAATATCAAAGTAATTGACTTAATAAATAAAAGCTCTCTAGGTTTTTAATATCACACTGAGGGGTTTTTTTAGGTCTGTCTATATATTTTGCTGTCATTTACCTGGCATCCTTCGTATACTCCAGCATCACAGAGTGGAGGTCCCCACAAGAATTTGCCTCACAGCCAACCACAATCTATAGTACAAATAAAATTGGCTGCTATAAGAAGTCATGTGATAAATAATGAAGTCTTCTCCTTTTTTTAATGTACGAGGTGTATAAAAAAGATTGTTAACTTAGATCTTGGACAAATTCCATCAAAAGGGGATGGAAAACAAAAGACACAAGAGTTCAGATCCTTATTTGACTTAATGAATTACTACTTTCACTTCATTGCTACTGTTATTTTCAAACAGAATCCTAACATTAAGTTCAAATTAAGTATCTAAACATTTCTGAAACACAAAGATGTAGCTCATCGGCATTTCAGAAAGTGTAACTATGTACTGTTACCTATGAAATTTATAATTCATTATGATAAAAATGATAGAGATAATTTTTCAATCTTTCTGGTTTCCATTACCTACACCTCAGAATTTCCTTTAAATTCAAGGAAAGTCATTATTAATTATATAATCCTAGCTGGAAAAAGAATAATTTATGGAGACCCATTAGATGATTCTTCATTGCACACTTTACTTTGGAGACAGAGAGAACATTTCTTACTTTAAACTGCATCATGTATCCTGGTTGTATAATGAGCTCTCTGGAGGACAAGATGTTGTGTGTTTTGTCCTTTTTCTTATTTGGCCAATAGAGATGGAATGATGGATTTCCACAGAACCCTGCAGTCCTGACTGCATTAGGGTAAAAACTCCAGTTTTCTTCATGAGAGGTGCCTTCTATTAACACAAGTTAAAGACAGTTACTGCATTGTCTCAGTAATTATCAAGACTTAGTAATGCATCCACAGAATCACTTGATACACTGCTTTAGTGATATAAACACAAAAAGTAAGTAAACCACTAACAGACATAATAAAAACATCAGCTACAGGGAGGTAATTAATACGTTTAAATAATGAGTTGGACTGAAATAAATTTTTTTGTCTTATATACATATATATGCACACATACATAAAAATATATACATACATGTATATTTACACACCCCTGTTGACAGCATTAAAATGAAAAATTTGCAGTTGAAAAAAAAAAAACATGGAAAAGTGTGCATGCAGGCTGACACGGCTTATCTTAGGTAAGATAATGTGACAGGTTAGGTGACACAGCCTGTCTTACCATCATCAAATGTATCTACCAGCTGGCTGGGGTTGATCTCTGCTCCCCCAATCAGGATGTTATCCAGTGCCCACTGTGCCCGGTCGGGGCCCGGAACCACGATCCCGTTGCTGATGGTGAAGGGCTGCCACCAGCGCAAGCGCGTTGTGTTGGTCAGTGCCTGCTCGGGGAGGAGGATGTAGTCGTGCCTGACTGAGATGTATTTTTGGTAATCCATCTCATGAAGCAAAGTCCAGGATATCCCTAGAATGCAAAGATGCAGGTTTAGTAGTAAAAACAAGTGCATAATAAAATATTCTAAAAAGGAAGACTATTCCTAAGGGAAGGTAATAGGAAATAAAAAATAATACCTATGGTCTTCTGATAGACAAATCTTAACTTCTATGGGTAGTCTGCAACTGTTACTCATTGCAAAAGTACTCTTATAATTGCATAAAGGGATCAGATTGGCTGGAAGCCAGTGATTACTGTAATCAGGCAGGAGGATTATGAAAGACTCCTGAGCAATAGGATGGAAATTTTAGATGGTGAATAAAATCTTTACAAGGACAAAAATAACTTTACAAATAAAAATTACCCTATTATTTTTGATCTCTCTGACAACTTCCTAGATATTCATGGTGCTTGAATATAAAACAAGGCTGTAGCTTGGATGAAACTACAAGATGTACTTGCCTCCATCAATAGAATAATCTAGCAGCACTCCCTCCTTCCTGCAGGTTGGTCTGTGGCATGTTGTCATGTTGTTTTCACTCCCAATTCTCCCCCAGTACTGCAGAAATCTAAGAGTAAATGTTAAAGTTTACATCTGTTAAAAAGATCTGCACAAATCAAGATGTTTCCTTTCTGTTAGCAGATGTGTTGAAAATATTCAAAATGCCAGCATTTTAAAGCCAGTAACATCAATGTGCAAGTAGAACAAAGGATTGCAAAACCATTGCCTCCTAAATCCCATGGGAACATCTCATGTTGCATCATGATGCATCTCATGAAATGCATCAGTCCTGACCCTGGGATTATCTAACCCCTTGCAATGGTAACATGGGACTCACTGTCCCAAAGCAGCTTTGCTAACAGATCCCTAGCACTCCTCATGGTAAGAAGACTAAACATGAATGTAAAAAATGCTCTAATAGCAATGAAGATCGTAGAAGAAGGTGATAAACTGAGGCAATGTCAGTGGAGGTCACTGAAACAGTTGGAGCTGGACCACATGCCCTGTGAGGAGAGGCTGAGTGATCAGGGCTGGTTCAGTCTGGAGAAGATGGCTGGGACTGGGAAACAGTGGTAATACATTGAAACAAATATAATGAGGGGGAAAAAATACTGTGAGGGTAACTCAATGCTGGAATAAGCTGTCTAGAGAGACTGTGGGATCTTTGGCCTTGGAGGTTTTCAGGACCAGACGGGTCAAAGCCCTGAGCAGCCTGGGCTGAATTAAGTGTTGACCTGGCTCTAAGCATGAGGTTGGACCAGACACTCAAGGCCTCTTCCAGAAAAGCTGTGTCATTCAGTGAATCCTTGCTGAATCACAGAAGTGAGTGTGTGGCTTTGTTAAAGCCCTAATGCAAAGGGAAATTTTCATGAAGTTATCTTCTATGTCAAGTCCTCAGCTTGTTTAAAATAATAGAATTCCATTGCTTTCCAATTGTTCTTTTCCACAGTATGTGAGCAGAGTGGGTCTTGTACAGGCACCCAAGAGAGGACAACCAGCAGAGGCTATGTTCTGAACTCAGTGGGAAACACAGCTAGTCCCTCCAGGAGTAGAGACAGTGGTGCCCAGGTGACAGTTGTGTCTCTCCTCTTTGCTGGACAGGTGTTGCTAACTTCAGGATGCTCCTGGGGAAGGGGATCTGCTGCTTCACTGGTACATGGCAGACCCTCTTCACTGTGCTGGGGTGAGTCTTTCTCTGTGACTCATCTGACAGCATCAGTACCTTAAGAGTCATAATCTAGTATCTACCTGAGATAACATTTTACTTGTGGTGGTCTAGAAATTCCCTGAGCTACATCACCCACTGCTTTGTCAGAGTTTAACAGGGTTCCCATTAAAATGACACAGAAACCTACTTTGCACCCCGCAGGTCCAGATCTTGAGTGACAGCCTGCCTCACAGTTGCACCTCCAAAATACAGAGTTGTGTCTTCTGCAAGGATCCCACACTCAGTACAGGTATTCCCACCTTCTAGGGACATCCATAAATCTGGTTTAATTTCTTCATTGTCAAAGCGCTCTTTCAGGAAAGTCTGTAAATAAGGTGGTTAACAATGAGCACAGGTAATTATGATCTTAAACCTTTTTGATGACCAGAGCCAGAATTGACCAAAACATGTTCATGAACATTATAAATTCTTTTTCAGGGTGACTGAACATAATCACTTTTGGATGAATATTTAGCCACTTGAACTGAATTGACTAAATGTGAAAATGCATCTGGGCTGGATTTTGCCATTTTTGAGAGGTAATACAGGACTAGAATTTGCATGTGCAAATGATACTTATAATAATGATACTTATTCATGTAATTATGTCAGATGAAAACCAGGAGGATATAGTAACTCAAATGACATGATAACTGAAAAATTAAGTAGTTATGTTCTCTTTAGACAGAATGCTGCTTCAGCTGTTGTTTCTGTGGACACACACATGTTCTGTTCTTACCTGATGCAGAAAAAAATTAGATGCATTTTAAACTAACTTGAGGCTTTATAGACATTCTTTTCTAAATATGTTGTGTAAAAAGTATTTTAACTTCTAAATTAAAAATAACTAGATTTCACTCGCTTGTTTTAAGGTAACACTAATAAAAATCTAGGTGAATTAGTTTTATGTAATTTTATGTCATTTTATTCCTTACTGCAGTAAACTCTTTCATGATAAAAGAAATTGATCATGTTTTGATCATGTTTTGATCAAATATAATCTTACTTGTGAGGGTGATTTGGGTCAGGCAATGATCATCTAATGATGAACAGAGAACATTATCAGTTTTATTGGGCAGCTTTATTAGCAAAGGAACAAACTGTTCTTGGCTACTACCATCATAGTTTTATTTAAAAATTACAAAAGGGCTGAAAATGAATTTGAGTACCTCCAGGCTGACAGGAATCAAAACTAGATTTCCAGTGGGATCGTTCTCCTTCACTCTCTTAGCCAAACACATGGCAAAATTCACACTTTAAAACATGCAGTAAAATTACCTTCAGAGTTTGGGTCAGATAGCAGTTTGGTCCTGAATAGCCAGGGTCACAAATGCATTGCTCATTCAGGCAGTCTCCATGACCTCTACAGTTTTCCAGACAGCCAGGGCCCAGATAGAAATTATCAATGGCCCACTGCAGATCTGAGTATTTCTGGTAGAACCGAAACCTCACAGGACTAGATATAAAGGAATGAAGAAGAAGAGAAAGATGTTTAAAATAACTTTTCTCGATTGAAAAAAGGCAAATGAAACACAACATACTTAAGCCTGTAATACCCTCCAAGCTTCCACAAGTAATATCTGGCTGTGTCTGTTGAAATCAATTTTACACATAACCATATCTTCTTCACACATATACCTCCTATGATATAGACAGATTCCAGATGCTGCTAAAGCTGGAAAAGGCAATTCTGGCTTCTTGCAAGAGAATTTCAAAATTTTAAATATTTCTTAACCAGATTACTCAAATAATATAAGAGATTTTAATTTTTCAGAAAAGGACAAATGATTTGCAGATGTGCAGATGACTACAAACAATAAGGGTGACTTTTACACTCAGTAAGGTCGTAAATCTCTAATTGACTGTGGTTGTCTTAACAGAGCAAGGCTATAAATGAAGCAGACTGCATAGAAGCAGTAAGAATTTTGCTGCTGTTCAGGTCAAGAATCATGGTAAATCTTGACTGATAGAAAATAAAATTTTGCTGCATACATAATGAATATGAATGCTGCTAGTTTGTACTTTCTTTGAAAGTAAATGAATAGGAAGATGTATTCCCTGGTGTGTTTTTCAGAAGCTACTGAATCCAAGACAAAAGTAGCTAATTCATACTTACTTTCCCACAAGGTTTTCAGGCAGTGAGTAAGTTACCCTTTTCCATCCTTTTGTGGGAAAGAAGACAGATGGCTGTGAAACACTCCCAGAACATTTTGGATCAGCTGGCAAACACTGAGGTACTAAGTAACTCCAGCTAACACCAAAGTCAGTAGAATACTGCACATGGACCTGATTGTGTGCAAGTTTTTCTGAAGTTTTACATCCAACAGAAACCTAATAAAGAAGAAAGCATAAGTAAATTGGAATTAATTTCCAACAGAAACCTAATAAAGAAGAAAACATTAGTAAATTGGAATTAATTTGGTGTTGGTTAGTTTAAACACATGATTAAACCTGAAAACTGACTACAGGATTTTGCTTGAAATGATGGCAGTAGGACTGCTTGTATAGTACTGGCCATCTGCAGATCTCACCAATATTCCCAAGGCTGAGAACAGGCCCCATATTCAAAGATTAATTTTCATCCAGTTAACTGAAATTTCTGGATTTCCAGGTTTTCACACTTCTGCCTCATATACCAGTACTCCATAACTGATAAAGTTAATCTATCATCCCACCCAACCTACGATCTGAATATTTCAGAGGAGGCCATGCAGTTTGGTTACGTCAACTGAATCTTCTCTAAGGGAGTCATGTGCAAAAGGCTCTTACAACTTACAACTGCTGGGTTATTTATTTAATTTAAGTAAAAGGGTGTATAAAGGGCAGTTTGGGTGCAGGTTTGATGTGAGTACATGATAACACAGAAACAGTTTTGTCACTTTTGAGCTGCTTTCTCCTCACCAAGCAGCTGTAACAAAACAAAAAAGGGACGCTGTATATGTGTAATATTCTGATTACATGATGTCCATATAACTGCTATACTGGAAGAGATGAATTAGTCAGTTCTGAGAATAGCCTGCAGTAGTCAAGCTGACTGAGTAGGTGAGAAAAATGAGGATGGCCTGTTAATAACAGTTTTCCCTTAGGGAATGGCTAACACATAGGCTTATAAATCATCCTGCCTCTTGAAAAATCTACTTAGGCTTGGACCAAAAAACTTTTTTTCAATAATTATGTTGCAGGCACAGATTTTACCTTGAACTGCATAATCCAGCCTTCTGTAGGAGTCAGGTCATGAGTGACTGCATAGACCTCTCTGCCATCATGGCTCCCACAGATCATGACACCATCAGGAGAATCACAAAATCTCTCAATCGAGCAATCATCATGGAATAACCAGTGTTCATTCACTTGAAAATAAATGGGAATGTCAGTAATACACAATGACAACATAAATTAAAGAAAACAGGGAGTAGTGTTAACCACTGAAGGTGATTCATGGCTCTATTTTTCATCCAAGTTGAGAATTATTTAGTATTGCTCTTGAGAATTTCAGTAACCCATCTTTCCCATGTATGTATGTATTACATTTATTACTGCTCAAAGCACCTCTTACTACTCTCTTACATAAGCTTTATAACATTATTTTTTAATGTTCTAGAAGTAAGGATCTGAGACTTACTAGAAACATAAGTATGTTACGGAAGAAGTTTTTAGGGGCTGTTGCCTACATGCCTACACAAAAGGTCTCCCAGCACTGTTATCTGTTCAGCCTTGTAAACATTCAGAATACTTACTCTACAAAATTAGTTACAAAATGTAACAACTTCTCTAAATGTTTTTAAAAGTTAGGAAGAATGAAACAAGTACTCAGATTAAGAAATCTGTTTACAATAACCAGGCATTATTTCATGCTATTTTCTTTCTTTGGAGATAAATTAATCATGTAAGCAAATTCACGCAGTAAAAAAAGAAGGACTGTGACATCTTTTCATTTTGCATTTCGTGAACTGAAACAAAAAGACCCCTATAGAGTTGGGATTGTCTGTGACACCCATGACAGTCAGAGAAAGATTCACCCCCCTGTAAGCCCCTTACCTGTGGTTTTGTCTTCCATGAACATGTCAAAGGCGATCCTGCCGGCGGGCCCTGCGTCAGCGGGGGAGCGCTCGTGCTGCGGCAGGGGAGCGCTGCTGAAGGTGTCGAGCATCACTGTCCTCTGGTCAGCTGAGCCTGAGATCAGCACGTTGTCCACAGCCCAATCGTTCTGGTCCAGCCCGTCGTGTTTGGGCTGCCACCAGCGGAAGCGTGTCCCGATGGTTTTGGCATCATAGGGAAGGAGAATGTTCACAAAGCTGAAATACAAAGTGGAAATCAGTTGTAGGAAAGCTGCAGGAGTAGGACGCTTCTCAATGCTCTTTTTAGCATGTCCATGGCTGTTGTTTCCTGGAATATGTGGAAGGTGGGGAAGCAGGAAAAGGCTGGGTGGTCTGGTCTATCTTTCCATGCAGGAAACTGCCAAACAAAACCCTTCCTCATCACTCCAATATCATCCCTGGGACGCGGGCTCAGAGTGAAGAGGGAGCCAGCAGGCAGACTGTGGAATGGTTTGAGAAACCTTATGTATTCCAACTGTGCTTATGGGACCAAATGCAATGACCTAGCTAGCAGAGTTTGACTGTAAGGATCTAATTAATGGTAATGTTAAGAAGGACAATGTTAAAGTGAAATGAAAATTACTATTTTCAGCCTGGAGCCATTTCAGCAGGTAGCAATGGTCCAGTACAATTTTCGTATTTCCATTGTAGTAAGTGACTTAAGTCTCTTATTCAATTAAAAGTCTTAATGATTTCTTGGTGTATTCAAATGAAACAACAAATATCCATCCAAGTCCCATTTTTTTGGGACTCACCTTCTAAATAGGGAGGAAAAGGTCCACCCATATCTATTCATGGGTTGAGTCTCACAAATGACTGAAAATAGAGCTTGAGAGCATCCACTCTTGACAGATCTGCAGATCTCAGTTTCTCCTCTCCAAAGTATTTTCTATCTAGTTCAAGCAATGACTTTCTACTCATCAGTAAGAAACTAGATTACAAATTAAAGTATCTTAGGGATGGGTATCGTTACAGCAGCTATTAATTCATCTTCCTGCAACCATTTACAAATCTAACAAACTACTACAGACTCCTTACTAGCCTTGTATTTCTGCTCTAGCAGCTGCACAACTGCTGATACTCAAGCACATATGCTAAAGCCATTCATACACACTTACAGGACTGGATGGGCTGAAGTCTTAAAGATCTGACATCCAAACCACAGCAGTTATATGTGCAGTGGGTTCTTACAATCCATTCAAGACCACCTGACTTTTATAAATAAATTATATATTATTTTATATATAAATTATATAGGGAGAAGAAGGTATTTACAAACCCGGGCTTGCTGAATTGATCATAGAAAATTTCCATTAAGAGGTTCCAGGTGATTCCACCATTCACAGAATATTCCAGCAGCACTCCTTGGTTGCGGTTATTGGGGGTTATCAGACATCCATACATGAAATAAAACTGGATGAATTCTGCACTAGTGAGGTTCAGGTCCACTGTAACTAACATACGGCTGCAGCCCTTAAAAGCAATGAAAAAATACATTGGCTGGTGTTGGCTGGCAAAACTAATGAACACAACATATATTAGACTATATGCAGTCACTATTAGTATAACTTCATCTTGTAAAACCTTAAAAATTGTAAAACATTACACTAATTATAACAAAGGCAAAGCTACAAGAGAACAATAAACTAGCTTCCCTGAGGCTGTAGTTTCAGTTTTGTTCTATCTTAAAAACTCCTGTTGTGTATTCATACACATTGCTACTTGCACTTACCACTTTACAACATTCTGTATAAAGACTTGTGTTCACTTTTCTTCTGAATACAAGCATTTAAAAAATCCATGCCTCCAGTGAAAAACACAAGGTTCTCCAGGCAGAATTGGTGAATCACTGATTATATGCTAATGATTCAATATATGCAAACCATCAAATGATACAGCAAATTTAATATGTGTATTTTCCCATAATCCCCTATGCATTTCATATTGCTTAGTTAGTGGTGCCTACTTAGTCCTGATGGCTGGAAGTGGAATGTAATGTTTCTGTTAGTTTATTTTAGAAAACTGACATCAGTCTGAACTTAGTTAAAAATTTGCATGGAAATTTTACATGTTTCTAAAATACTTCTTGGTCATTTTTATAGTCCTGAGGTTATCTGTAAAAAAACTGCAACTCAGCAGCACCTGGGATATATATACCTACACCTGTCTCTTATNACAAATCTAACAAACTACTACAGACTCCTTACTAGCCTTGTATTTCTGCTCTAGCAGCTGCACAACTGCTGATACTCAAGCACATATGCTAAAGCCATTCATACACACTTGCAGGACTGGATGGGCTGAAGTCTTAAAGATCTGACATCCAAACCACAGCAGTTATATGTGCAGTGGGTTCTTACAATCCATTCAAGACCACCTGACTTTTATAAATAAATTATATATTATTTTATATATAAATTATATAGGGAGAAGAAGGTATTTACAAACCCGGGCTTGCTGAATTGATCATAGAAAATTTCCATTAAGAGGTTCCAGGTGATTCCACCATTCACAGAATATTCCAGCAGCACTCCTTGGTTGCGGTTATTGGGGGTTATCAGACATCCATACATGAAATAAAACTGGATGAATTCTGCACTAGTGAGGTTCAGGTCCACTGTAACTAACATACGGCTGCAGCCCTTAAAAGCAATGAAAAAATACATTGGCTGGTGTTGGCTGGCAAAACTGATGAACACAACATATATTAGACTATATGCAGTCACTATTAGTATAACTTCATCTTGTAAAACCTTAAAAATTGTAAAACATTACACTAATTATAACAAAGGTAAAGCTACAAGAGAACATAGAATTATAGAATCATAGAATTAGCTGGGTTGGAAGGGACCTCAGAGATCATCTAGTCCAACCCTTGACCCACCGGAGCAGTTGCTAGACAATGGCACTGAGTGCCACATCCAGTCTTTTTTTAAATGTCTCCAGGGACGGAGAATCCACCACCTCACCGGGCAGTCCATTCCATAGCCTAATCACCCTCTCCGTGAAGAAATTCTTTCTAATATCTAACCTAAACCTCCCCTGGCACAACTTAAGACTGTGTCCTCTTGTCTTGTTGAAGGTCGTCTGTGAAAAGAGTCCAGCTCCCACCTCGCTACAGCCTCCTTTCAGGTAGTTGTAGACAGCAATGAGGTCTCCCCTGAGCCTCCTCTTCTTCAGGCTGAACAGCTCCAGCTCTCTCAGCCTCTCCTCATAGGGCCTGTGCTCGAGTCCCTTCACCAGCCTGGTTGCCCTCCTTTGGACCTGTTCCAGGACCTCTACATCTTTCTTAAACTGAGGGGCCCAGAACTGGACACAGCACTCGAGGTGTGGCCTCACCAGCGCTGAGTACAGGGGAAGAATCACCTCCCTGGACCTGCTGGTGACGCTGTTTCTGATACAGGCCAGGATGCCATTGGCCTTCTTGGCCACCTGGGCACACTGCTGGCTCATGTTCAGTTTCTTGTCAATGCAGACTCCCAGGTCCCTTTCTGCCTGGCTGCTCTCCAGCCACTCTGTCCCCAGCCTGTAGCGCTGCATGGGGTTGTTGTGGCCAAACAATAAACTAGCTTCCCTGAGGCTGTAGTTTCAGTTTTGTTCTATCTTAAAAACTCCTGTTGTGTATTCATACACATTGCTACTTGCACTTACCACTTTACAACATTCTGTATAACGACTTGTGTTCACTTTTCTTCTGAATACAAGCATTTAAAAAATCCATGCCTCCAGTGAAAAACACAAGGTTCTCCAGGCAGAATTGGTGAATCACTGATTATGTGCTAATGATTCAATATATGCAAACCATCAAATGATACAGCAAATTTAATATGTGTATTTTCCCATAATCCCCTATGCATTTCATATTGCTTAGTTAGTGGTGCCTACTTAGTCCTGATGGCTGGAAGTGGAATGTAATGTTTCTGTTAGTTTATTTTAGAAAACTGACATCAGTCTGAACTTAGTTAAAAATTTGCATGGAAATTTTACATGTTTCTAAAATACTTCTTGGTCATTTTTATAGTCCTGAGGTTATCTGTAAAAAAACTGCAACTCAGCAGCAGCCTGGGATATATATACCTACACATGCAGCTAAAACATAGGAAATTCTAGTCTGAGCTTACTCTGAGATAAACCAACAATTAAATATTGGAAGGATGAGGCTACATGATAATGTCTTTTCAGGGACCAAGTCCAAGTTATACACAAGCAAATATCTAGTTATTTACCTCTGTGGTCTGATTAGAAGCTGCACCAAACTCAGGTCTCTCAAAATTATAAAATCTATGGGGATGCTACTATGAATGAGTGAAAATGCATGTCTGCATACTTGGGCTGTGCTTTGATCTGTCAGCTCCACCTCCAAAGGCCCTTCCAAAGCTCCTTTCAGAGGGCCCACACACTACATCTCATTTTCCTGGCTGCAGCATAGCCAGGAAGATGGTATCTGCTTTCCTGGAGTGTTTCTGTCTGTTCCCAGTCTGTAGGACCTGTTAGCTAGGCAAAGGATGGTTTTTCTGGTATACACTATATTTAATACATTATGCTGATATGTTTTACCACATTGCTATTTATTTAACTCTTAAAACCAAACTCATTTATGGAGTCAAAAGAGTGGAGTTGTCCCCCATGCTGAACACAAACCCCACTGAAGTGAAGGGCCATCCCAGAGGCCACTGCCCCGCAGACCGTGCTCAGTTTCCCTCCGTTCACTGTCAGCCAGTTCTGGTTGGAAGGGGAGCGATTGAAGTTATCTTTCAGTTGTGTTGGGAGGGGGGTCTCTGGCTCATCACAGTAGAGTCCACCCCAGTGCTCATCACAGCTGTGGAGGAAAACAAATGCAAAATTCAGCTGGCAAAGGCTCTGTATGGAGGTTTATACCGTGCCAGGTTTTTTCCACATTAAGGTGCCATCTTATTCTGCATAGAGGCTGTCTGCCTCATTTGCTAGCACACAACTGGTATGTGGGGGTTTCAAACATCTGCCACTTTTTGTACTTGCTAGTATGAAACAAAAATTACTTTAGGAAGTCTAGCATTATGTATCATTCAAGCTGCTAATACAGAGGATGCTCCTCCACAAGGTAAAACCAGTAAAATACATTGTACATGGATACATAAATCTAACAAGTCTGAGAATGTTCTGTCAATGCTACATTTTAAGTAAACTTCTGTAAAATTTTAGTGGATGGGTACTTTCCAATTGTTCCTTTATACAGTTCTCTTTTTTTTTCCCCTTCTCCTCTGAAAAACTTTTTAATGTGTAGAGGATTGGGCAGTAGGATGCAAATGTGTTCTGCTGCTATGTAGATTTTACTAGGGAGATTATGCCTTGGTATTTCAGTGCTCTCAGTATAGAAGACAACAAAATAGTATGTCTAATCTGCAGTGGAATATATTTCTAACATAGTCACAGCACAATTATACAACCATTCTCCCATTTCTTTCACCATGTGTGACTGGAAAAAAGCAATGCATCCATCTGGAAGGTATTTCTCTGTTGCCAGACAGACAAATATAGGGAGGTCTGTTTGTTGTTTGTAGCTGTGCAGGGCTCTATGTGGGCTGTTACACAGACAGTTTGAGGATCAAGCCAGTCAGCTTCCACCAGCAAACCCTACCATGGAGCAGAGGCATAAGGCCATCAAGCCAACACCAGTTCCAAGGCAAAATCTGGCCTTGGGAAGAACTGGCATATATCCTTCTGCTTAGAAGATGCACCCTACCTACAGCCCAGGTCCTCTGCAACTAGTGCCAGGATGAGGTCGTGGTGACAAGGTATGAAACTCCTTGTGAATGAAGAATGACATCTGGGAAACTCCAGAACTGTATGACCTTAGAGGGGCCTGCAAACTCAAAGGGTCATGGTGGGATGGGAGCTGAGGTACAGAATAGGCAGCAGCAGAGGTGGTGCACTGCCACTGAGGAAAGGACCAGCAGCATTACCCAGGTTGTGCAAACCGGCAGAGTTCTGGCAGAGCCACACAACTCCTGCACTTTATGTAGCTCTTGGTATTTCCATTACCCCTGGGCCCAGTGCCCTTCTCAGTTTTAATAGCAAAATCTGCCTTCCTTTCCAAAACTCTATCAAAACCTTTCCTGAAAGCTCCTTAAAATGATAGAGGAGGAATGAAACGGGCAGGAGAAGGAAGAAGCTGCACTTACACACAGTTGTCCTGTGTGCACTTCCCATGGCCACTGCACATGTCTATGCAGCCATCCCCAATGTAGACGTTATCGATCGCCCACGTTTGCTGCTTATCGAAAGGCGCGGGCTGGTGCCAGCGGAAGCGGGTGGCTTGAGACCTTTGGGAGAGAAAGGAAAGCAGAAAGGTAATGTTTCTGGCTAAGTTAATCTTTATTTTGACAGAAAGGAAGTGTCAATTTTCAGGCTAGACTGCTCCTGGAAGATTTGTTTGGCATCAACATAACCTAGGGCTGATTCCTGACAACAACGAAGTCTGAAAATCCCATAACAAGTGCACCCGTTTCCGATTGTTTTGGATGGAAAAGACCTTTTAGATCCAGGTCCAAAATTTCAGTTTTGAGAGCAAGACAAAGCAGGGGTGCTCAGTAGCATGCTGAGAGTGTGGGAGGTGGGAAAGGGGATTACTTGTGAAAGCAAAGAAAGCAGGCTGTCAGTGGTGCAGTGGAGTAGAGGGTACAAAGAAGGTGGTATGCCCAGACCAGTCATAACCACATCCTATACAAATGCAAACTTGAGGGATAGCTGGTAGCTGGATGAAGTCAGAGTCACCCAAATCCTCCAAGTTTCACCCCGAGCCTGAATTTTGTTGCTTCACTCCAAATCAATGAAGTAACCTGAGTTTTTCTCTTTGAATTCTCACCACTGTACCAACATGATAGGGCTCTAGAGCACAGATTAGCTCCTAGGAGAGATGTTGCCATTTATAAATCCACAGGGGACAGGTCAGAGCACCTGTGCAGGGCTTGTGGTGTGACCCTGGTTTTGCAGTTTCCTTCCTCCCAAACAACCAGCACTTGGCTGGAAGTTTTAAGAACTGATCAGTGGTGTGATCCTGGCTCCTTTCAGTAAATTATTTTCATTTTGTTGATTAAAGTTGTTTTAACTCCCTGTTCAAACACTTATACTTTGACTTAGCTATGTGCAAATTATGTGTCTCAGCTCCATAGATAGATAATAAAAACCTAGCAGAAAGAGTCAGGGAACACCAAATAGCTCTTCAGCTCCTGTGGCAGTAGACTCCTATATTTCAATAGCTGTGAGTAGGTGAATTTCTGTAACTTGCCAGGAATACAATTTGAAATGCAAGCTAGTTTTGCTGTATGGCACTAGATGGCAGCATTGAACTTTGTTTTCTTTTGAAACCGCAATTATTGTAAACCTCATAGCAAAAAATGGCAAAATCACCAAAATTTATTCAATGTAAAAATATACCTTTTATGGTCAGGTCAATATTATCCTATGAATAATTTTTAATAAACATGTTGCATGAGCTGAACAACAACTTCATGTATTTAAACAAGTTTTTTCCAAAGACAAATCTATAGCCACGCTATCAGCTCACTAAATAGCATTTTAAAGAGAAATGTATAAATTGTGAGGAAGTCCTTTAGGAACACAGACAAGCACCTATATCTTACATTGCCTGCTTTAGGTTTGAATCTTTACTAACAATTTATGGAGTTGATCCTCCTGGGAGAAGCTTTGTGTTTGCATTTGCATTTAAAATCAGCGCTGAGTTGAAGTTAAAACTAAATGTTCATTGCCTTCTACAGACCAGTGATCATATGTATCACTCTGGGCTACACGAGCACCAAAAGTCTACATAAGTATGGGTGCTGTGCACCAGGCCAAGATATTGACTACATAGCCCACATGTCCCAAAAACATAGAGGCACCAACAACTGGAGACACACACTTGCTGTTACACATCTGGAAATAATAAAGCAGCATAAAAATTGTATCACATCTAGACTGAAGGGCCTATTATCTGCACTATTCCTTATTCTGAAGCTTAATGTCTCCCTTGCTTGTGAGCTAAGCTTGGAATAACATTTCTCACGCAATCCCTATTTTAGTGTCTTTGGGAAATGGTGTTACTTGAGCCAAAAAATGCAGTTATTGGATTGGACAGAAAAGCAATTTTTGCCTCAGAAGGGCATCAAGACTTCTTTTAACATATATGACTCAAAACTTCTCAGTCTTAAAATCACAGTTATTTTTAAACCTGAGCTTCTAACAAAATGAGAGAATTGTTGAGGTTGGAAAAGACATTCAAATTATCAAGTCCAACTGTTAACCCAGCACTGCCAACTCCAACACTAAACCATCTCCCTAAGCACCACATCTACACAACTTTTAAATACTTCCAGGGATGGTGACTCAGAAGTCACTGACCCCCACCTTGCTACAGCCTCTTTTCAGGTAATTGTAGAAAGTGATATGGTCTCCCTCAGCCTCCTTTTCTCCAGGCTAAACAACCCCAGTTCCCTCGGCCACTCCTTATGAGACCTGTGCTCTAATCTCTTCACCAGTTTCATTGCCCTTCTTTGGTCATGCTCCAGCAACTCAATGTCCTACTTGGAGTAAGAGGCCCAAAACTGAACACAAGATTTGAGATGGGGCCTCACCAGTGCTGAGTATGATCTATTCCATAGTTCACACTATTTCTGATAAAAGCCAGGATGCTCTTGGCCTTCATGGTCATCTCGAGTGGTAGATTCTTTTCAGGTCCAAATTCAATTGGTTTGGAACATTAGCCTCCATTCTAAATTTTCCTAATCAGTCCCAAAAAGCCTCTCCTGAACACAAATTTATGGATTTTATACAAGAACTTTTGGGGCGACGGATTTTGAAGACAATATGCTGTGAAGCAGCCAAAAAAATTAAGCAGAGGAGGTCAATGCTGGAAACAAGTCTTAAAAAAGCACTATTGCTTGATGTGTAGAACTGCAGTGAAGATAGGGAAGAGCTGAGATGCCCAAAATGATTTGTAACAGAACACAGACTTTTCCACAACTAGTTTCACAACTTGTGGTAACTGAACAGGCCCTTTCCGTACAGATGCTAAAACATAAAACTCTCTCTTTCCAAACTTGTGTGTGCATCAGTTGGCATATTTCAGTTTCAAACAGGCATCAGTTCTGCCTGTGCTGTGGTACCTCTGTGCCTGCTTGAGGACACTGAGCTCAGCAATGGAAACAAAACTGCAGAGTTGTGCTGAGAATCTGATGCCCACACTACTTGTGTTAGCAGGGTGTTACTCTGGGCTGGCTCTCTACCAGCCTATCAGACATGGGACAGTCACAGCTATCACTGAAAAACAGCACATCAAGAAGGACACAGACTAGCAGGCTGAACTATGCAGCTGTCCCTAGATAGATCTTTTTGACAAAAAAATCCCCACCAGTTTTGGGGGCATTGTAAGGAACTGTATGGCAACAGCCCCAACAGTCCTGTTAGTCTCTAGCAGCTTCTTTTGATGAAACCTCCTATAAAATTCCACAATTTTTATTCCCTCAAAGACAAGAAAATGTGCAAAAAGTAAGAGGAGGTGAAAATGGGGCATGTGTAAAAAAACCTGATGAGTGGATCAAAACTGAGACAGAAACAAAGGCTACAAGGAATGGAAAGAAAAACAAGAAGCCTGAGAAGTGTTACTTTTAAAACCCCAGCTCATAGCCAACAACAGCAAGCAGGGGATCCAGAAGGGGATTCAGACAGACTTATTAGACACCAAACCAACCAGAATTTCGTGAGGATGATGATAATATGCCATTCTTTTAAAAGTCCCCCCTGCCTCTGTCCCTCCCCAGGACAAGAATATCCTGTCTTTTAATAACTAAGAAAAGGAAATGCACACAGTAGTCTTGCATTTTCTATGCAAAGTAGGATGGAGTTTCATTTACTCACTTGTTGCTATGTACATGTGCCACACAAAAAATAGTATTTTAAGGCTATAATGTATTATGCCTCAGTATGAAGTTACACATTTAGATTTATTCTGCAGAAAACTAGAAGGCGATACCTGGTATAGGGAGGCAGGGGCAAAGTAATCCGCGTCCACTTGTTGAAAGTGTCTGAAATGAGAATCCTCTGGAGATGGTACTTGTTGCATTCCACGTTAGTAGGAAGACAGTCTCTCAAAATTGGGTGCCAGCTCAGCCCAAGGTCCACCGAATACTCCAGTTCAATAGCTAAGGGTGGAAAAATGTTGAGTTACTGAATTCAGAGACTAACATTCATACATGTACAGCAAACTGATAACCCCAAGCCTATGTGGAACAAAATAACTATGCAAAACTTTTCAAATCCTTATGTCAGAAGGACAAAGCTACACCCTTCATGGCATTTCTGGAGGATGTGTTACATGTTTCTGAGTAAGTACAGCTCAGAAGGCTGCAGTTCACCTCTGCACCCACCACCTAACTCAAAGAACCACAGGTGCTAAAACCAAGTCATCCATGAAGATGCCAGGATTAAGCCAATTTCTGTATCTGCAGCATGCAAGAAAGTGATATGACAGCATCACAACCACAACTTTTTTTGTTTTTCAGGCTGAAGGATGAGATTCAGATGGATGTAATAATTGTGTAAGGCAGAACAACAATTGCAATCTTTTGGCTCTATCACAAGATTGTTTAGTCACTGTTCCACCCACCTCCAGACCAGCTCATTTCATTACCCAGTATAAACACTGAGTTTGTTAGTGAGCTTGTTTTCATTTAAACACAATCTAGCCACATTAACTAACACATTCAGTTCTCAGCAATTCCATTGTTTTGAAGTTTACAGCTTATAAACGTCTATAATAAAAAATAAAGGTGAGTCAAGCTCACAAAATACTTCAAGTTAAACTTGTATGCAGCCATTAAACAGTAGATAATAATAGGTCCACAACTGTAACTTGAAATGAATGTTCCAGCTGCCAGGCATTCTGGCTGTGTGAAACATGGAGTATGGTTGCAGTGATGGGGTGGTAAATCTGCTCTTTTTTGATTACTACAGACCCATTTTTTCTACTACAGACCATTTTGTGCACAGAATTATCCTTAATCACCCAGTCGGTCCTACTTGATGTCTAAGCACAGGGCACAGTGCTACAGAAATCCAAGGACAAGTGGATATAAACAAGGCTAAGTGAGTTTTTTGTATTACACCTCCATCACCAAAACAAAATACTTTGCTCATCATGACTGCAAGCATGATTAGGTAGAATCCTGCCTAATTTAATACTAAGTTAAGATAATGAAGTCTAATAGACAAAGACACAAAACAAAAAAAAGAGAGAACTGTTTCTTTGCCAGTATATAGCCAAGCTGCCAAAACACTTTTAAACTTAGCAGAGATGATCTTAGGATGCCACAGATTTTTTAACACCAAAATAATAAAAAAATATTATTAAGTATATGAGTAAAATATCTCAGTAATTCCATTTGGTTCAGAATAGCAAAATCAGAGAAACTACTTCTGCGACTTCGTGTAAAACCTTTTATCATTTTTAGGTGGATTTCAAGAGGTATAGTCAGCAACCCAGTGAATTAACACACATTACTTGCTGCAACATATTGTATTCTCCTCCTCATAAAGAAGCTCCTATACCTCAAAATCCTGTGAATGAAATTTAATGAATTTAAATTGGATGAATGAATGAATGTAATTTAAGATGCACAAACAAGAATTAAAAATCTAGGAAGATTGGTTTCTAGTGGATCTTAACATTCAAATAATGAATCAATTTTTAATTTCTATGTGATGTGTCTTGATTGCAGAGCATATTTTTATATGTACATGTATGTAGTACTCATATAAAAGCATGCTTTGCATCAAATACACATCATCTGGAAAAAAGGGAGCTCTGTAGTTAAAAATGTCATCATGACGTGTATATATATATATACACGCATATGTGCCTACATCTATGCACACCTACCTACACGTGTACACACATATACGTATTTATACATGCTTATTATTCCATATGGAAAATAGCAATCTTTGCAGCTGATAATGATGTAGCTTGTGCCAGATGTATGCTGATACAAATGACTTATTAGTTATATAGATGCAAGTGAGATATAAACTGAGACTTCTAGTGGAACTAGAAAACAAGTACAGAAGAGGAAGGGTAGGAATAAATAAGAAGTCATTACCATAACAGGAGTCCGTGACAGAGCAGGATGCTGCAAAATCTATTTGCAAGAAAGAGTCTTCATTGACAACAATGTCAGTGGTGACAACATAGCGTGTGCTCGCTTTCTCAATGAACACCAGAGCATCCCCAGTGGAGCCACAGACTGGCATCTTTGTTCCACCAGGATGGAGCAGCCACTTTCTACTATCTAGTGTAGTGAAATCATCTTCTAATACTGTATTGCCAGAGATGTTTCCTCCAATAAGAATCTGAAACATTAGGAAAGGAAATGTTACTGAAAAGAAAAAATGTCTAGAAGTCTTCACAAACAT